>CM034619.1:23375295-23913742 GCA_020080225.1 Gynochthodes officinalis
CATAGGATATAAAATTGGACAGAGGATATTTAGGGTTTTTAGTGCAAGTTCTAACTCTTTTCTCGATCGCAATAGGAAGGAAGTTCTCAACATTTTCGTAAGTATTACCAAGGCGCTTCATCGCTTGATCTTGGGTTGATGGTGGATTCTCTCCGATGTACTCTTGGAGATGCGTTCAGTGGAAGATCTTTCCCTTTTCTTGAGTACACAATGCCCTTCCATCTTTCCTCATTCACTGGAGGACTAGGACTAAAACAGTCCCGGGATTTATGCTCAGGACTAGGACTAGAACCAGGTCCTGGGGATTTATGCTCAGGTTCAGGTTCAGGTAGTAGTGGGACATTGGTGGTCTCATCAAGGAAATGTTGAGGAGACTTAGGTGGAGGTTTAAATGGAGGATTAGGAAGAACAGAATCCTCAAAAATAGCATAGGATGGATAGGAAGGTCTTTCAGATTCATGAGATTGCTCTCCCTGAATCTGAAATACCTGAGCTTCATGGAAGGTAACATCCATGGAAACAAAGATTTTCTGAGTGGAAGGATTGAAACATTTGTACCCTTTCTGTGTGTTTGAGAACCCAACAAATATACCCTTATGAGCCTTTGGATCTAATTTACCCCTATGAGGATCATGATTAGGATAAAAAACAGTACACCCAAAGACCTTAAGGGGCATGGTAGTGACAAGTCTGGACTGAGGGAATGCACAAAGAAGGTTGTGGACTGGTGTTTGAAACTGAAGGGGTTTTGATGGAAGTCTATTGATGAGATAGGTAGAATGAAGTAAGGCTTCTCCCTAGAGATAGGATGGCACATGGGTGGTAAAAAGAAGAGCTCGGGTCATTTCTAGTAATTGCCGATTCTTTCTCTCAACCAGGCCATTTTGTTAAGGAGTATATGCACAGGAATTTTGATGTACAATCCCTTTTTCAAGGAAGAACTTTCTAAGATGGTTGTTCACAAACTCTTTCCCCTGATCACTCCTAACTACCTGAATCCCAGTTTGAAATTGAGTGAGTACCATTTGGTAAAAAGATTGAAAAATATCACTAACTTCACTCTTGTCTTTTAAAAGAAAAACCCAAGTAACCCTTGTGTGGTCATCAATAAAAGTTACAAACCATCCTTTCCGGATAAAGTTGAAACTTTAGATGGTCCCCAAACATCACTATGGATAAGAGTAAAAGGGGCGCTTGGTTTGTATTGTTGTGAAAGATACGAATCATGAGGATGTTTTGCTAATGCACAAAACTCACACCGAAAGGAGTCCGACTTTTATTGAGAAACAAACTTGGTAACAATTTTTCATGTAGAGAACATTAGTGTGTCCTAGTCTATAGTGCCAAAGCGGACTTTATTTTCGTGAGACACCGTAAAACCCTAATCTAGAATTAGCACAAAGTCGCCTCGTGAGCATGTGTATCAAGAAGGTATAATCCATCTACTTGTCTAGCAACTCCAATCCTCTTCCCGAGATTGAATCTCAAAACACACCCAAGGTAAAAATAATGGTGCAATTATGTTCTATTGCGTAGCCATCGATGGATAGTAGATTATAAGAGAGTTTAGGTACATGAAGGACATTTTTCAATATTAAAGAAGGTGTCAAAGGCACCGATCCTACTCCCATAACAGAGAATATGAACCATCTCCATTTTCACTTGTAGAGTGGTTCTACAAGGTGTATAGGTTGAAAAGAACTTGAGGTTTCTCATCATATGATCTGTGGCACCGTAACTGATGCCCACACATCATTTTTTGTCAGCATAAAATGAGAGAAACCCTAGAGTTTTTAATTGCTCAACTAGGTTTGAGGAAGGATTAGCGTAATCTTGGGTTTGGTATAACTTATAGAGGTGCTCAACTGCTCCTTCATGGAAGAAAGATCTAAGGAGATTGCCGTTGTCCGCCTGGATCCCGAATTGCTAACTTGAAAGGCCCGCTTCTCCTCAGATTTGTACTCACCAACCCTTCTCTTAAGGTTGGTCTGGTTTACCATGTAATTTCCAGCAGTTTCCTTGGTGTGGCCTAATTTCTTGCAAAGTGGTCACACCAAGGCCTGTTTCTTTTCTTCAGATCCCCTTCTCCAAATTCTTGCTACCAAAGCAGATCCTTCTACCTCTCCTCGATGAATCTTGGTTTCAAAGATCACTTTTCTTCTTCCTTCTTCTCTTCCGACTTCGCAAACACTTCTCTCATACTTGGTAATGGATGTTTTCCCAAAATTCTCCTCCGACTTCATCTAGGTCCTTGTTCGAAGGAAGACAAATATCCTCCTCTCTACCTTCTTCCCAGACTTGCACTGCCTCCCGATCCGTCCATCCTTCTTCTTCAAACAGATCTAATTCATGCCAAATTCCCACCATGTGGTTATAGTACTCAGACATTTCTTGCCCTTGTCGCATTTTCCACAATTGAGAGTTTAGGTTATATAGATGTGAATGATCCTCCATGTCCGAGTAAGTCTCCTTGATAGCCTCCCAGACACTTCTTGCAGCTTGGAAGAAACATAAAGGACCTCCCAACACTTGCATCCATGGAGTTAATCAACCAGACATGACCATGGAATTCTCTCAACTCCACCGCATATCTTGGATCATCCGTGAGGGTGTCAAGTTTCTCCAATAAGATAACCCATCTTCCTCTCCCATTGATGGCTAACTGATTGATTGTGCTCAAGTAAGATAGTTGGCTCCAACCAATTTATGAAGAGTGATATTTTGGGTGATATTCGAATGATCCTCCGTGAGAACTTGAATGTTGCCCTCGGATGAGGATGTACCACTAGATGAATTAGTGGTAGAGGATGAGGATGAAGAAGAAGTTCCACCATAAAGGTCGCTTTGTAATCCATGGAAGAGCTCAATGCCTGATACCATGTGAGATTTAGAAGAAACAGAGGAGAATAAACTTCATTCTCATTAACTTTTTTTTTCATCCTGTGATTACAAAGACTTCTATATATGAGATAGTACTAACTTATTCACAAAGAATAAGATCCTTGATTGTAGGGATCTCATTACTGAACTTACCTAATCTGAATAAGGTAATACATATATTTAGAAATCTTATCCGATCTTATCTAAATATCTAATTCATACATATATTTATCCGATCTTATCTAAATATCTAATTCCAACAGTTTGATCGGTTTCAACAAAGGGGATGATTGTCCCAATATTCAGAGGCATTTGAAGTCCGTGGAGAAGGTCCTTCATGAAACAATATGTTGTTGATTCCGCCATGTATAATCGCTTATGATTATTCCAAATGATGGTACATCCTCATACCGATTGGTGATGTGAGATTGGCATTTTTTCTGCTTGTTACACTCTTTTCCCTTCTTTCCCACTGTCAATCCCTTTAAACTTTTCATCACATGTAGAAAGTTTAGGTTTTAGAATGTCAATCCCAGTTACAGATAACTGCTTATGATTATTCCAGCTGATGGTACATCCTCATACCGATTGGTGATGTGAGATTGGCATTTTTTTTCTGTTTGTTACACTCTTTTCCCTTCTTTCCCACTGTCAATCCCTTTAAACTTTTCATCACATGTAGAAAGTTTAGGTTTTAGAATGTCAAAGCCGGATAAGTTTGTAACTCTCGAGCAGGAAGTACATACGATGATCCCCACCAACTAATGTCTATTGATGTGGACCTTTAATTACATCGAAAGATCCTTACCGATAATGCAATGCAATCTTCCAATATTTTCTGTTTAGCAGATATGCATGCATATTAACTCTTCGTCCAACATAAAACTATGAGTATAAGTGACCGCGTCAATAAAATTTTTACGAGGTGGTTTATTATTACGTCTAAATTTCACCTCGTGATTGATTTTATTCAGCCATTTTTCCTGTCTTTTTAGAAGTTCCCAGGCCACTTTGCAAAGTGGAAGCACAGACCTTGTCTAAAAAAATGAGTACTAGGAGCTCGGTAATCACCAAAAAGCATAGCAAGCTGTATTACATTATTACTAGGCACAAAAAATTTCACGTATCTGTAGTTTATATTGCTAACGTTTCACCAATCAAATCTAATAATAAGACTACAAAGTCGGACTATACTTTTCAGTAAACTTACATCATGCAACGAAAACAAATGTAATGTCTAGCACAAAGATATAGAATACACTCAGAAAATCGGATTGTCGTAAAATCGATTTGGAGTAGCAGATCTGATTAATAGAATTGAATCGTAAAATCATAAAATTCTACAAAAATAAAAAATAATTATAATTATTCATATTTTATCACATACACTAATTTTGTCACAAAAATAAGTTGTGTATTTGTGTTAAATTGTAAAACCAACATTATAAAATATACAATGAATATGCTCGAATTTTGTCCAAATCTCGCTTAAGAACAAACATCTATCATTCAATCATTCCATCATTCAACCACATTCTACACAAAATAATAATAGCACCATATAAAATATATAATGCATCTTAAATTACCAAAACATGAAAAATTTCACATCCAAATAGACTTTTAACTAAAACATTAAATTTAATAACAAATTAAAGTACAACTCAAATTTAACAATATAAATATTTTTACGCAAACTTCCACATCCTCCTCAAAGGCATCATCTCCATCTATATCGAAAGATTTTGATTTATAATTATCAAATAACATATCATCATTATTAAACCCGCTATCATCGCTATCACAATCTTCATTTTCAACTTCATTTTGACCAATGATAATTGGATTATCTGCATCTTCATCTTTATCTTTATCTTTATCTTCATCTTCATCTTCATCAATTAATTGAAATTTGTTCATGTCTTTGACTTGTGGCCTCTTGCCACGAAATCCGCTTGGTCGAAAATCAGCTACATAAACAAATATGAGCCAATTATAAATTAAAAATATTTTAAATAAGTAATAATAAAACTTACAAATTAAATTACTCACAAGCCCTCATGATATTCCTTGTAATAAAATGAACCTTATCATCCTCACTTCCTTCTTCTTCTGAAGTGTAATGATTTGGATCTTCATCCAAAACTCTTAGCCAGTTGTTTCCCGTTGGTAGTGTTGGATTCTCTTTCTTTGTTACCCGCTCATCATCAGAAGGAAGGTTTTCACATGAGTCTTCAATTAATGAAGACTTGAAAGATTCTCTCTTCCTTTGTCTCTCTTGCAATTTCAAATTGTACATGACAAAAACCAAATCATTCATTCTTTTTTGTGCCAAGCGATTCCTTCTTTCAATGCACCTAAAATTCGATGTTAAAACTAGTTAAACAAACTAAATGCTTTCAATAAGAATGCTTACAAAAAATGAATCTATAAATATTCACAGCACTACCAATTCAAATGCACTCCAATTACGTTCACAACCAGAAGAGCTACAAGTCAAACTTAGCACTCGAATAGCAAATTTTTGTAACTCTGGACAATCATCTCCGTAAGAGAACCACCAATCAGCTATAAGCCTATAACCATATAAAAAAACTATCAAATAAATTCAATAATACGTGGCAAAAAAATCATATTTTCAATATATTAAGCTACTAACTTGGGGACATCTTCTCTCTTGTTCGAACTGCACAATCGATTCCAAATAATCCATGTGCATGTCTAAATTTATTCAGTTGCAACTCAATTTTTGTTTTTTCATCTACACTGGAAATCATTTTATAAACACACTCATACAAACCACGTTTAACATTCAAATCTGCTTGAAAGTTTGAACTATACTGAAAACGAGGGTTCAAGAAATATCCCGCAGCATGGAGAGGTTGACTAAGCATTCCATCCCATCGTTTGTCAATTATAGCAAAAACAGGCTCATATCTACCACAAATAATAAGTTGAATAATTATATAATCATTAAAAAAACCACATAAAATCTAATAGAGATTTATAAGTTATTACGAAACAAAGATTAATAATTTACCTCTTCTTAATGTTGTTCAGGTTTGTCTTGATTTCTTCCTTTGCTTGCTTCACTGCTTTATACAAAAAAACCCATAGCCGGTGTGTCATCGGAATCAACCATTCTCAAAACCTTAATAAGCGGTGTTGCAATCTTCAGGCATAAGTCAATATTTGGCCAAAATTCACCGCTATAAAAAATAATGGCACACACATCTTTTCCTTTCTTTTTTTTGGCATACACACTCCCTGCCCACTTTTCAGATGATAAAAAAGTGAACAAAGCTCCTCTTAGTTCATTTAGTCGTCTCATGGTTAAATAAGAAGTAGCAAATCGTAATCCCAAGTCTAACTAACTCTTTGCCACTGTAAATTCTTTCATCCAATTTACAATCTGCATTCTATGAATAAATATAAGAAACCACAGATTTAGCTTTATGTATAGTGGCCCTTTGGATAAGATCGTGCTTCTCAAATCTTCTAGCATCAAATCAATGCAACGTGCGGCACAAGGAGTCCAAAAAAGATTTTTTCTTTTATCCATTAACAATCTTCCAAATTGTTTTATAATTGGTCGCATTGTCGGAATAACTTGTACAACATTTTCCTCTCCCACCTTCTCTACAATGTCATCTAACATTTCAAATATTTTTTGTGCCATCTTGGATATGTCAGTAGTATCCACCGAACATAGGAAGATAGTACCAACCGGACTATTTACCAAAAAATTGCACATTGTTCTCTTTCTTTGATCCGCCTATCCATCGGACATAATGGTACAACCGGTTGATTTTCATTGCTCCTTGTACCTTTGAAGCGAATTTAGTGTTGATTGGACTTGTCTTTTCAAAAGTGTTTCAACTCATGATATGAAGGTGGCTTTAAACCCTTTCCATATTCTCCCAATTTCTGCATCATTTGATGAAAAAACGGATTATTCACCGCATTGAAAGGAATAGCGCTAGTATAGAACCAACGCACCATGAGTTGACAAACTTCATCTCTTTCCTTTTTCTTCCACTTTTCATTCATGGTTGATTGTTTTCCCTTTTGTTCCCCACCTTTTTTAACAACAAACTGATTCATGAGGCCTTTTTGTTTGCTGCCATCATTTTTTTCCTCCATAGAATCATATGAAGTACCGAATTTCGTTCTCTTTTTTTTCTTTGATTCTCCCGTACTTGCACTAAGCATCTCAAGCATGTCGTTCCTAACTTCATCTGAAACTTGCGAGCATGGTTCAACATTTTGATGTGTGCAAGCCAAGTGATGCTTCAGTCTATATATACCTCCTGCCCGAATGATGTTACAAAACTTGCATTGCACTCTTTTTCCTTTAGCATCAACATCAAAATGTTCCCAAGCAGGATCAAGTTGAGCACCGGGGGAATTTTTTCTAGCTTTTGCTTTTGGATTAGAAGAAGACATTCTGAAATTGCAAAGTTAGGAAAAAAAAGTTAGATTGGAGAATAACAATATGCTTCATATACTACCAAACCAATCCAAAACAATCCACAAAAAAAAAAAACAAGAAAAAATAGAACCAGAAAAGCAGAACAAAAAACAAAAAAACGGCACAATGTGTTTCAGACTTTCAATTCAAAAAAACCAAGAAAAAAATAGAACTGAACAAAAAATAGAGAAACGGTTCAACGAGCTTCATTTCAGAAAAAATCAGAACAAAAAACAGAAAAACGCTGCAATACACTTCAGTTCAGAAAAATCACGAAAAAAATAGAAAAACTGAACAAAAAACAGAGAAACAAAGGCAATGTCCTTAAGTTAAGAAAAACCAGAAAAAAATAGAAAAACGCCACAATGTGTTTCAATTTAGAAAACCAGAAAAATGTAAAAACTAAACAAAAAACAGAGAAACGACGTAATGTCCTTAAGTTCAGATAAAACTAGGAAGAAAAAAAAGAAAAACGCCGCAATGTTTCAGTTCAGAAAAAGCAGGGAAAAAAACAAAAAAATTGAACAAAAAACGGAGAAATGGTGCTACGTGCTTCATTTCAAGAAAAACCAAAACAAAAAATAGAAAAACGCCGCAATGTGTTTCAAACTTTCAGTTTAGAAAAACTAGGGAAAAAAAAAGAACAACTGAACAAAAAATAGAGAAACGGTGCAACGAGCTTCATTTCAGAAAAAACCAAAACGAAAATGTAAAAAGCAGCAATTTCCTTAAGTTCAAAAACTAAAGAAAACAAAAACGCTACAATGTGTTTCAGAAAAATTAGGAAAAAACAGAAAAATTGAACAAAAATAGAGAAACGCAGCAATGTCCTTAAGTTCTAAAAACTAAAAAAATAGAAAAACACCGCAATATGTTTCAATTTAGAAAAACCAAGAAAAAACAAAAACAAAACAAAAACAGAAACGATGCAATGTCCTTAAGTTCGGATAAAACCAGAAAAAAAGAAAATGCCGCAATGTTTCAGCGTAAAAGCAGGAAAAACAAAAAATTGAACAAAAACAGAGAAACACTGCAACGTTTCTTTATTTCAGAAAACTAGAACAAAAACAGGATTGCAATACTAGAAAAACAAAAATGCCGCAATGTTTCATTTAAGCAAAACTAGAAAAAAACACTACAATACACCGCAATAACCAGAGAAATGTAAAAATAGAACATGAACTTTCATTCCGTAAAAAAAGAAACAGAACAATCTAGTGATCTACTTCAAACCTCAAAATAACCAAAAATGAACATGCTAGCTTCATTCCGCATAAAACGAAAAATAAAAACAATGAAAACGGATCAAAATATTTGGACTTGAAAAACCAAGAAACAAAACATGCTAGCTTCAATGATTAAGTCCACAAAAGAACATGCTAGCTTCTGATTCAGTTGGTCATTCATAAAAACAGAACAATAAAAATCGCAAATACAATGCCACATTCCAAAAACAGAAAACTGTGAGAATTTGGCACATTATAGAAAAACAGAAAAATCTAAATAGCCACAATGCCACAATGCCACATGCCAAATGCTCCAAGGCAATGCTTATAAAGCGACATTCACAAGATAGGAAAATGCACCTAAATTATATTTGCTATTCAGATTTTAAACCTCCACAAAATCCCTTCAAATTTTCAGCCAAAGATTTTCAATTTTTGCGCATGATGGGAAATTTTAAAAGGAAAATGCTAATCAATGAGAATTGGGCACAATCACACAAACCTTCAAGGGACTCTGAACGGCTGAATGAATTCAATGAATTGTGGAGCAAAACTTGGTCGATTGGAGAGTGAGAGTCCGGAGACTACTCCGTGAGGATTAGGATTGCCGATTGCCTCTCGATCCGAGCTTCGCTTCAAATCTAAGTGAAGGCAAAGGCGTTGGAATGGCGATTTGTGACCGACTTGGGAAGGTGAAGACATGACGCCCGACTCGGAGGTTTATGCACCGGATTTGAATGTTGGATTGGTGGACTGATGAGTGATGAGCGAATCTACAAAGGCGAATAGCAGAAGATGAGTGAAGAGAAGAGTTGAGCTGCGAATTTGTGAATTTGTTAGGGTTCTGACTTGAATAAGAAACACAAAACGGCGTCGTTTTCTGCGAAACGACGCAGTTTTTCTCTTTTTTTTGGAATCGTTTGGAGTTGGTAGAATCGTACGATTCTACCGATTCCAAATGATTCTAATGATTTTATGGGCGAGTCTACTTCCTGAACGATTTAGTACGATCCAGAATCGATTTTGCTAGGTAGAATCGTAGAATCGTAGAATCGTACGGTTCTACGATCCGGATCGCGATTTTGACAACCATAGTTAGGGCAATTGTTGTAACTTGTAATTTTACCCATTTTACTCTTTTGACCTGAAATTAATTATTAACCCAAATTTAGACCCGCGAATTTTTTAATGGGTACAAAATTAGAATTGAATATATTAAATCCTACCTAAGAATTTATACTATAGAATTGGAAGCATTTAGAATTGGTATAAATTTCTAATTCTTAAACTTTTTGTAGAAAAAAACAATGTAATTGGAATTGGGACCTTAAATTCTAATTCTAAGGCACCAAACAAAGACAAAGTGAAATTACTAAAAAGGCATCTAGCTAGAACAGCATTGTATCCTTTTGGAGCAAAATGTTTGGATTGATGGTCCCTAACAATTCAAATTAATAAAATACAAACACCTAAAAACTATATAGATGGTCTCTAATGCACTCCACCTCACTCTTTACATGTAGTATTTGGATGCCATCTAAATAGATGTTCTGGTGCGTAACTTTGTGTTCGTACTATGTAGATAGATATCCAGTACGTAACTTCTGAATTCACAAAAGAGATCGTGTCTAAAGGTAGTCTTATACTTCAACGCTTAAGGCCATGATTAGTAACCCAACCTATATGTCGAATATAACTACTTCTAAAAAGGTAGCCATTCTTCCGAGGTGTAAAGAACAAGATTGATATAATGAACTGATAAATGCATCAAATCTTTAAGCAAGTTCAAAGTAGTCAAGGATTTCAAAGAAAGACATCCCATCATCGGAAGAATTACCTCTATCCACCGCATGATACCATAATAGTGTACGTCAAAGTAAAAGGTGCGATTTAAATAAGGAAGAGATAGAGGAGACACTAAACTGCTTCTTGTTGTCAAAAGAAAATACTAAACAGAGATAATCAGTCAATTTTTATTACGCAATACAAAGTCTAGGAAATTGCAAACTTGCGAAGAAAACACATTGAGCCCAAAAGGTAATCTTGGATTTTAATGCAATGACAGAAATATTTGTGAATAGGTCAAATCGCTTAATGTCCTTAACAATTATTTCTCTTTGGAAAATATTTGACACGAGCTTCATAATGTATGGCAACCGAGTCCCCGAGATTCTTCTTTATTCTAATGGGAAGTCAAATAATAAAGTTTAGCACCAAGTGCAAGGGCAAGTTTGAGGAAAAAAATTCATACTGAGCTCATAAATCAGATCAAATATTCAAGAATGTTCAATCAAATCAAATTGCTCATGCTGCATTTACAGAGAGGAAACATGAACTAATGAAAAGACCCACGCTTATTTCGTGGGAGAAAAGTTTACGTAAACAATAACTGGTCTGCATTTATGGACCAGCTTATTCCAAGTGTTGAGTATCATAAACGCAACTTACTACCACATTTTTATGTACTTCATAGCCTATCAGAGACATGGAAGAGTTAAAACAAGTCCTATGATTTTCAACATAAATTGAGTCGGACAGAGGCAACATCAAAATAACCTATTTGTATGGGCATTTTCTCAATCCATTTTGATGAGCAATTTACCAAATGCAGGCCCTAAGTAATATATCACCTAAATTGATATTTTCAAGCCAAGTCAAACGCTTCTTCACCCAAAACAAGTAATGAAATAATAGAGATACTAAAAAGTAGGAAACTAAGCGCCCTTGAAAATCTATTAGCAAAAATTTCCATAGGCATAAAGAAAATCTCATCATAAATTTGCTTCCGGATGAACACTATGCTTGGTAGAAAGTCAAAAGTCAACTAAAAAATAACATAAGAAAACAAATAGAACTGCATTGTATTCTTTTGGAGCAAAATGTTTGACTGAAATTCCTAAATAAATATCCTTGCTCTCCTCATCTAAATTTGAAATTGTAGCATAATAAGCATCATGGTAGAGCTCCAAATCCAAAGTTAAAGATTTACACAAAAGCATCCCTTGGCAACAATAGTTGATTCATCAAGAAGATTTGGTTTCCAACAGGATTTTCTGCACACACAAATGTTCACAATCAAACATGAATCAACAGCTTATTTAAGGTTTGCTGACTTAAACAATGACAAGTGATTTCAAAGAATAGATACCAAGTGGAGAAAGGTGGAAGGGACCTTTTGAGAAGCACAATGCTCCTTAAGTCTATATGGATCATATCTAGCCTTTGCAATCTATTGAAACAAATTTTCGTAATGCTCTTTAAGAGGATACCACCAATACATGCAAACCATCCCCTCCCCAAAACCAAAAAAAAAGAAAGAAAGAAAGAAAGAAGAAGAAGTGTCATGCCAAAGTCCACACGCATATCAGTCTTAATTCATCAACTTAGCTTCATAATGAAACATACCATTTACTTGTAGGTCTCAGATATTGTGGCCACCGCATCCTGAACGGAACTTTGTCATTAAGAAGCATGCACCAAGCCCAACAGGGAAACACCAAGATAATTAACAATCAGTAGGCAATATACAATAGCTGTGTACATGAACAAAAAGATAGAAATATAATAACAATGCTTGATTTTCAATTGCACATAAATATACATAGAATCGTTAGTCAAAACAAATGACTGACCTAGACATCATTTTCTTGCTTCAACAATAGGTCCTTATCCGCCCTAGTAAGCTGAAATGTTTTCTCAATGCTCAATGTGGTTTGAGCTGGATGATATACAAATTTCACATAAGCTATGGAAGCATTTACTAAAGCACTTACCTAATCATGTTTACAAAAGCCCATAAGGTTAATAAGAATATACAAATGCATTCCCGCAACTAGCTAATTATAGATGCAATAATTCCCATGCCTCCCCAAACCCACTTTCTCCTTTTCTTTCTCTTGTAAGGTCAAAGGAACTAAAAACATTTGCAAAAATTTTATCAAATATTCGTGATGGGGAGTAGATAGTCATCTTTAATAATCCATCCCTATAGATGGTAATTATAGGTTGCTAACCCAGAAACAGCTAAGATATTACAATCCGGACTCATAGCAATATAACAACACAAGAATATATGTCCAGAAGCCACGTAAAAATAATAATCAAAACAGAGACTTGCCTCCATGACCAAACTCCAAAGTCATTTACAAGAATAAGGGAACAATAACCAATCATTATATGTATTTCTAACATATACAAATAAAAACGTATTCATGTCTCTATGGAATGTAATATCGCTACAAATACAGAAAACTTTACAAATGGAAGAATCATCTCAGGAGCTAAAAAAGGAGCCAATAATTAATTTCAACTAATAACCAGAATCAGAAACAGACCACAACAAAAAAAGAAAGCTCCTTTTATTATAACATTGATGAGAATCAAATATTCATAAACTTATATATGTGTTTTTCACTCTTTTTGCATAGAATTCATTGAGATATGCCATGTTTATTAGAGAAATCACATTATATTTGTGATTCTCATCTTTTATGTGTTTTGTAGGAAAAAGGGGATAAAAACCACTCATCTTCCGGAGTTCATAACTTTTGATGCTAATGTCCAAATGAGATGATTGAAGATGCTATGGAAAGATGAGAAAGAGATAAAAAACTTTCATGAACACTGGTTTCTCAAATTCCGAAAGCAAATGGACCAAAACTGGGCAAAGGCAGAACAAGGCAGAACCAAAGAAGAGGAAAACAGGGAGAAAAATCAGCCATCTTCCGGAGGCCATAACTCTTGATTCACACGTCCAAATGATATGATTCAAGATTCTATGGAAAGCTGAGAAAGAGAGGAAAAACTTTCATGAAGAAAGTTTTGTCAAATTCCTGACGAAAAGTGACTAAAATGGGACAAAATCAGAACGACGCCTGCAATCCTGAAATTTGCAAATTGCGTCCCTAATGTTTTGGAAACTTTACATTTTCTCCCCAACGCCCCTAGCTGTATTAATATCCCATTTTCTGCAGAAAAACAAAAGTAGGAAGTAGTATGAGAAACATGGAGACATAGAATAGGGTATAGTAGAATAGATTGTAGGGTTAGGGTTAGTTTTTACATTTTTTGCACATTTTCCTCAACTCACACCCGTGAGTTTCATTGGAGGCTAGGGTTTGGTTCTTTTTGTGGCTTGAAAACTGGAATCCTTGGAGTTGTTTTGGCTTGTAAGGTGTTTGGATTTGGTTGGAATCATCACTCTTTTGATTAAGGGGAGTATTTTCTTTCAATTCCTTGTGCTTTTAATGGCTATATTTCCTTGTGATTGTTGGTTGTTTGAAGCCATGAGAGGCTAAACTATCTTGGGTGATTCTTGGTGTTTGATGTATGGGTTAGGTTTATTTTGATTTCTTGTGGGTTGTAGAGTGATGGGCTTGCATTAATTGAAGTTTTTCTACTTGTATTTAATGAATTGACATGCATTGAATGGTGGCCACATTTAGTGTGTGTTCTTGGTGTTCGTGTGTGTTTTAGAATATGCATGAATTTAGACCAAAAAGTGGGAAAAACTACCTAGCATTCTCTAAATTGAGGTGTTTGAGACAAGAAACAACTACCATATGAGATTAATTGTGCACTAAAATTGTGTGGAAGCCATAGGTTTTAGTGTGCAAAGGTAGAAGTGAGACCGAAAGGAGATCTTCTATTCTTTAATTCCATTGAGACCGAAAGGAGATGTGGAGTGAAAAATAGGTGGTTTTCTTAGATTAAACACTTGAACTAGGGAGTGTGAAGTAGTTGGCTAAAACATCTAGGGCTAGAATTGTGCATTAGAGTTGTGTGGAAGCCATAGGCGCTAATGTGCTCTAGGTGGAGATGAGACCGAAAGGAGATTCCTCATTCTATAATTTCAATGAGACCGAAAGGAGATTTGAAGTGAACGGATGTAGCCACTTAGTTAAGATGCCCTACACTCGGTTGCCTTTAGGAGTCAAAATAGCCGACTTTTGCATTGAACCCAAGGATCACCCTCCTTCATCATTTGTGTGTTTTTCTCTTTGTTTCAATGGTGTTGTTTTAGTTATTTAAATTTCACTTTCTAAATCATTGCTTTAAGACACATAGATAGCAAATAATTAGTTGCACTTAAATTTTGGTTTTGTCCCCTTCCCTGTGGAAAATGATCCCTATGCTTTACTACAATTGATTAAGTGAGGTTTAGGTGTATATTTGTGTGAGTTTGAGCTTTATTTTGACGCACTTTTGCACACACCGAATCCGCTCACCAAACATCATCATAAAACAGGGTATACAGAAGGAACCACCCTATGGCCAGATCATCAAAAATGGTGAGGAAAAAGAAAAAGCAAGCTTACAAGGGCACTCTACGTCTGACGATGCCCAACTTTATTGACAGAAAATCTAGAGAAAATGCCCACCATTTTTTTCCCTTTTGGAGGTTTTGAGCTTCACTGAACTGCAGCTCAATTAAGAGGGCTCGACTCTATACTTTGAAAAAGGGTTTTGTCGTGATTCAGAATCCTCTAAAAGAGAATAGACAAGAGATGGCGAGGTAACTTGGATTGCTAGGTTTTTGTATTTTTGCTGGGATTCTTCTTGTCAGGATGGAATATTTAAACAGTGTTTAGATTAATTTATGCACTGAAAATCGCTGCGAGGTAATTTAGGAGATGATGATGATGATGATGACAGCCAAGGGAGAGCAAAATATTGAAATATGGTTTTTTTTTAAAAAATTAAATAAATATTGATATTGTGGGAAAGATTCCAAAAATATTGAAATTGATATTGTGAATATCGACTTTGAAGTCAATATCATGGATAACGACTTCAGAGTTTTTTTTTTAAAAAAAATTATTTTTCTTATAAGAGGAAAACGACACTAGCTTATGGCGTAGGCGAAATCCAGCGCAGGAAACACCATTGCCTTTTTCATGGTCACTTATTCCCTATATTTTATGCAACTTTCTGAAGCTATGCATAGGATAGGGAATTTTGATGGTGGAGAGACAAATGACTTGTCAGAGCATAATGGAACAAAGAATGTTAGAAAAAAGTGAAGGATTTGACAAAACTAAGCAAGAAATTATGGATGATGAAGGGGGCATGAATGGAGTCGAATGAGTTAGTGTGGAAAGGAGGAACAAGAAGAAGAAGGGAAAAGAGAATGAGTGTGAATAGGAAGAGAAAGGTATAGGAAGAGTGGGAGTGCAGAAGTATAACAGTAGGGAGGTTGATGCTGGAGAATCTGTTGGTTTGGCTTATCAGAGTGGAAAAAAAAGGGGAATAAAGTCAATGTGTATGACAAAATTAAGCAACGCAACGTGGAATCTAAAGGTGAGGTGTATAGAGTTGATAAAGGTAGTGTGGAGATGAGAGGTGAGAAGAAAAAAAAAAAAGAAGAGAGGGTGAAGAAGCTGAGAAGAGTTTTGGGGGTGAAGAGGGGAAGAATATGAAGGGTATGGGGTTGATGGTGGAGAGACTGTTAATTTGGCAGAGCAGATTAGAAAGAACAGAGGTAGTGAAGAAAATGATGGGAATAACATAATTAAGCAAAACATTATGGAAGTTAAAGGGGAGATGGATAGAGTTGAAGAAGGTGATATGGAGATGAAGGATAAAAAGAAGAAGATAAAAAAGACTGAGGGTGAAGAAGTCGAGAAGAGCTTCCGAGGTGAAGAGGAGAAGAAGAGGAAGAGTAGGGAGGTTGATGGTGGAGAGATCATTGATTTGACTAAGCAGATTGGAAAGAATAAGAAAAAAAGGAAAATAGAAAAGGAGGGCAAATAGTGAATTCATGCAAGGACGAAACCAACTACAAAGAAATGCGTGATCGAGCTGACGAAGCCCTAGGTGATGAGTGTACAGTGATGTACTGTGTATCTTATGGTACACACACTCATGTGTGAGTGTGTGTTTTCTTTTCGGTTTTCCCTTGTTGCAACAGAGGAAGCTGTCAAGGCGTACCGGAAAGTGAATAATTAAAAGTAATTATTACTAAATAATTTGTGTTATGTCTGAAAATTTCATTTATATTTGTTAATATTTATATAATTGTTCAAATGAGAAACTAATTCATTCAAACACATACAATTGGCATTTGATGCCAAGGAGAAATTAGTTTCTTCAACCAATGTGGGAATGACAATCATCATATAATAACTTGCATTTGTGTATAATTGTTCAATATAGCTACTCATAATTTCTCATTTTTACAAGTTACTAATACATGAACTGATTTAATTATTATTTTACGATTCAATATAATGTAAGATTGTAAGAAATTCGAGCATTTATTTTGTGAGAATATAATGTAAGATATACACAATTTCAGGAAGCTTATTTTTAAAAAAATGGATTTAAATTTAAAACAAAAAATAACTTGTATGAAATAAGAGTTTTTGTGAGGACTTGCATGATTAATATTCATTAGTGCAGGAAATATAGAAATTTCACATTTATCATTAAAAAAAAATAAATAAATGAAAGAATTGGTTCGGGTCATATGGGTCGTGATCCGGGAACTACTACAATTTTCTTCACCCTACCTGCCCTGCTTACGTTCTTCTTCAAAACCCTTGAGCCCTAAAATACCACGGACATTGCCAAAGTGTCAACAGAGCAATGAAAACTGTGACAGCCAAATTGGTATCCACAAAACCAATTTCGTTGTCAAACGCAGCGAAATATATCTACAGATTCACCTCCTCTGATAATGGAGCTTCACATGCCGTCAGTGTCTACCTACAACGCACCTCCGATTCATTCAACAGCTTAGTTCAGCTTCAGAGGAAGCTGAAAGGGTCCCATTCACGAAGGGAAGAACAGGTGTCTCAACTACTTGATCTTCATGCAAAGGTCAAAGCTTTAAGCACTGCTGATGAAAACCCACAGAGGCAAAAGATAAAAAATTTAGAAAGTAGGGGGAAGGGAAAGAAAAATCGAGAATTTAAGCCGAATAATGATGTCCAATTAGAAATTAAGCATGATAATGCTGTGGTTAATGAACATAAGATGAGGAAAAGTTCAGAAATTAAGGGAAAAGCCGAGAAAAATCAAATATTTGAGGTGAAAATAAGGAGACTTTGCAGATTGAGCAAACTTCAGGTGGGGTAGTAGAGAAAAGGGAAATGAAGAAATCTGGAAAGGAGAAGGTGCCAAAAGACGGAGCAGTAATGATTGAGCAGGCTGCGGAAGTGGCTTTTGAAATTGAGGGGGACAAAAATTTTGAAAGTAAGGGAAAAGAAGATGCAAAGAATGAGCAGACCTTGCAGAATGAGCAAACTACTGCAGGGGTTGTGGAGAAAAAGAAAAAGAGGAAATCTAGGATGGAGAAGGAGAGAAGGAGAAAAATGAAGAAACTGTACATGGTTAGAGAGGTTTAGATGGTAAGGATGTTGATGAGAAAGTATTAGATGAAGATGGGGAGAAAAGCAATCTAGATTGCGGATGTTGAAGGGGGTAGTGAGAAGAGGGAAAAGAAAAAGAAGAGAAAGAAGAATGAGGATGCAGAGGTCGAGGAGAGATCTAAGGGTGAAGATGGGAAAAAGGTAGAGGATAGGAAATTTTGATGGTGGAGAGACAAATGATTTGTCAAAGCATAGTGGTACAAAGAATGTTAGAAAAAGTGAATGGTTTGCCAAAACTAAGCAAGATATTATGGATGATGAAGGGGGCATGAATGGAGTCGAAGGAGTTAGTGTGGAAAGGAGGGACAAGAAGAAGAAGGGAAAGGAGAATGAGTGTGAACAAGAAGAGGAAGGTATTGAAGGAATGGGGGTGCAGAAGTAGAACAGTAGGGAGGTTGATGCTGGAGAATCTGTTGGTTTGGCTGATCAGAGTGGAAAAAAGAAAGGGAATAAAGTCAATGGGTATGACAAAATTAAGCAACGCAACGTGGAATCTAAAGGTGATCAGGTGTATAGAGTTGATGAAGGTAGTGTGGAGATGAGAGGTGAGAAGAAAAGAAAAAAAGGAGAGAGGGTGACGAAGCTGAGAAGAGTTTTGGGGGTGAAGAGGGGAAGAATATGAAGGGTATGGGGTTGATGGTGGAGAGACTGTTAATTTGGCAGAGCAGATTAGAAAGAACAGAGGTAGTGAAGAAAATGATGGGAATGACATAATTAAGCAAAACATTATGGAAGTTAAAGGGGAGATGGATAGAGTTGAAGAAGGTGGTATGGAGATAAAGGATAAGAAGAAGAAGATAAAAAAGACTGAGGGTGAAGAAGTCGAGAAGAGCTTCCGAGGTGAAGAGGGGAAGAAGAGGAAGAGTAGGGAGGTTGATGGTGGAGAGACTGTTGATTTGATTGAGCAGACTGGAAAGAAGAAGAAAAAGAGGAAGATAGAAGGGGAAGGCAAATAGTGAAATGTAGCTTTAAATAAAATGTATTTCTATTTTTACATTAACTAGAATGGTGATAAATCATACATTCATGGTTCGTCTCATTGATTCCATCGTCATGTTTTTTTCCAATCTGATGCTGAGGCTCCGAGTTCTCCTTACTGTGCTTTCAGAGTTTGTACAATTTTGTTAGCTATTGTGACTCTAGGATGTAGAAGATCAAAGAAATGTGTAATTGAAATTCTGTCGTTCATTTAGTTACACATGTTCTTAATTATTTTATATAAGGTGCTATGTTTCTGCATCTGCTTCCATATCTTTGCCATTTGTTCCTCCTGATCCGGAATATTATCTGATATGTTTATGTGTTTCTGGAATGTTGATAGCATTTATAGTAGTTCATATGATTTTTTCTACCAGAGTACAAAGGCTTAAAAAAAGTGTTTTGTAGCTTCTGAAGAGCAGAAAAACTGGTGAAATCTTTGTTTTTGTTTTTTTCCTCTCCCTTTCCAGTTTGGGGTAAAGGCTTACCTGTTGTTTCTGTTTTCAGCTAGGGATAACTAATCATCATATCCATCACAGGATGTGAGTGCGTATTTCCTTAGGACAGCTGAAAATTTAATTTTCCATAATGGAATTGTCATCAATCTATTTTCTTTTTTCATTGGTTATTGAAGTATCTCTCTTCTGATCTTTAGTGGCTTCCCATTTTTCTCTATTTCTGAAAATCAATATTTCTTTTCTGAAAATAGGTTAAATTTTTTTTGGTGTTTTGTATTTGTTGCCAATGTTTTTTTTTATCTATAACTTTTATATGATAATTCATGTTTTTATTCATTGTCCTTGAGTATTTTTCTATTGCTTTTTCATGCATGCATAATCACCGGTTTGGCCAAACAATCTGGTCTTCCGGGTCATCATCCATCAGTTTGGCTTTCATCTCTGTTCTGAATAGTTTATTTTTCTGCATTTTTATGCATCGTTTTCTTATGAACTTGAGGAAGAAAGTTGATGCATGGATGTTCAGTGCTTTTACATTGGCATCTAATATTCGAGTTCACTTTCTGCCTCTTTTTGTAGGTGCATAGCAATGCTTTAGGTTATTACGTTTGTGGCCTTGCTGATATTGTGCCTGTACACTTCTCCCGTTACTACTGAATAATCAACAACTACCACTGATCTATATCCATGTCTCGTTCCCCGTTGCATCTCAATAACAAATTTCTGCACCTTTCTGGTATAATTTTCACAGAAAATTTGAGCTGATTGGTCCGACATAGATAGAGGTACTCACGACAAACATAATGATGTATTCCAGACAAAAGTTATATAGATTACGAGGTACTAAATAAATGTATATGTTTCTATCAAATACTTACAATAATAACAATAATCTTATATGCCAAGGGTGCAAAGTTGCATAAATTAGCCCCATCTCTGGCTTTATTTTCAACTTCTAAATTTTTTGTTTTATACAGCACTGAAAGACACATACGATAATCATCATCATCATATATTTTTTTTTAGATTTAAACGTTAATCACATGCATTCTCAAGCATCAAACTCATAATTTGAGGATTCGGGAAAGAACATTAAAGTAAGGAACATTTTCCATCCAAAGACAGAAGACTAGAATAAAAGGATTTGTAGATTTTAAAATCTAGTCTATTCCATTATAAGAAAATAAAATTCCTTTTCAGGAACTTGTAAAGGCAACCCATAATAAAACCTCGTTAATTAGTATGGGTTAATTTGTTGCAGCTCATCATGCAACTTCATGCATAAGTGGCCAGGCGAACAATTAATAAGCAAACGCCTCCGGCTCAAGCAAGACCTCACCCTAGTAAACTTTACTTATGCTTAATCCTACTTTATACTTCAATCTATGCAGACTAGTTAAATCCTCTTAGTTAGAGGGCTAATTATACTTTTAAGAGGCCTAGATTACAAGCAACTCATGGGCTCAATCAAACCAAGGGTAGTCCCGTCAGCATTGGCACACAGTGATTTAGCTGCTTGATTTTTGTATGTCAGTTTCACATCTTGAAGTGTTATTCCTCTACATGGATTCTTCTTGCTGCAATCGAATTTCACAGCCACTTGTGTTGCAGATGTTCCATGGATATCTTGATATGTGATATCGTTCACTTGTACTCCTGAAGCCTGGCAGAAAAATATACATTTGTCAAAACAAAGATATCATAAACTTCTAGTTTGAAATATTAATTAGCAGAAGAAGAATGATCGAGTAATAATATTCTATAATTAGCTTTGAAAAAGTTAGAAGTTTAATTCTATTAATTATGAACACCAGTAACCCTTCACCGCCTTAATTTCTCGACTAAGGGAAAAAAATATTAATAATTTCTGAGACAACGTTGTCAAAAGTTTTTATATAAAAAAATTTTGTGAAAAATGAGGAAAAAAATGTGTGAATAACGAAACAAACAAGGTCAGCAAGACCACACTTTTATACACTCACTTTAGTAACTAAAATGGATGGGCTTCTATTATAAGCATCCATTGCTTATTTCATTGGTTGGAAGTTTTAACTTAGTCCACTCTAACAAGCCCATTCGTTATGCTAACAATTCAAATAAATCCAACTTTACCTGTCCAGGACAATTGATGTTATCTGGGCAATAATTCTGGTCAATCACAATTGGGTTTTGGACATTGATCATGGTGGCATGCTGGAATAAAACATCCTTGACAAATCCTTGGCTCGGCCTAGCCCATGATTTGATCCTCACACCATTCTGAGTATTTACAAATGTAACACTTTTCACTGTCACATTTTGCACTCCTTCTTCTGCATAATCTTTGCCAAGACTCCCAATGCTGCAAAATTCATTCAATTGCTGTTTAGATTAATTCAACCCCTAAGAAAATCAAAGCAGAGTGTTCATTTAAAAAAAAAATTGCTCATGAAAAAAGTTAAAGTTTCAATTAGCTACCTTATGCCATGGCCAGGACCACAAATCACATCTTGAATCCACAGATTTTCTGTTCCAGGGCCAATTGAAACACAGTCATCTCCAGTACTGAGCTTAGAGTTCAAGATTGTTACTCCGGACGAAAGTTGCACATGAATTCCATCGGTGTTGGGGCTGTTTCCGGCAGCCAAAACTTTTACTCCTTGCAATTTCACATTATTGCAACCGTTGAATACAATGTTAAACAACTGGCTATTAAGAGAAGTTAGCCCAGAAATTGCAATGTTGTTTGACTGAGTAAATCCCAACGTCTGCAAAACAACAATTTAAGTAATCAGTTATAGAATCATTACCTCAATAAATTCATGCTATTTGGCACCTCTTAGCTAGCTCTTGCATAACTGATCAAATAATGACATGAAATGTGTAGCAGAAGTGCACCTTAATTTTCCTTTTCACTAAAGGGATTTTTTTTAAAAAAAAAAAAAACAAAACAAAATTTTGGTAACTGAAAGGTCAAGAGTCAAACAGACTTCATTATGTTTTTATTACATGCATGATTTTTCAACCCTATTAAGATCTAGGGACAAAGAATGATTCCAATTTAATATTTCCATTTGGAACTATATATTTGTAAACTGAGACTAAAAAGTGAGAGGGAAGAAGTTGAAAAGATACGTTATGGATTTAGTAAGTCTTTGATTATGGTTAACTTAAAAACCACCCACTTTCCCCACCATCATCATCAGTTATGCTCATTTTACCATGTGTTTGATCGCAAAGTCCAAAAAAACTGATGTTTTGAAAATTAATCTTCGACTAAGCTGGTGGCTCCCATAACCGAAATGACTAAACTAACCTCAAATGTTAATTATCATTTCCCTTAATTATTGTGTAACGCATAGAACAGGAAAGGGTGATATAGTAACTTAGACATACCGTTGTGCCGCTGGAGCACTTCTTGCCGGAGTTTTTGCAAGCCCAGAGACCAGTCCCTTGGCCATCAAGAATGCCATTTCGAATGGAAACTCCATCAACATTCTGGAATTGAAGCCAAAATGCAGCATTTCCAAGAACATTATAATCAGAAGGTGCCACCAGTATACCATCTATGCTTATGGTAATAGCTCTATTCTTGCATGGCCCGAAAAACTTTGCTTGTTGCTTCACCAAAAACCTTCCTTGTGGTACAAAAATTGTGGCCGGTTTTGGAGAGCCACAAGCAGCTGCCCATGCAGCCATTAGAGCCTTGGTTGAATCAGTTTTCCCATCAGGTTTTGCTCCCAAAGACAAAACATTATATGTACTGCTGGCAATGGCCTCGGTTTGATGATTGAACAAAAACAAGATAATTGTGACAAGAAAAAGATTGATGGGATGCTCCATTTTCACCTTAATTTTCCACACAGAATATATGATTTTCTTTTTTTTTTTTCAATTGTGAAGACAGAAGAGGAAGACTAAATAATGGTGAAAGATTGGGTGGAGATTGGAAGCAGTTTGAGTGGAGTATTTATAGCTGGATTTGGAGACGTGGAAGCAGAAAAGATGGGTGGGGGGGGAGGGGGAATGTGTTGAGTTATGAACCAATTGGAATCAAAAGCAAGCAATCCCCGCCGAAATTGGGGTGTGAAAATGTGTAAGGTTCACAAGAAAAACATTACTTGAACTAGTTCTAGATTACTTCAAACCTAAATTTGGCTGCTTTAAGGTTAAAGTGCATGCATGGATAAGTTGTATAAAGTTCTTTGTAACTATTCAACACCAGTTGTTAATTAAATTGGACAATACTCCCATCTAAATTAACGTAATTGCTAAAAGAATCTGAAATTGGCTTATTTGGAATCTCTCATCCAGGAACCCGAGTGGATGACATATAGTACATAGGCTAAAATGGACATGTGTTCACTTGCACATTGGTGCTCTTTATTTGGATTCCGCATTCTTAAAAATATTGTTGCTTAAAAAAAACAAAATCCATGTTTGTTTAGATTCTATTTCACATTTCAAAATTGTGTTGTCAATGTAAATGAGTTATACATTTCATAATGGAAAATGATAACTGTGTGGACTATACGCTGATAAAGGCCAATCTTTGATTTATTCGTTTTTCTAAAGGACAAATTCTTAATAATTACCATCGGTATATTTTGCTCTATTGAGTAGAGAACTAACTCTCCCCCCACCCTTGACCCTCTTTCTTGATTATTTTTTATCATTAAATGACACCATTTTACATACTCTTCTCTAGACTAAGGGTAATTAAAGAAGCCCGATTGGGCTTCATAAGGGATTAAAGACTTACCCCTCTCTCTCCCACTCTCTCTATATATGTAAAAGCATATGTACCTACTTAAATTTTTGAAGTTGATCATAAAATTCAAATCCTGAATCAATATCAAAGCAAAGTTGTCTTAAATGTCTTGTTGGTTAACAACTTTTTCATGACACTATATCAGAAAATGGGAGAAAGTTAATAATCAAGAGTGTGAATTCGATCCTTTTTAGTTATCAATTCTAATATATGTATAATTGAAAGCTGCCCAATACGATGTATAAAGGAAATATTGGAGCGTAAGAATGAATCAAGATATACCGTTCTGCTCATATTAATTTGATACATATGCTTTTGTTTGGTGCAAGGGAGGTGATCGTTGAACTTATAATACATAAAATGAAAAATATATATAAAATCTCAAGAAAAAAAGTGCATAAAGTAAGCGACCGCCAACTTGAATAACAAATTTCCAAAACCAAGGACTCTTTTTAGTACCTATTTTCGGGTAACGTGCCATGCATATGGCGGCCTTTTTGATTGCTTTAATCATAATCTAAAAGGTACATCCTCATATCACTCTTTTGGCCGCCATAACCTCCATCACGTACTACCTTTTTTTTTTTTTTTTTTTGCATTTTTATTATCCCTTATTCTTTCACAGGGTAAGGAGCATAAGGGATCCCAAAAAAAAATTGAATTAAGCTAATACTATGAGAAGAGTAGAAGTCAATTACATATTCATAAATTGTAAATTAGGTAAATGTCTTATTAGTTTTTGATGATATTATTTACTTATCCGAGGTGTTTTTTCGATGTGCCTTTGTAATCATATGCGAAATGGGGTCTTGACCTTTTAGTCACTTTAATTTTTACATTAGTATCTTACTCTAAGGGTAGAAATTGTTTTAAATGGATAATATATCTAAAACAATAGTCAATCCGCTCTTATATATGTCCTTTGATTCCAAAACTATTTATTACCTAACGTTACTATATGCAACATATTCTCCTACTTTTTCGAAATTAAACACAACCCATATACTTTGAATTTTCAGCAGTAATATTTGACAGTTTGGAGTGATTTTCAGTTAAGTCAGTTATCAACCAAATATATGAAAATTTTCATTGTAAATATAAGATTGGCTTAATATCAACCATATTAGTCATTTCAATTTTGGAATTTTTTTTTTTTTGGTTGATCTGGGGAATTGGGGTGTATACTCTTGTCAAAAATTAACTAATTTCATGGCCAGCAATCTGAATTGGAATTGATACAATCCATGAAGACGTGCACATTGCAATCAATCAACCATCACGTTTTCTTGAATTGTATATTTGGTAAACTTGGGCAGCAAAGTTAATGGCCAATGAAATTCTTTTGAATATAAACTCAACTAAATCTCCTCTTGGGATGTACCAGTACGTGAACATGTACGGTATAGAGAAGAGGATGGTAAGTCAAGATTGAGAAGTCAAATTAAAAAAAATGTAAAGATGTTGTGGTGTGAAAGGAATTCAAAATTAATTAATTAATTAATTAATGCAGCATTATTGTTGCATCGCTGGCTGTGGAAGAGAGAAAAGAAATCAGCGTTCACATGTCCTAAACAGTTGCTTAAGTAAACAAACGTACATATTACTGACTAACTTTGACAATGTTAATTTTAGATCCATCAATTTTCGGTCCTCCATACTAATGTCATATTAATAGACCAGTGTGAATAATACTTATAATTAAGGATAAGAATCACAGTCTTAGCTATGGATCTAGTGGTTGACAAATTATTAAAATTGATAGAATTATTTGCATAATTTATTTTAAAGTTTACATCAAGCTATAAATTGTCAATTATAGAATCGATTGATAAAATTGTCAATTAGGTCTATGTAAATTTTTTTTTAAAAAAAAAATTTAAAATCTTTGTTGTTTACAGATTTTGATCTTTATCTTTTACTACAATTTGTTATTCAATATAGCTTGTTGAACTGATCACTATTAGTCTCCTCCCCAAAAGATTAATTGCCGGCAGGCTGGTTTTCTCCCCAATTTACTGTGCGTGTGGGTGATCCAGGTGCGACAAACGGTGCGAATTTTTTTACTGTTCATAAACAATTTTTTATTGTTCATGAATAGTAAAAAATTCAAAAATTTAACGTTCATGAACAATATTTTACTGTTCATGAATTATTATTTTTTTTTTCAAGGTTCTTAACAGGTTTTCAGCGGTCTCTCTAAGTTAAAGTGTGTGACCCTAAGTCTTTGGGTTTTGGTTTTTTCGTTGGAAGATGATGTCCCCTAATATGGAAGGAAGCGCTGAGACGTCACATGGCCGCCTATTTGCTGGACTTCGGAGTCAGTGGTGAGTTCATGTTGTTCTCGACGAGGCTTTTATACTGTAGGATTTTGGTTTTCTTAGCTTTTTAGTTAGGAAAGGTTAGTTCGTCCACAGTAGGTGGATGGGTTTGCTTGGATGCTAGGTGTCCGTTCTGTCTTAACCGTGTTTAGAGTTAAGAAGAGTCCTTTTTAGGATATTGACTTATACAGTTTAACTTATAAAAGTCAATATATTATCGAACTTCCATTAAAAAAAAATAGAGCTTGTTGAACTAATATTAAAATACTTTTGATTAACGTGTCGGTCCCTTGATTAGGTTAACACATGCACAAATAGTTCCCAATGTGTTAAATACGATGGATGGATCATTTCGTTGCAATTCCATTCTATGAAGCAAAGAAAGCAGCCTAACATTAATCAGTTCTCCTGGTTATTTTTATACATTCAAATTTATCTTCCATTGCTTTTCAAATGGAAACTTTCCGTTTAAAGAAACCACTGCCAAATGGCTCATGTGAAGAAGTTGACAAAATTTTTACTTATACCAAAAATTTGACAATAAGAAAAGACCATTTTGACAAAGTTGATTTGTAGAGCCTTTCTTTTAAATTCGGATTGTTGTAATTTGATCCACAATCACATGAGGCCATCATGCACTGCATGTGTAACTTACTTGTTGTTTAATCAGTTTAATAATTTAAGAGAATTAATTTTGATTAGTCAATCTCCTCCTTGACTTTGGCAAATCTTTTGAGGGTTTTTCTGGTTCCTAATGGCCCATGTGTGAACTCATGAAAACATTAATTTTGTTGTTTGTTGCCCAGAAATTTTATCCAAAATAGATAAGACTTCTCAAAACGTACATTTTGGATTCTTTTCCTCTAATTTATCAATTCCTTATTAATTTCTTCTGTCTTCTAAAAATCAAGATTACTATTCTCTTTTTTGTCAGCAAAAGATTTAAACTGATTCCAAACTAAATAATTAATTATTTTTGCGAAATAACAACTGGAAAAAGCTCACATCTAAACTAGTAATAGAGTAAAGCCCCAACACATCTTAAATTTAGTTTAAACATTATGGCTGAAGAATGTTTATGTGAAGATTCCTATATCAAGTGAGGCAATTTCTGCACCAACATCTTGCAGGGCTATCTGCCCGTGACCAGTGACGCTATTTCATTATCAATTGAACAAAAATCACATAAGATTGTATAGGTAATGAGAAGTCACAAATTGATGGAAAATTAGATGTTTTTCTGACCAAGGCAAACGTTCATGAACTTGTTGACGTGCAAATGGTAAAAAGCTTGAGAAAATTGGGCAAAAAGTAACCAAACCAGCGTATATTTTGACGGCCTCTCAGTCTCAATTTACCAGAAGTATACCAGGCAGGAGGGATTAATGTTTGTAATCAAGCAAGCAAAATTGCATGCATGCGAAACGATTGAATTTTGATTAGAAGCTATTGGTTTGCTACTTGCAAGTCAATCTAAGTTGGATCGAAGGAACGAGGACTGCTATAACATAATGTGAAACATTAATTTAGCACGTCATCTAACAAACAACCAAGAAGTCAATTAATTCTCCCCCTTTCTAACATTATCCATAATCCGAAATCGATCGGCCGTTGATGTATGGTTCAAGCTATTTATAGTTTTTTGTTACTCGTAATCAAAGTAATTGGCTTGGGATTAATTATTGATATGTGCGAAGAAGCATATATTAGTTGGTGATGAAATATCTTATCAGGTTAGAATAAATCATTCCAATCATTAAATCAGTCCAATCATATCTCAATTTGGCCCTTTTTTCAGTTTCGTTTCTGATATTTGAAAAAGTTCAATTTAGTCTCCTAATTTTATAATTTGATTCAAATTTATCCAATTCAAAACTAATCAGAATTCAAATACACCCTAATTAATACATGACAAACAATTTATAGTTTTTTAAGGCAAAAGTGAGAAAAATTATCCCAATATTCCTAGGATCCCACCAAATTAGGTCTCATCATTTTCCCCTTTTCGTTCTCTCCATGCTGCCAAACAGATTAAGGTTACAATTTTTCCCCCAATTCCGGGACTGTTAGTAATGAAGAGACAAAGTCTTTGCTTATTGTTTTTTTTTTTAAATTAAATAAATATTGATGATATATGAAGGATTCCCAAAGTACTGAAGTCAATACCAAAGATATCGACTTTAGGACTATTTTAAAAAAAAAAATTATTCAGTAAAACTAGTCAATTATTTTTGTACATTATTTTGTTAATATTTGAGTACTTTAGTTATTAAAAAAATTACGAAAAAAATTAAACTTTGAACAATATTTTTGCAGTAATTTGTTGTATATCGATATTCCGTACTAATTTTTTAAAGTGAAAAAAAGTGTAATACCTCAATTTCTAACAAAAATGAATGAGTTGAATATTTTGTTCTATAATCATTGTTATACATAACTTTTGTATAATATTTTTCTGCACTTTATTTTGTAACAAACCATAAATATATTTATATATTTTTATAGGGTGGGGGCCGATTTTTGGGGGGGAGGGGGGGGTAGCAAGGGGAGTATACTAAAAAAAATTAAGATATTTTTTTTTAATGGGGTGGGGGCGGGAATGGGGGGTGAGGGGCAGGCAAGGGGCGAGGGGGAGGGATGGGCAGCAAAGGGAGGGGCGAGAATGGGGGGAGGGGGCCAGCAGTGGAAGGAGGTGGGAGAGTGAGGGCTCTGGGGTGGTGGCTGGGAGAGGAAAGAAAAAAAATTGCAAGGGGAGGGGGATTGCGACTGGGAGAAAAAATTTGGGAGGTTGGGTGGCAGACAATAGAAATAAAGTAGAATGAAAAATGCACAAGTAGGTTAGGTTTTTCTTTTAACAAATGGCCTGAAGATTGTCGACTTCAATAGAATTGGAACAATTTTTAAAATACTAATATTTTTTTAATTTACATTTATTTAAACAATTTTTTGGGAAAAACTCTGGTAATGAAGAAAAAAGAAGACAAACACAATATTTCTTTTTTCTCAGAAAAAATTGTGTAAGATCTACTTATGTTGGAATAATTTTCTTTCACTTTTATCCTTAAAAACTATACATACTTTTCATGTGTTCAATAAGATGTATCTCAATTTTAACAGATTTTTGAAGAGTAATGATAATTTTAAAAGATAATATCATTTACCACCCTCATGGTTTTGTAATATACCAAATTAAATTTTGTAGTTTGAAAAAATATCAATCGCTCCCCTGGACTACTAGTCAACCTAATTGGAGGGCGTAAAAAAATGAAAAAATCCTCAAAAAATTTGATATAGTTTAAAATTTTTATTAAATATTTAAAAAAAAAAATTTTAAGGCAAAATTTTAATAAAATTATGTACAATTTTGTTAAAAAAATTATTTTAAAAATATGAAATGTAGTTATTTTATTTTTTAAACTCAAAGTTTTTTATGTCTTCTTCGTCTTTAAATTTTGTTGAATTTTCGTTTTTAAATTCATTTTTTTAGTTTGAAAAATTTTAGTGCTATCAATGGCCTGTGTTTGATGATTGAACAAAAAAAAGATAATTGTGAAAAGAAAAATATTGAAGGGATGCTCCATTTTCACATTAACTTTCCACATAGAATATATGAATTTTTAATTATGTAGACAGAAGAGGAAGATTAATTAATGGTGATGGACTGGGTGGAGATTCGAAGCAGGCCGTAAAATGTGTCGAGTTATGAACCAATCGGAATTACAAGCAAGCAATACCCGCCGAAATTGGGGTGGGAAGATATGTAATGGTCACAAGAAAAACATTACTTGTGCAGGTACTAGATTACTTCAGACCTAAATTTGGCTGCTTTAAGGCTAAGGTGCATGCATGGACAATATTGTAAAGTTCTTTGAAACTATTAAACACCAGTAACTAACTAAATTGGACAAGACTTCTATCCAAATTAATGTAACTGCTGAAAGAATCTTAAATTGGCTAGTTTGAAATCACTTACCTAGGATGATAGTACATGGACTAAAATGTACATGTTGTCACTTAGTCATTGGCACTCTTTATTTGGGTTCTAGAAACATTCTTTCTTTAAAAAAAAGAAAAAAAATCACATGTTTCTTGGTATATTTATGTTCGTAGTAAATTAACCCTAGTAGACTCATCTAAGAAATTTTTAATTAGTGGTGGTTTATTTATCTTCTCTATTGAGTGGAGGATTGACCACTCCTACATATTCTAATGGTAAGTAAGTTGAATTGGACATTATAAGAGGTTAGAGACATTGTAGCTATTATGACTTTTGAGATATTGATTGTAGACATTGTAACTTTTGTACTTTACTTCTAATAATAACGTAAGCTCTTTTGGCTTGTCTAAAAAACAAGAGGTTAGAGACTAGAACTCAATTAAAAAGATCCATGGCATTTACTTTGAATTTTTTAATCTCATAGTAAAATTCAAACCTAAGATTAGTCCCAACTAGTCGTATCCTGTTAGTGAGCCAACTTTTCAGTTACACTATAACAACAATATATAGATTAACACAACAAATATTATGTTGAGATTTATCAATATAATTTTACATCAAAAAAGTTGAACAAATTAGAACAGTTAATAAGTAGAAATACACAAAACCTATTGGTTAAACTATGGGGTTTAGGTTACCCTATTACTATTTATTGAGCCACACTAATTAGTCTTCTCATTTGTTATCTCTCTAACATATTAGAATCTAAATCTCTAACATATTAGAATTTAAATTGTGCTTATTGACCTTTTTTAGCTGTCCACAAGATTTAGTTATTTCTAACCTGGTCAAATTTTCCTCTTTAATTAAATATACATCATGATTGCTATCATAATATTATGTGAAAATTGAATCACCATATAATACTAGTACGGGTAGCAGATAGGAGGATTGGGTCGCTTACGGGTTGAGTTAGATTAAAATTTTACGAGTCATAATCCAACCCAATGAATATAAATACATATCAATTTTGGGTTGGGTAACTCTTAGGTTGGGTTAAAACCAATTAACCCAATGAGTTAATTTAATAATATTTTTTTTACTATCTTTATGTAATTAAAGAAATTAAAGTTCCATTTTCTATCTTTTTTAAGTACTTTTCTAAAACTAATCTTATTCAGCATCTTTTTTAAATTAATCTTTTTTAAAAAATAGACTATTTTTATGTTTTCACCATAATAAAAAAAAACTAATTTTATTTAGTTCCTCTATTAATATTAGTTCCTTTTTTAAAACTAATTTTATTTAGTTTCTTTTTTTTTAATTAATCTTTTTTAAAAAATAGATTATTTTTATGTTTTTCACCATAACAAAAAAATAAATTAATCTTATTTAGTTTCTCTATTAATATTGGTTCCTTTTTTAAAAATACTTTTATTTAGTTTCTTTTCTTAATTAATCTTTTTTTAAAAAAAATAGACTATTTTATGTTTTTCACCAAAATCAAAAAATAAACTACTCTAATTTAGTTTCTCTATTAACATTAGTTCCATCAACTAAGTTTTATAAATATCACTAAAGTCACCAAAACCAATAAACCACAAAGTATTATAAGCCAATTGTTGGACAATATATATTGAGTTTCAAGTACATTCATGTGCTCATTAAAGATAGAACAAATGCTTAATAGAAAGACATTTCAATTGTTTCAAGTACATTCGCTTGTATTGTTTCAAAATGTAGTTTTCGATATTATTAATTGCATGATTTCATGTGTAATTTGTTGTGAAATATAGCGAGATATTATCATTTACTTCTGTATTGTTATTATTGTTGTTGTTGTCGGAATACATTTCAAAGTTTATATTGTTGTTGTCGGAACAAATTATTTATATAAGCACTATGTTCACTTTAGCACCTGATTATTGGTCAATGTTTGATTAAATGGAGAGCTTATATAAATAATCTGTTCGTAAAACTACTTTTGCTTAATGGTCGGTCTCTTAGGTTTGGAATTGTAGCTAGGTTTTGAACTTGTAATTTACACACATGCACAAATAATTATGAAATGTCTTAAGTACGATGGATGGATCATTTCCTTAGAGAGTTCTATTTAAAGAAGCAAAGCAAGCAGTCAAACAATAATATGTTTTCTTGGTCATTTTCATATCTCGAAACTTTTCTTCCCTTGCTTCTTATCTTGAAGCTTTCTATTTAAAGAAATTACCGCCAAATAGCTCACGTGAAGAAGTTGGCAAAATTTGTACCAAAAATTTGACAATTGAAAAAGACGATTTTCACAAAGTTGATTTGTAGAGATTGTGCGAATTTGGTTCCAATTGCACCAGACCATCATTCATTGCATGTGGAACTTACTTCTTGTTTAATCAGTTTCATAATTTAAGAAATTTAATTTTAATTAGTCAATACATTCCTTGACTTTTGCAAATTTTGTGGATCCAAATGCCAGTAACTGGTTGGATGATTTGGGAGTTGGGACAAATGTTCGACAACCAAAGTTGATGACGGCCCATGTGTTAACTCGTGGAAACATAATGTTGTTGTTTGTTGCCCATGAAGTTTATCCAATTTAGATAAGAACTCTCAAGACTTTGGATTCGATTTCTTATTAATTTCTTCTGTCAACTACAAATATGGATTGTGATACTATTTTAGGATTTTGTCCTCCTTACTGGAGGTTTTGTGACCGAGTTTGAGTGGAGGAGAATTTGATGTCAACAGTAGCATAAAGAATAGTGGTAGATGCGTTCCATTTTTTATCCACTAACTCTACATGTCATTTGCAATATTCCCGTAAAGACCAACAATCTAGATTTTGAGTCGCTTAACTAATATAATTATGTAATTTTGCTTTCACCATTTCTATGATTTGGTTAGCATTCTTTAGTTTTAATGTGAAATCTAAGGTTTTCATTACCAATGGACTATGTTGTATATGTAATATTATTTTTATCAATATAATGATCGTTTATTTGAAAAAAAAAATACTATTTTATCAACAAAAGATTTCAATTGATTCCATAATTATTGTTATTGTTTTTTTTTTCTTGGCTATAAAACATTTTACATTTACCTACATTACGAGAAAAAAAACTCATTTTTACATGAATAAGGTATAAATAACCTTTACTATTAAATTCAATTTTGGACAGTAACAATTGAAAGATATTTGCACATGCATTCATTCCCTTCGCCACCACCTCCTCCCAGGGCATCTCTGCACATGGACAATGGGGTTATTCCATAATCAATTATACAAAAACATACAAAATTCTAAAGGTAATGAAAAATCACAAATTGATTGAAACTAGGAAGTACTTGTAAGAGTTTTTTGACTGAGGCAAGTTCATGAACTTCTTGACGTGCCAATGGTGAAAAGCTTGAGAAGAATGAGCAACAAATTAGCTGAACTAGGACATTTTAATGGCCTCTAACCAAAGTAGTGGTGCCTACTACACAGGCAAAAGGGACTAATGCTTGGAATTGACCAAAATTGCATGCATGTGAGATGACTGGATTTTGAGTACCAAGACTTGCGAGTCAAACTCATCTGCATGGCTTAGGTTTACATGGAAGGAATTAGGATTGCTATAACATCATGTCAAGCATTACTTTGGCACCTCATCTAATTTTTCTCACTTTACACGCATGCCAAGCAACTAAATGTTCAATTAATTCTCCTAATATTTTCACACATTATCCATAATCTCAAATCCGGCTTTGATGTAGGGCTCAAGCAATTAACGGTTGACCGATTGGAGTTAATTATTGATGTGTTTGTAACACATAGAGTCGACTAATTTCTATATTTATCAGATGTAATTTCATTAGTACGTTGATTATGATAATTATATTTTTTTTTTTCATTGGTGAAATTCATTTTTTTAATCAAAGAAATTAATGAAGACGGTCGTTGTTAATTCACTTTTAAATAATAATATTTACAATAAAAAAAATTAATAAACTCCCGCAACAATTGACGTGACATTTACTTGACGAAATGATATTGGATAATCGGAGTGATTATTTCTCTATTTACGTAGACACACACTATGTCAGTCATTTGACATATTTCACTAAAATATTTTACCATTTATATCATTACTTTTTACTTTTTCCTCAAGAATTCAAAAATATTGCAATGAAAGTGAGCAATTTCAGTAAAATCTTTTAATAGTTGATGTGGTGTTTTGGTGACGGAAACAAATAAACAATTATGATCCTAATTATATAACAATCTTCTACCATGTTAATGTCACGTTTGTGATTGAGAAATTCTTTAAACCTTTTTTTTTCTTTTTGTGAATATCGTAGAAGCCATGCCCAACTTGTCACTTAGAGAGACCATATTTTACTTCCTCCATTCCAAAACATTACGAATTTTTTATAGAGAAAAAATATACAAAAGCTCCTATAATAATTATTAATAAATAAGTTAAAATTCAACTTTGGCCTAAAATTTTAAATAATAAAGTTTTCAATTCATCTATATCTAAAATTAAAGTAGAACTAGTGCACCTACGTATAAATCTCAACATAAAAAAGACTTCATTTTTTAACAATATTTTTTTCTTAAAAATAGAATTGGCTTCTAAACAAAATTCTAATAATATCGTTACTAATAATTAAAAAGTCAAGATAAAACTAGAAAATTATATTCTTAATAGTACATTCAACATTCAATAGATAAGAAATTACAATGTTGTTTGAATTCTTAAATTCCATTATGTGCAAATAATAGTATAAAGAGTCATGAAATTATTCTTATGGAGTAAAGATCAATATGATGGCTGAGACATTGGCTCTTTTAGAAGGATTTGAATCTGTGGTTCTTATCAGCCATTGGTCAATTACCTTACCCTTGGAAAATTGATGGGATTATGTAAAATTACAATGTCCATTCAAGGATTGAATTTTCAGTTTTCTCACATCCAATGGAGAAGCTATTGCAATTGCTGATTCCGTAGCTACAGTAACCACACCAAAGCAACAAGTTTATCTACTCTTTTACAATTTTTTGGGTTCCTAGTTTTGCTAAAAGTTTCATTTATTAGATGCTATCAGTCTTCTATATTTTGGAAATAAATAACCATTGTTTTTCCCTAGTAGTATTAATAATCACTTATTAAAAACAAAAGTTAGAATTAATAATCATCAGCTTACACCTTTATTGTTACTATAATGACCCAATTAGTTAAGGCAAACATAATTTTATTTTCTTATTTTTTCTACTCCTACAGAAAATTTTCCCTATAAATTATTCCCACCATCCTCTCCAAACAAAAGAGTCAACTTTTGATTTGACATAATTTTTTTTTTTAAGTTACAAGATAGAAAATATTTAATGCACTATTAAATGTATATTTTTACATTTTTATTCTTACTTTTTAATTTGAGTTATGCATTATTATTATTATTTGTAAAGATAATACAAAAATTTCGTACTAAAAATAAACTCTTTTTTTAAGAACAAAAAACTCTCTTGAAACTAAATTTTTTTCTTGGCACGTAGAGAATCTAAGTTACCACCCTAATTTTCTTTAAGCGTACTATTATACCTGATACAATAAATGTATAAAATATTTTTTAATAAAAGAAAGAACAACATAGGAGGGGAGAAACAAAATAGATGCAAAATGTAAGTTGTGACATAATACAAACACATTGTTTTTTTTAGGACGAAAAGAGAATTTACTTTTTGTATAACACCCTAGAATAAGGGCATTAAAGTTAAGCAAAGACATGATCTAATATTCTAATGGGCTGGAATAGTCAGCCAGAGCACAAACCATTGGGCATCAAAGTTTTGGTAAAATATCGGCCTCTGCCCCAACAAACCTCAGCAGTCGAGAGTCACCTTGGACCAAATAAGGTAAATCCAAACAGTGTACAAGTTTCCTTCCTTTATTAGGAAAAAATTATTTTATATATTCACTATATCTTTAATTTTAATGTAAGGAATTAATTATATAATTTTTTCACCCCTTATATATAAATATACTGTAATTCTAAATTGTATGATATTTCTTCTAAATATCTATTGTTGTACTATTATATTTGGTGCAATGGAGCGAATATATGAAATATTTTTTTTGAAAGATCTTTTTCACTACATAAATAATCATATTCCATAGAAAGGAGAAAATCCTACCTTTTCTCAATTCTGGTACGTACGACAAGAGACGCCACCATCCATCCATTGCTGCTTCCTTTATTGGACGGCGGTTTCAGTTCCTGGATAATATATAGATATATATATTAAAGGTTTTTGTGAAAATTAGAATTAGTTCAAAATTAATTATACCCTGTCCTCAGATTTGATTTACACCCCATTTCACTATTTGAAAGAAGTGAGAGAACCTCTTGAATTGAACATTCAACTTCAAGTACCAATCTCTGAACTCCCTCCAAGATGAGAAATGAGAGCATTAACCAATAGAAGTCATCCTAGATAGCATGTACATCCTACCCTACTATCAATACAACCAAAGGGAAGACAAAATGGAGACTACGTCCAGGTCAAAGAAATTTTTTGCAATTTGAGTGAAAAGGCTTCATGAAATAGGAAGCAGCAAAACAATGCCAGTTGGAATATTGCCTTCAAGGAGATTCAAGGCAATTGAGGATGCAGATAGATGTACCAATTTTAACCATCCAAGAACTATAAAGGTACACAAAAACTCCAATTAAGAAAAGAAGAAAAGCGGACTTGTTAATGAAGCTAGACTTTCAAAACGGTACCTGGGGAAGCAGCTACTAGTTCCAACAATCTCAGTTATCTCTAGTTTGGTATTTCGCACTTTACTATTTGCAAGTGTCAAAACATTACATCATCATTCTGGGATAATTTCTCCTGCAAGTATGGAAAAACCCAATAAATCATACAAGCCACACATGTTATGGTAAAAAACCACCATGAAATGCACTATAATGAAATTCATCCTGACTTAAGGTACAAGATGCAAAACTTAATTTCTTTGAAATATAAACAACTAACCATTTCGTTTTGTTATCTTCTCAGAGACATTTGAGACGAGCGCATAATTGTTGCTAGCATAACATGCACTCATAAATGCTGCAAGAGTCACACTGTCCACATTCTGTTTTCTTCCCAATTACTTGTCAAAAAACAGTGCAGCCATGTCCACCTTCTTTTCACTGCAAAGCTTTCTGACCAAAGTACTCACAGTGCGAACCCATAGCTTTTTGTCTAGTTCATCTAACAGGGCAAGGGCAACAGAAGATCCATCCTTCTTGCAATATTCATAAGCTATTGTCAACCGAGTAACGTCACATGGGGAATGTCCCTTGTTTATCATATTATTATACAAAGTTCTGGCCTCCTCCAATCTGGACTCCTTGCAAAGTCCACTTATCATAGCGCCATAAGTAAAACTATCAAGTTCACAACCATGTTCACCCATCTTCTGAAAAAATTTCAAGGCCATGCTAGTGTTTTTTTCTCTGAAATATCCAGATATCATAGTAGTATAAGTTTGTTCTGTTGGAATTAGCCGAAGCTAGACAACAGCATCATCAAAAAGCTTTTCACTTTCTCCCATTTTATTTTCTTTACAAAAAGCAGAAATTAAGGTAGTGTACACATGTATATCGGGCATAATTCCTGATTTTACCATCTTATTAAAAAGTGCTAATGCTCGCCTCAAATCTGCTTGCCTGCAGCTTTCTGATATGAGAATAGTGTACGTAACTAAATCAGTAGAAAGTCCACTCTCAAAGCCACTTTTGAGCAACTTATAAGCCTTCCTCACCTTCCCCCTCTTCAAAAGAAAATTGATAACAGTGTTATAGGTACAAATATTAGGAGGAAGACCTGCTTTATCCATAGAGTGCATCAACTCATAGGCACGGTCTATGTTCCCAATTTTGCAGTACCCGTCAATGAGAGTCGAGTATGTGTTGACATTAGGTGCTAGGCCCTGTTCTGCATTCTGCTCAACAGCATCTCAGCTCGATTCAATTTTTCCTCTTTGCAATACCCTGCAATCATTGCTGTATAGGTATGGACATTTGGCTTGTAGTTATCACTTCTAACAAGCTTCAGAAAAAGCCGAAATGCTTTATCTGTCCAGCCCTTCTTGCAAAGACCATCAATCAATGCAGTATGGGTATACACATTCGGTTTCCAGCCTTTCCGAACCATTTCCTCCAACAATTCAAAAGCTTGCTTAATACTGCCCCTCTTGCACAACCCATTGATCAAACAAGAATAATTTATTACATTTGGATTGAAACCTTTATTGCAAATCTTACTGAATATCCATAGTGCTCTATTTACATAATCGGCTTCACAAAACACACTCATAATCAAAGTACAAGTTGCATTATCCACAAGAAAGCCCCTTTCCAGCATTGTAACCAACCATCTATCCGCCTCTAATACCCTACCCATTCTGCAATAACCAGCAACCATGGACTCAAAACTGCAAGCTTTAGGACAAACCCCTCTCTGACACATTTCACCAAACACATTTTCAGCAACCTCAAGCCAACCTGTCTCAATAGCAACACTTAAAATGCAGTTCAAGGTATGAACGGTCAGAACCAAGCCTTGATTTTGCACCTCAAAAACCATGTCCACAGCCTCCTTTAACCTACCAATCTCGCCAAAATTCCTCACCATACAATGCATCACTTCATTGGCCCTCTCAAAGTTCCCATTTTTCATCAAACACATTACCAGAACAATATAAAACCTCATAAAGTGCCTGAATTTCAAAAACCCAATAGACCAATAAAAGAAACTAAGTGCCACCATAGAGCCTCCCATATTAGCTAAAGCTGCAGCAACAGTTATAGCCTCTTCAGGGGTCAAAAAGTTGGAATTTATAGGCAAGTTAAGCTTAAAAAATGATGACCTGAAATGGGCTCTTTGCTGTTGCTGATCATATGATTCATTGACTAATGAGGTGACTGCTTGAACAACTGAATGCGACTGGGAAAATGGGATTCAGCAAAGATTGGCAAAATGGTCTTCTGACGAGAGAAGATTGGAGGGGTTCAGTGAAAAATGCACAATATCTCCACCATCGGCTAAACATCTCCACCACTGTCATTCCCACCAGCGATTATTCAGCCACCACAATCCCCCACCAAAGCTAACTAGGAGAAATTGCCACCATGGAATGTCGTACAGTTTTTTGCAGTCTGTTCATAGAAATTATGGGATCACAAATGAGAATAGTATCAACTGTAACAACAAAAAAATGGAATACTCGATAATCAATATGCAGCATGAGTAACTGACAGCAATTGGACAAGAATTTATAATTCTGGAGCATAGTCCAAACTCCAAAGCCACTATCAACACAACACAAAGCAACATTTTCAGTCTATTTGTCAAGTGATGATTAACCACTGCCCTCTGGGCCTATGACAAACCCCACTCCCCTCCAGGCTACTCCAGACAAGTTGTGTCTTGCTTGTTGTACCAAAATCAAACTGTTTTTAAACAGTCTTTAGTGAAAAGAAAGGCAAGAACTTTACATCCTGGAAAAATGTTTTCAAAAACCCAACTACATCATTTTGTTATACGAGTATTTTACGATATACATGCTAAAAAAGAGTACAGCGATCAACCCAAAAAGAAAAATTTACACAAACGGAATTTAAAAAAAAAAAAAAATCATATAAGCAGTGGTCTCCCAAAACCCATTTGCATGCACACCCCAAAAAAACATTTCATTTTACACAATAAACAGTGGGTTGTCTCAGCATGTTCAGAATTATTAGAATCCAGAATTCCAGCTTCAGAGGGGAAGAATCCAAAGCAAACATTTACATTTCCACACTTTTAAGAAGGAAAAAAAAACCCAGCTGCTATTTTAAGTTCTATGGCAGCATGGATAAGATAAACGCACCTTGACTAATTAAATTCAGATTCCAGCAAGGCCAGCTTTCAAGCAAAAGAAGAGGCCCATCCTTTAAGGATATTTATGATTGTAAGAGATTTTCTCTCTATTCTGGATAATGTTTGCAAAGAAGTTGGGAGATTACAGGACAGATCAATGGTGATGGGTACAGTGAGATCATTCAGAATACCAGCAACTGCATCATTACCGGTCCTGAGTAGATACAATGGGAGACACAATAGAGTCCAGATGATGATAGCTCATCTTCTTAAGACTATGCACAAATGACAAAACAAACAAGCTCAGCAGAGGAAACCATAGGTTTTGGTTTGTACAAATTAGTAGATAATGCTGAGTGGGATTTGATCTCATTACTTGAGCAGCCATCAGGTGAAAAAATGGCCTAACATAAACATTGGAGGGAAAGGGAACCATAAAATAAAGTCAACCCACCAACAAGGATAAGAATAATTAGCAAAAACTGCAGCAACACGGAATTCAATGCAATGATATGATGCAGTCGAAAGTACCCATGTCAAAACAGTTGATGAACTCATGAGAAAAGATTTAGTGGGACCATCCATTTTTCTTGTCCAGCACAAATATCAGTAGGTAAGACATTTTTGTATTCTATGCATACATACATAGAATCATAAGCTCAGTTCAGAGCACAATGATATGGTATGAATGTGGTTTTGATTTGCTATTAATCAACCATAAGAAAATTCTTTCTGTTCTCTGCTAAAAGTAGGTTTAACATAGATAGCCATATAATAAAAGTATGTACTTCAGAACCCATGAATGCTATGCTTAACACGGACAGGAGCGTAAAAAGTAAACCCATGTTGCCATAGTTTCTGTATGTGTTTCTCTATTGTAAGTAAAGGCTATCCAAGACATGCATACCAATTGATTTTGAAAATGTCTCTTCCGGTATGGCCTTAACCATCAATACATAAATAACAACAAATGTCATAAGAGACCACATGTTTATGAATCGAAAATGTTGGAAATACAGTTTGGTACTGCTAAACCACATACTCATCCATAAAAAAGACACACAAATCTACAATTGAAGATTTGCAAATTAGAATTAGGCCCTGGCAATGGCCTAACATTGAACTGACAAAACAAATTGGTTGTTCATGCATCAACTCACTCATTTTTCACCATTGCTATCACTTTTGCTAACAAGCCATAATCTGACAGTACATCATGAAAATGCAGCTTCAAGGCAACATCTCCCAAAACTTACGGGCTTCCACATGGATGCTTATGGATTAGATCACTCGATGTGTAAAGATTTCAATTCATAAGAACTTGGGAGAGAATCAATGAACAAAACATAATCACACTCTGTGAAAACAGAATGAATGTACCATAGCTATAAACCATTAAAGGGGAAATTTGGACAATTCAGACCACATGCTTTTCTGGTTTCATTTTCATAAGCGGCCATCAAAACAAAACCACACTCAGAGACCAAAATTAGTAACTTGCTCCCCACAAAGAAGATGCAATTTTCAACCACAAAAATATTCCTGGAGCTACTTCACATCAGTACTGGAGAAATACAGGCAGCAATTAGCTCTAACATTTCGACCTTCACAAATACAACACTATTCAATCAACCATAGAAGCATGTCGAGAATATCGAGTATAAAGGAAAGAATGGGAATAAAATACATGGGCACTCCAAAACACACATCAAAAATTTGAGGGTTCACCAAAATTTCAAGCATAAGATGAAGACCACCCTTGAAGAAAGTCAGGTTTAAACAGAAAAACTTATGCACAACAAACAGGTACAAATCAACCCTACAAAGCTAAACAAGGGAGAATTGTAAATAGTTTCATGGATTAGTGGAAATTCATACCTGAACCAATTGAATGAAATTTCTGCGAGAGTGTCTACAGTAACTTCAGAGGAGGAAGAGTGCATGATGGATAGCAACTTCGGCGGAGGAAGAGCGCGCGGTGAAAGAAGAGCACAATGGAGACCGGAAATTAATTATTAACCCAATTTTAAACTCGGGAATTTTTTAATGGGAGAATTGAAAATATTAAATCCTACCTAAGAATTTATATTATGGAATTAAAAGCATTTAGAATTGGAATAAATTTTTAATTTTTAAACTTTTTGTAAAAAGGTGACTATCAGTTTCTCTCCATATTTTTACTCTGTGTGTAGGGTGCGAAAAAGATGCTATTTTTTTTAGGATGGTCTTCATAGGGTGTCAGATCCCTATATATTAGAGTTTTGTCCTTTAATTCTGAGGTGGATGTCCTAACTTAGGTGGAGGGGTTTTCGATATCACAAGCAACGTAAAAATTAGCATGAATAAGCGTTCGGTCCAAGCCAATGCGTGTTGTGTCCTATTTCTATTCAATAGCTTTACTTATTATTTGTGAAGTTTCCATAGTGGCCAACAAGTTAGGTATTTTGTGCCACTTAACTAATCTAGTTAGGTGGATTTTGCTTTCATCAATTCTGTAATCGATTAGCTTCACTTTGGCTCAGCTCTATGTGAATTCTAAAGTTTTCATTGTCACTAGATAATGCTATTTTTATGTAATACTATTTATATTCAATATATTAATAGTTTATTTGGAAAAAAAAAAAAAAACCTTTTCGTAGAAACAAACAATGTGATTGGAATTGGAGCCTTGAATTCTAACTCTATGGCCCCAATTCTAAGGTATCAAACAAAGCCTAAGGATCCATTGGGTACCTTGGAATTAGAATTAAGGTGAATTATAATTATATAGAATTAAATTTATTATATTAGAATTTCAAATTACTTAAATTCTTATGTTTGGTAAATCACTTGAATCAAAAATGGAATTCATTTGTAATTCCAAATTTTTTGTTTGGATATTGAAAAATTACATGTAAATTGAAATTTATAATACAACTAAAATTTACTAATTATGCATCTATAATAAATTACATGGAATTCATTTTTCTATAATAAAATTATTATTCTTTTCTTCCTAAAAAAGATGGCATTCTTTTTTAAAAATATTTTGTTGTCTGAAAAAAAAAAATCTACTTTTATGATGAAATTTTTTTAATACATTCACTAATAATAATCATGTAAGGCCATAATTAAAAATTAAGGAAAAATATAAAATTATGCATTCAATATGTTGTGTATTGTAACTAAAAACAAATTATACATAAATTAAAGTGGACTTTTTTTTTTCCAAAAGAGGGAATAATAATCTTGGTTTATACCTGGAACCAACTATTAATTAAAAGTTCAATAATTATTAATGTTGTAATGCACATTGAGAATACTATTTGAAGGAAGTAACTCCCAAGAAGTTAAACAGCCATCCATGATGCCCACTAACAAGAACATGCAAACTCTTGATTCCCACCATGATGCCCACTAACACTAATTGCAAAGGCAGTTAGAAAGCTAAGAGTTTGTGAATTCTTGCTATATAAAGTGAGTGTGTGGTGAAATGGATGAGAAAGTGTGTTGCAGAAAACTACAAAAGAAAAGTCTTTTTCTAATTCTCTCTATTGCAAAGGAAGCATTTTAATCTGTGGACAGTGGATATAGTTCATCGCGTGATTATATTTTGACCGGTGATACAAGTAAGTCATTCTTGGGCATTTTCCGCATGTATTTTGTATACGATAATTTGGAATATGTTTCCAACATTGGTATCAGAGCATAGAATTACTTGTTTCCTGGTTATTTATCATGTTTAGAACATGTTTACACATGAAATCCATGAATGGATTGAATGTTCATATTTTCTAGTATGAATCTATTTCAAGTATATTGATCAGCCTCTATTGTAGTGTATTTTTCAAGAAATATGGAATGATATAGACAGTAATGGTTATAGTTTTTGAAACAAGACATTACAGACTTCAAATTGGTATATAATATGTGTAATTTTGATGAAAAACGAAAGAGATATGAATCAATGAAGATTCAGTTCTCAAAATTCTGAATCTGGAAATTTGCTTTCCAGAATCAGAATTTTCAAGCAGTCATGTTTGACTGCTTGTATCTCTCTTAATTTTTGTTTTTTTATTTACATATCTTGTACAAATTGAAACTAGATATTACAGGCTTTATAATGATATCTTATATGACCGATTTGAACTTAATATAAAGGAGATTCGAGTCTCCAAAGTCATGGGTTCATCAATACTGAATCTGGAAATTTGTTTTCCAGATTTGAATGACCGTGTTTGACGGCCTGTATCTTTCAAATTTTTTGAACATGATTTACACCACCCACACATTTGAAAACTAAATACTTCAAGGCTTAAAATGATATATGATATGATCAATTTGGACTTGAAATGAAGAGATACAAGTCTCCAAAGTTGCACACAAAAAAAAAAAATTTTGATTTTTGTGGGCAACTGTTGATTGTTGACCAGTGACCGGTCAGACAAGTTTTTTCTGAAATTTTCATTGGGTCCTTTGATTGTTTGAGAACAACATTATGGTCCCTAAAGTTTCATAAAATTACAATTTTGTCCCTAAGTTGTCCAGAAATTGTGAACCGGTCCTCCAACTTTGGGAAATTAGTTTTTTGTCTCTTTTTCTGACTAATCGTTGACTAGTCAATGCAGAAACTTTGACAGGTCGTACGAGCTCGTTTGAGCTCCTTTGGGGGTGTATGAGGTACGTTTATGTTCGTATCAAAATTGTCTTCGTTTTGATATATTAATGGAACATGTTTGATGCGTATAAAATAATGAATATACGTATAAATACTTATGATATGCATATTTTGAGGCATTTTTTAAGTATTTTTTCGCTCGTATTGTTTTTGATATAGAGAATATCATATATGCATGTGATGATTTATGATAGCATATATGAAGTCTATGGTGGTTCATGAATGAAAGACTTTTGGTTTTTCATTTTAAAAATGAATGAAGACTTTTGGCTTTTCATGCGTCAAGCATAATGAAAGACTTTTGGCTTTTCATTTCAATGATGAATGAAGACTTTTGGCTTTTCATTCTCCAAACTTAATTGCTTGTCTTTTGAACATGATGTGAACAAGGAAATCTCCTTTATAAATAGAGGACTTTCCTTGGTGGACAAGTAGAACATATATGAAGTCTGAAATGCTTGCTATCTATCTTGAAATTAAAGTATGATTTGATGCATATGTTATTTGTACATTAGTTCAAATCATATTATGTTATGTTATAATTACAAGATATAAAAATCATTACATGTTTTATGATCTTTGTTTGAGTGGGTAGTTCTAGAAAGTTTTAGTAACTTCAGTGAACTCGATTTTACATAAATGATTATGTTAATGGTAATTGCAAGTGAGGATTCTCGGACGATGATTGGGAACATAGTGAACTTTCGAATCTGAGACCTTATGTGAAATTACTTATTAATATAATTAGTTAGTGTAAAATGATGCATAAATGATAGGCATTAATAATTCGTGCATATATGTCTATAGAACTTTGTGTTAAAAAACAATGGTTTTAGCATCTAAGAATATTGTTGCTGAACTAAAACAAAATGAACGGCAAAAATTATGGAATTTGGAATATGAAAATCCAGTACGTGCTAGAAAAGCAAGAAGCACTAGAAGATCTTAACCAAGGTTATGAAAGAGCCTGAAAATGGGAATACTACTCAATATCGAAGAGATAAAAATACATTTGTTGCATGGAAAAAGAACTCTCTTACTCGCATTACGTTGCTAAGTAGCATAGACAATAATGTCATGTGAGAGTTCATGTATTTTTGATAATGCCAAAGATATGTGGATTGTTTTAGCAGTAAGGTTTGGTAGTACATCAGTTACCAAACTAAGACAACTCACTATAAGATTTGACTCTTATGATTACTGAGTTAAAGGATGCTGGCCACATATTAACTGATGAGCAACAAGTGCAAGCAGTGATTCGTTCCTCGCCTCAATATTGGGAACATATGAAAGTCCACTTGACCCACAATGAAAATATTAAAATTTTGAAAATGCTATGCGTTATCTTGAGCTAGAAGATAACCGCTTGTTGACGGCTAAACTAGAAATTGGCATATATTGTGCAAGTTCTAGCTCACAAGGAGCTTCGGGCTCCAAACGCAAGTATCAAAGTGGGCAGTATAAGAAGTGGAAATGCAAGGGAAAAGCCCCTTCTGGCAAAACGCCAAAGCTTAACCAACATAGAAAAGGAAAGCGTCCTTTCAAGAAAAATATTTCAAAAGTGAAATGTTTCAACTGTGGTAAAAAGGGTCACATTCGTGGAGTTCCGACGAGTTCCACAGGGAACTAAATGTAGCGAACGGAATTGGCATTTGCCAATTAAACATGCGTGGTGATCGCATATTGTTCCTACATGATGTTTTATATGCTTCGGACAAACATCGGAACTTAGTTTATGTGTTGGTTTTAGTTAAGCTTGGTTTTAATATTCCATATTTATGGTGTTGACTTGTCTTTGGGAACAAGCTATTGTGGTTCTGGATATTTCTGGATGGTTTTATTGTGTTGGATATTTTAAATAATAACATTAATGTATGTTATTCCTTATTCACGTCTCATAATTCTTATGAAAGTGATGTGAATATATGGCATTCTAGACTTGGTCACATTGGCCAACATAGAATGAAAAGGCTAGCCAAAGAGGGCTTATTAGGCAATATTGAAAGTGTCGATTTGCCTATTTGTGAAAATTGCCTGGCAGGAAAATCAACACGAAAACCATTTGGAAAAGGAACAAGAGCTGAGGTTCCTTTGCAATTAATCCATTTTGACATCTGTGGTCCAATGAATGTAAGAACAAGGCATGGGGCTATATACTTCATCACATTTATAGATGATTATACTCGATTCGGTAGTGTCTATTTGATTTCTCATAAATCTGAGGCATTAAGTTGCTTTAAGAAATTTATGAGTTTGGTAGAAAATCAATTGGATAAGAAAATAAAAGCATTGAGAACCGATCGAGGTCGTGAATATTTATCTGATCGTAAATATTTGTGATGAAAAAGGAATAGAACGACAGCTGACTATTTCTCGACTCTCAACAAAATGGTGTTGAGAGAAGAAATAGAACCTTGCTTGAAATGGTTAGGTCTATGATGGCACAAGCTAATTTGCCGATCACCTATTGGGGTGATGCATTATTAACTATCGCCTATATACTTAACCGAGTGCCTACTAAATCGCCATTTCCACTCCATATGAGTTATGGACAGGAAGAAAACCCGATTTGAGTTTTCTCAAACCCTGGGGGTGTGCTGCCTATACTCACAATACCTCAAACAAATATGGAAAATTGGGTGCAAGAGGTAAAAAGAGTACTTTTATAAGATACTCTAAGCACTCCAAAGGATATGTGTTTGTAGGTGTACAAGATAATGGGAGTATTACTGAATTGGAATCACGAGATGTCACATTCTTAGAAAATGAATTTCCTAAAGTGGGCGAGATAGGTAAAGACCTATCCTTGTATGAAACTCTGGAACAAGATAATGAGATTACTCCAATAGTAGGAGTTAGTACACCATCGTCATCTCAATCATTTGATGAGACGATACCACCATTATCTAATCCGAGTGGGAGCATTATGGAACATGATGTGTTACAAGGTGAACAACCTTCGATACGACGATCAAGTCTTAAAAGCATTCCCCGTCGACGTTTTGACATTGAAGGGGAAGCTTTCATGATTGTTCCACAAGATAATGATGAGCCAAAAAATGCAAATGATGCTCTAACATGCCCTGATAAGGAAAAATGGATACTAGCAATGGAAGAAGAAATGAAGTCAATGAGATCAAACCAAGTTTGGGAACTGGTTGAACTCCCAAAAGGACGCAAAGCCATTGGGAACAAATGGGTTCTCAAAGTAAAGCGTAAAGCTGATGGCTCGATAGAAAAATACAAGGCACGACTTGTAACGAAAGGGTATAATCAACAGGAAGGAATTGATTATGAAGAAACTTTTTCCCCTGTTGTGAGATTTACCTTAATTCGCCTAATTCTGGCTATAGTGGCAAGTATGGATCTTGAATTACATCAGATGGATGTAAAGACTACTTTTCTCAACGGAGAATTAGAAGAAGAAATATATATGGAACAACCTGTTGGTTTCATAACAAAAGGCCAAGAACAAAAAGTATGTCGACTTTTAAGATCGATATATGGCTTTAAGCAGTCATCAAGACAATGGTATATACGTTTTCATAAAGCCATAATATCATATGACTTTGCCATGATTAATGAAGATCATTACGTATATATCAAAAGATCCAAAGATCAATATGTGATCTTATCATTATATGTTGATGATATACTTATTGCCGGAACAAATAAAGAGTTTATAACAATTGTGAAGAATTGGTTATCTTCCAATTTTGAAATGAAAGACATGGGTGAAGCTGCATATATTCTTGGAGTTAAGATTTCAAGAGATCGTTCAAAGAGATTATTATCTCTTTCACAGAAGACATATATAAATAAAATCCTTGAACGATTCCATATGCAAGATTGCAAACCCATAGATACTCCTATTGCAAAAGGCGAAGGATTGAGTCGTAGAATGTGTCCAAAGACTTCACAAGAACAAGAACGTATGAAACGTGTTCCATATGCTAGTGCTGTTGGAAGCTTAATGTACGCTATGATGTGTACAAGACCTGATATTTGTTATGCAGTTGGAATGGTAAGTAGGTACCAATCCAATCCAGGTCAAGCACATTAGGTTGCCGTTAAAAGGATATTGTGGTATCTAAAATATACTGCTGATTATTCATTATGTTATCAAGGAAGTGATTTGCACCTTGAAGGCTATACTGATGCTGATTGGGGAGGAGATTTAGATGAAAGAAAATCTACCTCTAAATCTGTTTACTTACTAAATAATAGTGTCATTTCTTGGAGTAGTAAGAAACAAACGTGTATAGCCTTATCAATAATTGAAGCTAAATTTATGGCACCTTCAGCAGCAGTACAAGAGGGTGTTTGGCTTAAAAGATTTTATGATCACTTAGGTGTTGCTAAACGTGCTGGAAATCCAATATTGGTCAACTGTGATAGCCAAGCAGCAATAGCATACACTAAGGATCCTAAATTTCATTGTAAGACTAAACACATAGATACCAAATATAATTTTATAAAAGACATAGTTGCACAAAAAGAAGTGAACGAACAGTACATATCTACACATAGAATGATAGCAGATCCTATGACGAAACCAATCCCTAGAGATGTGTTTCTTAAACATGTAAAATCTCTAGGATTGTGTAGAAATTAATGTACTGAATATTTCGTATTTCCCAAAAGTTCACAATTTCTTGATATTTTTGCCTAAGAGTTTATTTAACATTTATGCATATTAATGCTTTGTGCATTAATATATAATGCTTTGCGTATCATATAATGTTTGTGCATTATATTTGTTGTTTGAAAGTATGTCGGACAAATGGAAGATTAGCCCACTCACACGGGTAATCACCTTTATTACTGTGTGGTAATAGAGATGAGACAATTTTAAACTTATTATCTATGTGATAATTGAGAGCTCAAGTTTAAAATATGTATGTCGCCTTAACAAAATGTTAAGATGAGATCATAATATTGATTATGATTGAAAGTGAAATGACCCACACGTTTCACTCTACCTGTCTTTAATGCTAGATGTGAGTTCTGATGGATTGATATTTAAAATGAGTAGATATGTGAACTCAAGTTAGACATGGTGAATGTCTGAACTATCATCTATACGGTATTAAATGTAAAGACATACGCTCCATGGGAAAGGAGAGAATACTGTAACACATATTTCATACTATGTGAGCATAAGACGACCAAATGAGTTGGCGAAAGTTTTGATCTCAACTTTCAAGCCGTGTGAGACTCACGAGGATAAGTCCTCAATTGAGTGCCCTTATAACTCTTATCTTATTCTTAAAATTTTTATTCAATGTTTGCTATCTTAGAATGTTGCCCACGATCATGAATGATGCGATCTAACGGGACATTTCTAGAAAAGCAAATTGAATTGAAATTAAGAGATTGAAGAAAGAGGAAGATCAATTTGTTATTTGTCACATTTTATTTTGTATTCACTGGTCGACCAATTATGATTATTTTGAGTTTTAATCATAATTGTGAATACAATATGTAACATTTAATGAGATCAAAGAGAAGTATAATGTGACTGATTGATCTAGGGTAATGCATACAAAATCTACTTTTAATAATTATGCCCAAATATGAGCTGCTATATATTCCTAATGATGTATGGCAACGAAGCTCTCAATGTATGTCGCACGGATTATTTGCTTGTATGAACTTTGCAGAGAAGAGAGAATTATAGTTTAACTATCATGGGCGAGTGGGAGATGAAGGAAGTAACTCCCAAGAAGTTAAACAGCCATCCATGATGCCCACTAACAAGAACATGCAAACTCTTGATTCCCACCATGATGCCCACTAACACTAATTGCAAAGGCAGTTAGAAAGCTAAGAGTTTGTGAATTCTTGCTATATAAAGTGAGTGTGTGGTGAAATGGATGAGAAAGTGTGCTGCAGAAAACTACAAAAGAAAAGTCTTTTTCTAATTCTCTCTATTGCAAAGGAAGCATTTTAATCTGTGGACAGTGGATATAGTTCATCGCGTGATTATATTCTGATCGGTGATACAAGTAAGTCATTCTTTGGTATTTTCCGCATGTATTTTGTATACGATAATTTGGAATATGTTTCCAACACTATTATTTGGAGAAAAATAATGGATGATAGATGATATAAATAGTAAAAAATTTTAATAAATGATGTAGAATATATGTATATTGTTTAGTTCTAACCGTGCGAGTCAAAGACCGAGTAAATGGACAGACATGCGTTCGTACATGATAATGATATACTACTAAACAAGTTTTGCAGGCCAAATCTGGCTATCCATAAATTTCTCTCTACCTTTGTTATGTCAGTTGCCACCCCCATCCCTTTTCTGGTAATCTAATTCCCTCAAATTGTTTCTAAACAAAGTAGTCGTCAATTAGTCATTTGTTTGTTCACATTTGGTTTTACACAAACGATGCTAAAGAATGTAAGAATTTAGTTGGTTAATAACCTTTCATCAAACTCCACGAGATTATGTTTTAACCACATTCTCTTGTAGTATTAGGCAGCTCCATGAACGTGCAAGTTACACATTTTTCCTTTCAATTCATGTCTCCACCATTCTTTGTTGTTGATTTCTATATATTCTATTTGTCTAAAAAAAGATGCACTTTACGTAAAATATAATTTTTTTTTTAACTATATATATACATGATCACTCATCTATTCTATTACGTGTACCAGTATTTCCGGATATCATGTATATTTGAGGGATGTATATTACGTGTGTCTCATGGATATATACATGAGTTAGATGAATGCTTGACTGAGATCATTATATATATATATATAGAGATGCATGCGTAAAAAGAAAAATTAAGGGTTACTCCCTTTAGAGTTTTGCGGAATGGCCGGACCACAGTTTTGAAAAGGACGCAATATTTAAGAACAGAGAGTGAAAATGTTGGATCATGATGGTTAAACACATGACTTGATTTCAATTCTAATCAAAGTTTTTTGAACAAAAAAGTTTTCCCCTTTTGTTATTAGTAATCTAATAGGAGCACCTAATAGTTAAAAAAATGGATGAAGTTATTATGATTTAATAATAATACTTCTTTTGATTTTAAAAAAAATTACTTTAAGAGGGGTATAAATTCTTTTAATTATAAATTATAACGCATTTGATACATTACCAAATGCATAATTTTTCTTTTTTATTCTTATTTTTTAAGTGTGGACGATATATAATTATTATTAGGAAAGATAATATAGAAATTTGTTTCAAAATAAATTTTTTTTTAGAACATAAAAATTAAAAATGAACTCTTTTTTGAAATGGACGGATAGTATACATATATACATATGATAGTAAGATAAACTATTATTAAGTTTTGAAATTAAGTTAAATATAAATTTACAGTGAACTATATAAAATTTGTATCTGTATTATTGAATCACTTTGTGAAAAGTGGAATAAAAAATATATTTAAATAACAAAAAGTTAAAAATACAAGAAATTTTCTATTATAACTATTTAATATTTTTTATTTCAAAATATCATAAACTTTGTAAGTAAAAAACTTTAAACATTTACATGTAAACTCAAAAGATGACAAATTTTAATAGTGAACAAGTAGTATTCATTCAGAACGACGTATGAATTTATTTGTTAACAAATGATGTCAGATTAGAGCCATATTTATCAGTCTAATGCATTAAAATAAGGATATGAATGCAGTGCAAAATAAACAAGTGGTCGACACCTTAAATATCGAAATAAGGTGCTCGTCAGTTGTTGTGTCTTCCCGTCCCGGGTAACATATTCCATTACCGTTCAAGCTTTAACAGTTAAAGCTGTGTGGCTTAGTTGATGATGCTTGTAATAAATAACATGCAAATGGCACCACTTCTTGTTAAAATGTGTTTGTTTATTCGAAGGTGTGTGTTATGAATGAAGAATTTGGGAGGCTTGTATGCACATTATCTCAAAATATATTTTTATCTTTTTTAAAATATAATTATGAAATAAAAATTATATTAAAAATTAAAAAAATAAATTGAACAGAACAAAAAAATATGTTTTAAATTCACACATTTAAAAATGTGCTTGTATGCAAATGGCAATTGTACTATTTTCGTCTCTGTCGGCAAATTCACACAGCAAAAGACAAGAAATTTTTATGAGGATTAAAAGAGTAAAAAGGGAAAACCGGAAATTGAAGAATACGCCTCGCGCTTCCAAATTCTAATAAACTGAATAACAGCCACACGGTTGCGAAACCTGTGACAAACTGTAATGTTGTCAAAATTGAATCCGAAAATAAACCGATCAAACTAAGAGATTAACAATTAACTAATTGGACCGATACTAAAAAATCGATTGATGTTATTATAATATTATAAATATATTAATACTATATATATATTTTTTAAATTATGTTATTTTATTATTCACTAAAAAAGGAAAAAAATTAAATAAATATGCCTATTACATAATTATAGACGAATTATTCCTTTCCCCCTCTTTGGTGGCCAAAAAAATGAGTGTTCAAGTTGTAACCAATTTACATCTGAAGTTTCCGCAAAATCTACTCTTCACATTCAATTTTTGAAAAGAAGTGTCAAAAAAATTACATTTCTAGAGATCATTAACCTTGTCAAAATTCAGAAGCAACAATTCAACAGTTGAAACTGAAAGCTACAAACGTAAATCAAGCAAGAAACTCAAAGACACGGAGTAACTCATTCCTTTTTTCTCCCCTTATTATTATTTTTTTTTTTTGGGTCATCATCCGTAACAATTTAGCATTAAAATTCAAACTTGTAACAACATTTCCTTAAATTCTCTAAAAAAAAGGCTATATATTATTGACTACACAAAGATCATAAAGATATCATTCCTTAACAGATAAAAAAATCCAACTTGTCGTTCAAAACAATAGAATCGATCAACAAGCATATTAAAAAAAAAGCAACAACAATTTGAAATCGCAGATGTTAAATGGACAAGTGCACATTAAAAGGACATTTCCAGAAGAAAATGAAAATGGATCTTGGCGGATCTTAGAAACTTCTTCATGCTCCAAAGTCGAACCTAAGTGGCGATGGCGTTAGGGCACGGTGGTAATTGAACGGCGATGGCAACTAGGGTATGGTAGTGCGATAGCAGGAGGAAGGGTATGGTGGTGGCATCAATGGTTAGGGCGTAAAAAGAAATAAAGATAGAAAAAGAAATATATGTTATTATGTCTAAACTTTGATGATTTGTTTTTTTTTTAAATAAAAAATCATCTTCTTTTTCTTTTAACCTAAAAAAGGAAAAACAAGGTTCAACCGGTTTTTTGGGTTTACCAATTGAACCCGAGTTTTGACTAGTTCTTAGAATAAACGATTTTTTATTAGTACACATATTGGACATTGGTTTGGTTTTCGATTGGACTGGTCAAATTGGCAAGCCCGGTTTGGGTTTTACAACATTGACAAACTGTAAGGGTGGGAAAAAGTCTCCAAAAGAGCTCCGACAAATTTTTGAACCTGTTTTTGTTTTTTAAAATTTCTCTTCTTTCAGCATTGACATTTTTGTTTTCCTTTTGCCATTGACGACTGACTCCTAATTATTGTAAATTTCATTATTCTCAAACTCATAGTCACACACCAACCATCCTTTATGGCTAGAACAATCAGTGGGGTTTTGACAGAATGTCGAGAACTAGTTGAACATCTTATCACAATGTGCGATTAAGGAAAAAAAATACATGAAAGATTCATGACAGTAGAACTACTTTCACCAAATGCCCTTTTAATGGCTTTCCTTTCGACTAAGGTCTATGTCTGGCTTGTTAACTATTGGATTGAGCTCTAACCTCATTGTTAATTTTCTTTCTTGCCCATTCAAAACTAAAAAAATGATAATGTACTTGAAAACTGATGAAGGAAGTATTCGCCACCCTATTCAAATTCCACAACTCTCGAAAACTCTTTTGTCGGAAGGAAGTTTGCAAGATAGATTTGGGATGGTTTCCGAGTAAATACTCCAGATCTAGGAAATGATTTTTTGGGTAAATGCTCCACTAGATCTAGGATGACTTTCGAGTAAATACTCTAATATTTAAATTAGTAGTAGGGTTAAACAGAGACAATAGAATGCGAGAACTAGAATTATCTGACAGTACAATCAAGTTTGTTAAAATCGAATTTTTACATAAAATTGGTGGAGGGCCCACAAAATCGGATCGTAAAATCGTAAGAGTTTACAAATTATGAAAAATAATATCATAAATATATTATATATAATATATGTTAAATTTATAAATTACAAACCTGTTCAAACTTATAAAAAATACACAAATTTCAAAAAAAAAATATTATCAATCACACCTAAAAATTAATAATAATCATAATTCATTAACAACCATGCATACTAAAAGTTACAACTTACAAAAAGTAAAACATCAATATTCCAAATGCAATACTACAATAATCAATAAAGATCATCAACAGAAATATTTAAATCCGTATCCAAGCTCAAATCATCCTCATTGTCTTCATCTTCACTTTCTTCAATATCATCATCACCTTCCTCCATTTCTTTTGAAAGATCTAAAGGTTCATTCGACCTATCGTCAAGATCAATAAGTGCTGCACCACTGCCACTAGCATCAAAAGCCACATATTCTTCATTGCTATCCAAATTGTTTGCAATTCTTTCTTCACTTTCAATTTCAATAGAAGCACCTGCACTATTAAGAACATGCAAATGATTAATTTCAATTGGATCGTCACTAGGGTTCTCAGTTATCCACTCATCATCAAAAGCTAGATCATTAAAGCTTTTTTCGAAACTTCGAACTTTTCTATCCTTCAACTTTAAATTGTACATCACAAAAACCAAGTCATTCATCTTCTTTTGGAGCAAAACGATTTCTTTTTTTTGTATGCACCTGAAGAAAAAGATATTAAAGATTAAAGATTAAAGATTAAAGATTGAGAAGTATAACTATAAACATAACCAGTAGTAGAAGAAAACAAAAAATCAAATATAAGTTGAATATATTTTATTTTACTTTTACTTACCATCTCAAAGGCACTTCAATTGTGCTCACATCTTGATGAACTACATGTCAAACTTAGTACTCGAATTGCAAACTTTTGTAGTTCAGGGCACTCATCTCTATAAGAATCCCACCACTTTGCTGGGGCTTTCTTATTCCTTGCAGCCTTAGTAGCTTCAATCCCAAATAATTCATTTGCATCTTTGAACTTTTCCAATTGCATATCTATTTTATACATTTCATTTGAATCCGCTACCATTCTCTCCAAGCAATTATATAATCCAATTTTCATTTCAGCAGTAACTTTGAAATCTGGAGTATAATGATAATGTGGATTCAAGTAATAAGCTGTAGAATACAATGGCCTATGAAGTTGAAGTTCTCATCTAGTTTCAATGATTTGCAATATAGGCTCATAGCTACAAAAGTAATATTATTAGCATTAGCAAAAATATCATTTTAAACAAAACAATAATAATTAATAATTAATTAGCAAGTAGCAACTTACTTTTTCTTCAGATTGTTGAAATTGATCTTTATATTCTCTTTAGCACGATCTATCTCATTATAGAGGAATCCCATAGCCGGTGTCTCATCCAAATCCACCATTCGAAGTACTTTGATGAGAGGAACTGCAGCCTTGAGACACAACACTATGTTCCTCCAAAATCTACTATCTAACACAAATTGTTGAACTTTCTTTCCATCAACTGTGGAGGCAAACCTATTGGACTTCCAAGTTGCAGAAGTAAACATGGTCATAAGGCACATTTGAGATCATTAAGGCAACCTAAAGTCAAGTAAGCAGTAGCAAATCGAGTGACAACTGGCCTAATCAATCATTCCCTTTAGTAAAATGCCTGAACATAGATATAACATTTGTTTTTGTATAAATGTAAGTTGAAAATTTTCTTGCTTTTGTAATGGTGGTTTGATGTAGTTTCAACTTCTTCTCAAAATCCTCTAACATTAGATCTATGCAGTGAGCAGCACATGGAGTCCAATACAATTTTTTTTTCTAGTTTTCATCAATAACTCTTCAGCTGCTTTATAATTTGCAGCATTGTCAGTAAGCACCTACACCACATTTTCCTCTTCTACTTTCTCAACAATTTCATCTAACATCTCATAAACTTTATGTGCAGTTTTAGAGACATCAGAAGTATCAATTGAACACAAAAAAAACAGTGCCTTTTGGACTATTCACCATTAAATTGCAAAGTGATCGCCTTTTTTTGTCTGTCCATCTATCTAACATAATAGAACAACCTGTTTTTTTCCATTCAGCTTTATGCTTCTCTAGCAATTCCATAGTGCGTTTCACTTCTTTATGCAAGTATTTTTCCCGAATCTCATAATAAGAAGGAGGCTTAAGGCCACAACCATACCTACCAATCAATTCAACCATTTTTGAGAATTCTGGATTGTTCACACAGTTGAATGGAATAACACACACATAAAACCATCTTGCTATTTGTTGACACACATCCTCACTCAGCTTCTTTTTCAAAAAATGATTGACCGTGCTTGTGTTTTTTTGCCTAAAAAGGAATCCATAGGACATTTTTCTTTTGTTGCCACACTTTGTGATGATGGTTGTTTAACTTCATCACCTTCACACTCATCACCAAATGAAATTGCCCTTCTTTTTTTACGGCAATTTCTGTATTTTTTACCAATACTATTAGGATTTCCTGTTTAACATCATCTGGCACACTTATACATGGCTCTGAATCTTTTTTAGTACCAGCCAAATGATGCTTAAAACGATAAATCCCTCTAGCAATAACTTTATTGCAAAATTTACATTGTACTTTTTTTTGCAGATTTATCTACATCAAGGCCATATTTCTATCCTATGTCAAGCCTATTCCCTGTCTGATTTTTCCTTTGAGGCTTAGAACCGGAAGCGGACATATTCACTTTGAACCAACTAGTTACATGAAATTAAAACAGAATAAGAATTACAAAAAAAAAAAAAAAATCCAACAAACAAAAATCCAGTAAAAAACAGAGTTCAGAATATCCAACATGTTTAATAGAGTTCAGAATATCCAACATGGCAACATTTTTATCCAACATATTGTTATATAAAATCCAACAAAGTTTGAAGTTTCAAGTAATCAAGTTCCAACTAGTTATGAATTCAGAATTCACAATTCTTCTGAATTCAGAATTCAGACTTCAGAAGAATTCTGAATTCTGAATTCAAAATTCTTCAGAATTTTGAATTCAGATTGCATTCAAACATTAGTCAAACACCAATCAAAGAATTCAAACTGAATACCACAACCACATCTACCAATCAAACATCAGTTCAAATAATTCACATTACTTCCCGGAAAAAATAAATTCACGAAAACTGAAAATTGAACCTTGACCTTAAACTAGGTAAGTAGCCCCAAAATAACAGCTCCAAAATCGGAAATTGAACCTGCAAAAGAAAAAGAAATTTTTTAAAATAAAAATTAAGAGAGAAAGAGCAACGAAAAAAAAAGGGAAACAAAGCATTCTTCATCATCGAAGTTTAAGTTAATGACATTAAAGAGGATCGGTGAAAGGCGAAGTGAGGAGGAAGTTGATGATGCTTTTGGCGGGGGATGAGAACAGAAAATACCTAGAGAAAACGAGGGCAATGAAGGAAGAAAGAAAGGAAAGGAAAAGAAGGAGAAGGAGGAGAGACTTCGGCCGGTCGGTAGAGAGAGAGAGCTGCGAGCGGTGCGGAGGTAGAGGCGACGGAGAGAAATTGAAGAAGAAGGTAAAAAACCCTAAGGTCCCTAAGTAAAATAGAAGTACAGAAAAGGAGTCAAAACGCTGTTTGTTTTGCGTTTTTGTAGAAACAGATCGCTGTGCGCTTTAATGATTCTACATGCCAAAATCACTTTTTTACCCGATTTTACACATTTTCGATTTTACCTATAAACTAAATCGGACACTTGGTTTTGGATTGTAAAATCGTAAAAACGTACAAGTAAAATCGAGAGTTTAACAACATTGGATACAATGAAATATATATACTCGATATCCGAGATCCATGGAATGTATGGTGATAAAAATTTGAGGTCGAATTCACTTCAATCGTCTATAAAACTCTTTCTAGACTGAATCTTTTGGACTGGACTTAGTAGGCCAAGATCTAATATATTTATAAAAAATCAAAAAAGAAATTATGAATTTCATTCTCATTTTCCCGTTATTTTGTCCTTATTTTCTCCATGAAAAATACTCAAACTATTACTCTGTGTTCGAATTTTAAAAAAGAATGTAATTTTCAAAATTTATAAATTAAAAAATTTTGATAACAAATTTTGTAATTTTTTTTTGTTATTTTTTACTTTAATAGCCATCAATTATACCAAATTCATCAAAATATGAAAGATTGAGGACTAAATGTGTCAGTTTTAAAATATTGAAAATAATATTGGATAAAATATTGGGGACTAAAAGTGTGATTATTCCTAATATAAAATGTTATATTAATTGACTAAATTTTAGATTAAAACATTAAGGATAGAAATAAATATATTTGGAGGATGTGATTAAATAAAATTAGATTTATCACACATTAAAATTGAAATAGAAAGAAATTATAGGTATTATCATAATAATAACTATTTTGATTGAGCCAAATTAAGAATAAAATAATTTAGGTATAAATACGATTTTCCAATTTTATAAAATTAGAATCTTAATTGCAATTGTTCCGCCGCCCTCATTCTTAAACACTCGACAATCGACACTGGTCACTCTTCAACCGCCGTCGGTGACTACCGTTCTCGTCCTCAGCGTGAGCTCGTCGACCATCACGACGGAGTACAAGTTTTAGCCGCTCTTGAGTCTTCTCTCGTCCTCGGTCGTCACTCGTCTGTCGTCGGCCCGTCGGCGTATCTCCTCTTCCGCCATCAGTCCTCGCTCGTCCTCTTCCTCCGTCCTCGCCTCCTCCGTCTTCAGTTCGTCGGCCAGCAGTTGGAGTTTCGGCTTTAGCCTTTAAGCACTAAATCGGCGGTGCACCTCTCACTGCGAGTCATGGCTTCTCGGCCGTCACCTCTCTGCCTCTCGGTCGTCATCTTGCTCTAATCTTGTTGTTATTGCTCCTTTTCAACAATTTTTCTGCTAATCTTATAACTAAATCATTTTATTTTTTTTGGTAGGTATTTTCTCAGAAAGATGTGGGCCTTTCTGCCTTCTCTTCGCAGGCCTCATTTTCTATTAGAAAATCCCACAAAAGGGTCGTCAAAAAAATTGTTTCTGTAATGGCGCCACAACAATCTGAACGCAAGCCCGCTACCACAGGCTCAGTTGGGTTTTGTTTTTAGATTGCTTTTTATGATTTTCACAAATGGGTTAAAAAATCTGGTGGATTTCGTGGTTTGTGTTAAATCGTTTTTTCTTTTCATTTCTTTTCAAGGTCAAGACTGGAATGACTATGACTGAGAAAATATTGGCAAAGGCGTCTGAGAAATCCCAGTTGAACCCTGGCGACAATGTGTGGGTCAATATTGATGTTTTGATGAGTCATGATGTTTGTGGGCCTGGTGTAATTGGAATTTTCAAGAGAGAGTTTGGGGAAAATGCAAAGGTACATGGTAGTTGAATTGCAGAGTTTATGCATAATTGAACTGCATTGCAAATACTTTTTACCGTTTTGCATTTCAGACGATGGATTTTTTATTGGTAGGATCATGGGTTTTTTTTATAAAATTTTTATGTTTTTACTGGAGCATGTGAATAAAATCTTTATTCTAGGCATTGAATTTTCTGAGTTGCCTGTTTTTGTTGAAGTGTGATTACAGTGAATTAAAAAGTTATCATCTTTATGTTTTGGTTGGTTAAACATCATCCTAATAGGTCTTCTCTCTTATCTATCATGACCAGTGTCTAATGCTAGTTTTGATTTTTAACTTGATTGAACTTCAGTCAACTGGAATTAGGTTCTGGACATTGTATGGGGAGTTTGAAAGTGAAATTGAAAGCAAGTTGGTCAAAGAAGGTTCAGAATGTCAGTGGCTAGCATTAAGGGCCGGATATGGTTTTAGTTCATCATATGACCAAGAAGATAAACCTAATGGATCTGAAAAGGAAAAATGTGCTTAACTTCAATAAGCTATTATCACCTTGGTTATATTTAAGGTCGAGAAAACAAGATACGACACAAATTTTAATAATGTTGAAGGAGAGGTATAGACTTTTGGTGCACCAAGTATGAGGAGTTACATAATGCTCATTGGTGAGGAATTTAGCTAAAACAAAATGAAGAATTAAAGGAAAATATCTAAGCTTTTGACCTATAACAACAACTAAGCTTTTTTCCACTATGTGGGATTGGCTTTATGGATCCTATTTTGCCATTGCTTTTTATTAAAATACATATTTTCCTTTAAATTTAGGTAATTCATGTTGTTTTTAATAGTTTCTTTTCATGTCTTTTTAGGTCTTTCTCTTCCCTTTTTAGTTTGAGTTAATAATCTCTAGTCACTAGACATCTACTGGTGCATTTAAGGGTCTTCTACGTACATGTTCAAACCACCCATGTTTCCCTCACTTTCTCATCTATTGGGGCTTCTTTTACTTTCTTACTAATATATTCATTACTTACTCTATCTAATTTAATATGTCCAAACATTCATGTTCACATTCTCCTTTTTGCTATAGAAAACAAAACTAATCCTAATATGGCAACAATGAAGAAAAATTTCATGTTGTTAATTCATGATTGTTGTGGAACTAGTTTTCCTGATTGGGTTTATGTGAAGTTGTAGTTTGGTAATTCTTGAAAGTTTGAAGTTTGTTGAAGTCAATAGTTCAGTTAACATGGAATATAATTTTACATTTTAATTATACTCATATTCCATTGAATTTATGAGAATGTTCATGAGCAACTATAGAAGGGGAGCCTTGGCGTAGTGGTAAAAGCTGTTGACTATGAGGTTACGGTTTGAGTCCTGAAAACAGTTTTTTGTAGAAATATAAGTTAGCCCTAATAGCCTGACCTTTTCTCAGACCCCACACGTGCGAGAATATTTATGCACCAGGCTACCCGTTCATGGGCAACTATGTGATGATCTTAGTGACCAAGCACATTTTTCCAAAAGAACCTTCATCCATTTCTTTATCACTTTAGCTGCAGGAAGCATGGATGTATTGTATTTAAAATCTTCTTATGATGGCCATTAAGGTCTCGTCTAATTTACCTACTAATACCTCTTGATTCTTCCGTTTCTGATATGTTGTAGCTCTTCAACTTATGTTCCCTCAGTATACCAGATTGTCATGCCATAAACTTTTGTTTCTTGCTACCTATTTTACACTTTATACATTATCTATCTTTTTAACTATTAGCAATTTGTTTTCCATGTAGAGTTATATGTTTTGTGTTTGGGACAGTTCATTTATACATATAGTAGAGGTATCTGCATTCAGCCTCTAACTTATGATTTTATTTACATCTTTCACTGTGAAGGTCTGGGACCGTGAAAAGGTTGTCATCATACCTGACCATTACATATTCACAACAGATGAACGAGCGAATCGTAATGTGGATATCTTGAGGGATTTCTGCACTGAGCACAATATCAAGTACTTTTATGACATTAAAGATCTCAGCAACTTTAAGGTGTGTCTTCAACTAGAATGCCAACTCAAATATCAGAACTTTAAGGCCCACAATCTGTTGCAAATTTAGATGAACTGAAGTTGATGTAATTATGTTGTCATGCTATAACTTGCAGGCTAACCCTGATTACAAAGGTGTATGCCATATTGCTCTTGCGCAAGAGGGACACTGCAGACCTGGAGAGGTTCATTTTGTACTCCGTTTGATACATACTGAGGAAAGAAAGATGTTTTTGGCTCATCTCTAAGATCAGTTCTTGTCACTCTGCCTCCAGGTCTTGCTGGGTACAGATTCCCACACATGCACTGCTGGAGCATTCGGGCAGTTTGCTACTGGAATTGGTAATACTGATGCTGGTTTTGTCTTGGGCACTGGAAAGCTTTTGCTTAAGGTAATTGCGTATGGATTGTGTTTCTGAAAATGCATTCTAAAATGTGTTTTGAAATATTGTTTGAAATGTTGTTTGGATTCTCTGAAGTGTATTTTGAACTGAAATGCTGTATGGATCGCAATCTGAATATGTGTTTTGAAACATTGTATCGATTGTGAAGATTAAAATGTACTTTCAACTAAAATACTATAGGGGCAATATTAAAATATTAAAATGTAAAAAGGGAAGAATAGAGGATGGGTGTGTTTTAGGGCTTCATTTTTGGTGGGCAAAATATGTTTTGAAATTCATTTGAAAACATGTTTTTAGGGAATGTTGGACATACAACATTTTATACATGGGAAAGTGTGTGTAAGATGCAAATGAAACCCAAAATGGCTGTCTATACACAACCTAATATTTTTTGTCTAACATTGAAGATATTGGTTTGCACTTTGTCTCTCTTTCTTTGATAAACAACACTCAAAATTTTAAACTTTGCTGAGTTTCTCATGAAGGTCTTCGTCGTTTGGATGCTGCCATGTGTCTTTACTTGGAGGTTTAACCTTCTTTCTATGAGCTTCATACTTGTTCTTCACTAAAAGTTCTGTGGTACATTTATGAACTCATCCCTTGTTTAATACTGTGTACATAAATATATATTTTCATGAATATAAGACCAGTAATAGAGGAGCTTATTAAGCATCTGCAAAAACCAATTCCTAAGTGTTTGATATTTGTAGGTGATAGAGTTTTGATTGATGAAACGAGAGTGAATGCTAAGTTAGAATTTTGGAGGGAGACATTAGAATCAAAAGGCTTTAAAATAAGTAGAGTTAAAACTGAATATGGGGAGTATCACTTTAGTAATCATCAGAGAAGTAATGGGTTAACTATAAAAATTGGTGGGCATGAATAGATGTATTAAACATTTTAAATATTTAGGATCTATCTTCCGAGAAAATAGAGAATTGATAAAGATGTTACATATAAAATTCAGGTAGGTTGGAACAAATAGAGAAGTTCATCCTCTATACTTTGTAATCATAAAGTACAACTGAAATTAAAAGAAAAATTTTATAAAACAGGCATCATATCAGCAATGGTTTAAAGATTAGAGTGTTGGGCAACTCTGTGAACATGGACAAAAAATGAGGATAGAAGAAATGAGAATATTAGGACAGGCTTGTGGACACATTAAATTAGATAGAATAAGTAATGAATGCATTAGAAAGAAAGTAGTGGTAGTTCCAGTATATGAGAAAATGAGAGAAATATGCTTAAGGTGGTTTGGACACGTGCGTAGGACGGCTTTAGATACACCAATACAGTGTATAAAAAATAGAGAATTATTAACTCACACTAAATGGACAGGAGAAGACTTAAAAGGATTTAGGAAAAAAACTACAAGAAAGTCATAACACGTCTAAATTTAAATGAAAATCTGTCTTGATATAGCATAATGGCAATATAATAATCCACATAATTGACCCCACAAAGTGCAATAAATGCTTAGTTATTATTGTTGTTGAGAAGTTTTGGCCCAAAGATATTGCTGTAATGTTGTTATCTACGAGACAATGAGATAATGAGCTCACATTATCAGGCTCATTCATTTCTGGACTGGTATTTACATGATTGCTTCTGCATTCGTTGTATCCACTGCATAAGTGTGAGACTTTGGTTGATGGAGATGCGCAGCATTCTCTAACCTGGTGCTTAAATTTTTCAGTTTGTAAAGAGTCTTTTTTGTTTTGAAATTGATTAAGGACAAGCGTTTGTGCACGCAGTTTGTAAAGTTTGATGTTAATGTAGTTATATATCTTCTCACATGGGCCTCTCTCTCTCTCTCTCTCTCTCTCTATATCTATCTATCTATCTATCTATACTGCAGGTGCCACCTACTCTGAGATTTGTCATGGATGGTGAAATGCCACATTATTTGCTTGCAAAGGATTTAATTTTGCAAGTAAGTTTGGTTATGACACACCCCATTGTAATATGAATTCAGTGCACATGTAAGAAATACTGAATATGGAACTCTTCTATAGAACAAGCTCTAACTTCTAAGTGTTTATTGGTCTTCACATTGCAGATTATAGGTGAAATATCAGTTGCTGGTGCTACATATAAATCAATGGAGTTTGTTGGTACCACTGTTGAAGGCTTGACTGTGAGTTTTCTGATTTCTCTCAAAGGTTTTTCTGATTAGATGTTTATAATTCGTATGAGTTAATGATTCTTGATTGGATCATATTTTAGCTGTTATTACTTTGCATATGATAGATGGAAGAAAGAATGACACTGTGCAACATGGTTGTTGAAGCTGGAGGCAAAAATGGTGTTGTTCCAGCGGATAGTACTACTTATAAGTACCTAGAGGTAAGAGGGAATTTTGTTACTTAAACCCCAACCCCAACCACCTTTCCCCTGTCCAACCCTAATTTAAGGTTGTGTTTTTCTCTTGGGTATTATTAACTGCATATTTCATGATTCATCATTGCTCGGAAAGAAAAAATTAAGTAGAATTTCTACCCATCTAGTTGCCTGGCTTATAACTATTTTCATTTTCCTGACAGGACAAAACATCTGTGCCTTATGAGCCAGTTTACAGTGATGAACAAGCAAGGTAGTTTAGATGTCTTGGAAGTGATGACATGGTTTTGGGTGCTAGAAAATGCTACTTTCTAGATTTTATTAGCCTTTACTTGGCCTTTTTAGTGTGTTTATTTGGCAACACGTTTTAGAGTTGTCTTCTAAAAGGTTTTATGTAATGTTTGTTGCTAGTCCTCTTCTTCAGTCTAATTAGAAATTTGCTTTTTTAGATTTCTTTCAGAGTATAGATTTGACGTTTCAAAACTGGAACCGCTGGTTGCAAAGGTAATTTTTGCCTTGGTTCTCATCAATTCTGAGTTTCTTTTGCATTCCCTAGTTCTATTGAAAGTTAAGCCATTCAAAATAATGTGTGTGCTTGGAAGAAGATGACAAGGAAATTGGCGATGACCTTATAAAGTGCTTTACACACTTTTGTTGACAAGACTCAAGCTTCCAGAAGATTTTGTAGCATAAGTAGCCATCATAAACTAGAATGCATTTTCTCTTGTAGAATGAAGTATTTTCTTCTCTATTTTATACGCTTGAGATGTGTTGTTGGATTTTGCAGCCTCATTCTCCTGATAATCGTGCTTTGGCAAGAGAATGTAAAGATGTGAAAATTGACAGAGTGTACATTGGATCTTGTACTGGTGGTAAAACTGAGGATTTTATGGCCGCTGCCAAAGTTTTTCTAGCTTCGGTAAGAAACTCCCTTCCTCTTTTTTGCTTTTTCAGTCTGGGCTGAAATCTGTCTTCCTAGATTCAAATGCAAATGGTTGGAGAAGGCACTTGCCCAGAGTGTTCCAGTCACTAGGGTTGCATCTTTGTATGATAAACGTGAGAACATGTTGGAATGTGATATTTTTCTGTCATCATTTTAGTTTTTTTATTTTCATTGCTGATTATCATTTGACTGTCTTTCTTTTGATGACCTACTGAAACTGGTTTGATTCTCTATATTGTATCTATTTACTAGCTTGGCAATGATTAAGTTATTTCTGGGCCAATTCAGTTCTTATTTTAGAAGAGGAATTTCCTTGTTTACATTACTGTTCCATTGCTTTTGTCCTATCTCTTGTTTTGTCAGATATCTCAAATGGTTCATCTTCATGGTACAAATATGTAATGTCCATTTCGGGATGTATTGGCAGTGACATTTTCACTGACATTTGTTACTTTATATGTTGTTCTACATCTGAAATTTGCAAGTATTGCACTTGAAATACCTTTTCTACAAATTGGCCGGCTCAGTTTACCTTGTACCCGAATTAAATTATGAAGATTTCAAGTAGCTGTAAGTTATGCTGTGTTTAAATATTTAACTTAAAATTGGAACACTTGTAGGGAAAGAAGGTCAAGGTTCCGACATTTCTGGTCCCTGCAACTCAAAAGGTTTGTTATTATGGGCCGTATGCTTGAATCCTTTTATTTCATGAATTTAGTTACTGTACGGTGTAAAATTTTGGCTGATCGCATGGAACAAATCTTCCAAATTCTCAGGTTTGGATGGATGTATATGCACTCCCAGTCCCAGGATCTGGTGGAAAAACTTGCGCTCAGATATTTGAGGAAGCTGGCTGTGATACACCAGCAAGTCCTAGTTGTGGTGCTTGTTTGGGAGGTCCCAGAGACACCTATGCACGGATGAACGAACCCCAGGCAAGTATAGATATGTCTGTTTAATAAAAGCCCAATGGATTGTTAAGAAAATGTCAACTTTCTGTAGATAACAAGGAAAGATGTTCATATACTCACTCCTACTAGCATTTATCCTTGTGCAAAGTGGAGGATAACCTCATCTATGAAATCTTTTGTCTCAAAAATATAATGTTGGCATTTCCATGGTGGATGTGCTTTTTACTAAAAGAAAATTTTAATCAATTCAAAAAATGAATGATTAGCAGATCATTGAACCTTTCCTAAGTTTATATTGGAAAGTTGATTGTTGCTCTTTTGGTTTACTCTTATTTTGCATCTCAAATGTCGAATGTGCTGAACAGAATTTTTCCAGAATATATAACTTTGTTTGGCTTAGACTGAAGATTAGAGAGATAGAATGCTGCTAACCAGCCCAAGCCTATTTTTTTTTGTTCATTTCAAAGATTACAGATTATGGAGGTTAAGTTTACGCTAGGTAATATACATGATGATTTGCATCATCCTTTCTTTTAATGAAAAAAAAGAATTGATTATTTTGACACAGTATAATTGAACTTCTTTTCCTTAACATAGTCGTCCAAAAGCTAGAATTTTCTGAATGAGTTACTGAATGCGTATACAATCTGTGGCTGAAGAATTTGCTGAGTTTTGTATAGTGTTTCTTCATTAGTTTTTTAGTATCTCTATGGAAAAAATTTCTTTTAGAACTTTGCACCTGAGATTGAGACAACATGCTTATGTTATCTTATTTTCTTTTTGTTTATTAATAGACTCTGGCTATGAACACCAATTAGATGTCAACTTGGTTTTGTTGGATGTTGGGTTTTACGTTGGGATTCAATCAATCTTACCATGATTTCCATGTTTTCATAATTAACAAGTTGCTCACTTCCTGAGGGGTAGTTCTGCTATACATCTCTGACAGCTGTTTTTATTGCTATAATTCACAAATTAAGGAACAATCACCAAGTGGCATTATCAGTAATCTCTTAACAAGTAAGAATGTTGTAATTGCAGGTCTGTGTGTCGACCACAAATAGGAACTTTCCTGGACGAATGGGTCACAAAGAGGGCCAGATATATTTAGCTTCTCCGTATACTGCTGCAGCTTCAGCATTGACTGGCTTTGTCACCGATCCAAGAGAATTTTTGCAGTAAGTTGTACTTGTTACAGTATCCCATCAATACACTGTATCTGTATCAGTTTAACAGCTAGAGCTGCAGGATCAACGGATGTTACATGAAACCTAGATCCTTTGTATGTTTTCACTGAGAGGATGTTTTTGGCTGGACATCATATTGTCCAAGACCCAGACAAAGGAGTTGGTTACTCTCTTTGTTGTGTTATCAAGCTTGTAATATTAGTGTCTGGTTACGTGTAATCTACTCGAATTTGTCCATCTCGTAGGTTGATTGTTGTTGGAAGTTCTCTACAATGCACTCACTTTTTGGTTTAAGACGTCGAGAGAAGAATAAGATCAATAACGTGATGTCTTGCAAATTTTTGTTTTCGTATGAAACAATATAGTAACACTGTCATTGTTTATGTTACCCAAACCCTTCACCTGACCTCAAAACATCTGTGTCAATACGACAAACCTTTCACTTGACCTCAGTACAGCCGTGTTGATACGACATGTCTGCGGAGGGGGAAATGGAAAGAGGGAATGAGCGGACACGAGACATAGACTGTTACTTCCGGTTCACAAAACAAAAAATAATAACTAAATAATGAGTTTGTAAATTATGTTATCTAATATTATACTATGGTTGTTCGGCACTTCAACAATAAATGAACATTATTACTAAAACAAAATAATATTAGTCCTACAAAACTAACTTCAACAATAAATGAACATTATTACTAAAACCAAATAATATTAGTCCTACAAAACTTCTCAAATGAAACATCTTATATTCTTTTGCAAGCAAAATTTGAGAAAGCCTTTTAAAATGGATATTATTCTGCAAAGGCAAAGGATATAACATTCTGTTACTTTACGTCAAAGCTAAGATTATGGACAAACATATCACTTCCAACTTCCAAATTCTAGTGTACATTGGCACATAAACAAGGATGGGAATTGACATATTTTTCTCAACAATGGCCATGGTAGTTTCAGGTGTAGTGGAGCATATTCGACGAAGGAAAGCAATTGAACAAGGCTTGGTGAATAAACCAAATGCATTGCTAGATAGGTCAGCCTGTGCCACAATTTCATTTGGCAGGCTTAGCAGAGGTGCACATTCGCTCTAGTACCATTTGCTTTTTAGAGATGCACACCCCTATACATATGTCTGGACATCCAATGTGTGAGGATGATGTGCAAACCTGGTAGCTAAGGCTTCCTAGCCGCTACTAATATGCGTTTTTAAGAACTTAAAGAATGACAATTCAAAAACTCAATGAAATACCAATTCGATATATAGAGATATTTATTCTTATTTATAGGCAAGTCTATGCAATGGTGATAAGAAATAATAATAATAACAGCAGCAACAACAACAACAACAATAATAATATTACAATATATTTTTATTTATTTACATATATACATATATATACCATAAATATATATTTAGTTAATATTTGTTTGTTTGCGAATGGGCTATCTTATAAAGTGTATTGAGTATTAGCATTACTATTACTAATGCTCCAAATGAGCTACTACTACTATTATTATTATATGGGCTGTCCTGGGATTGCATTTGAAAATGTACCCAAACAATTAGGACGCATTTGCCTAATGCGCCATTTATAGTTGTACGCATTTGGCAAATGCACCCAAATGGTTTGGGCTATGCAGTTGTAGGTTTGGTCTGTTTGCATTTGACAAGTGCGCCCAGATACTTTGGCCACATTTGCGAAATGCGAACACAGTATTATTAGAACATAATTTTTGTCCACCTTCCAAATTACATTTTTTAAAAAATTTGTAATAAAATTTTAAAACAGTGAAGTTACACTTGCTTCCTCCCTCCTCCTCTTCTTTTCCAAAATGGGGAGGATATTTTTTTTTTCCTTGCATAATTTTCCCTGTTTATTGGGACTCTTTCATTTATTTTAAATATGTAGTCTCTCTTTATGAGAGATTTGTATCTTTTGAAATAGATTTTCACCCCTAGATCTACACCATTAGATCTAATATCTAATGGCTACAGCTACGACGGTCGCAGCAACAGAGTGATAATAATGGTGACAGTTGTAGGGAAGTATTAGTGGCAAATACACTAATTCAGTAGTTCCAAGAGAGAAAGGAAATATAATTAGCAATTGGATAGGAAGCTATTGTTGAAAAATAGTAATATTGCTGCAAAAATAAAGTTATTAGATACTTTTGTTCAATTTTAACTCTGTAAATTAGAGTAATATTTTTATGTAGTATTATTCAATCCCTCCGTAATTTTCCCTCTCTTAAAATCTATAGTTTTTTGGCAATCTGTAGAGCATTTCCAGTTTTATATCTCGGAGCTCTTATTTTCCTACTAACTCTTAAAAGATAAGGAAAATTTTACCAATTAGCATTGTAACATGATTATTATTATCTTGAATAAAAATATATACTATCCTTTCAGGGAAAAAAAAAAACTTATTAGTTTAACTAATAAGATAAAATTTTGTTTAACTAAAAAAAAACTTATTAGCTTATTTTTCCACCTTATGAAAGGAAAATTTACTACAAAGCAATTGCATATTTATTTTTAGTGTAACAATCTAATTATATGGAAAATTGATGGGGTTACTCTAATACTCCATGAAGATTGAGTTTTATTTTTAAATTTTCTCTTAGTTATTCAGATGCTCATTCCTTTAATAAGACTATTTAAATGTAAAAAAAAAAATGAGAATGATAGAAATAATAATAAAATATCAATTTCGTAGTTGCCTGGATAACAATCACCCCTTTGTTAAGTCGATTGCCAAATGGTGACATCAAAATCTGCAAGTCAAGGCGCATAAATTGCCTGCCAAACTATTCAAAAACCAAAGCTCGTGTAAATAGTAGGTATTCATTTGAGTTCAACTAGTTTCATACTTACAAATTAAATTATTTCTTAACTTTCCAATGATTTGTACGACTGACCGATTGGCACCTAGAATATAAATCCTTCATATTCAAATAAAAAAAAATTTGGCTTCACAATAATTACAGAACTTTTCTTAACCTATTCAGTAGTAGCCTAACAAATGAAAAAAAGAAAAAAAGAAAGAAAGAAAAAAAATGGATTTATATATATTCATCTCTTCTTAATTGGTATGAAAATAGGAATACATTTATTAAAGGGTGTTTCCTTTTCTTTTCTTTTTTTGGATATTTAATTATTAAGATAATTTGAATTTGAATAAAAATTAACTACTAAAACATCATATATAGCAATTCTTAATTAGTTGAGAAATAGGAATATCTATTAAACCATCTTAATAGATACTTAATGGAAGAGGAGAATATGTTACATATTGTCTACACTAGAAGTTTCCCTATAAATTATTCCCTCTATCTTAGAAAAAGAGTACACGTTTAATTTGATACAAATATATTTTTTTTAATTTATAAGATATAACACATTTTATACAATATTAAATGTATACTTTTACATTTTTGTTGTTACTTTTTAATTTGAACTTTGCATTGTCATTATTAATAACGATAATACAAGAATTTTATACTAAAATAAACTCTTTTTTTTTTAAACAAAAAAACATTTTAAAACTGAAGACTTTTTTCCTTAAATGGAGAGTACACAAGTTATCACTTTAAATGTCTTCAAGTGTACGATGGTATCATATGTAGTATAATATATTTTCTAATAAAAGAGAGAACAAAATATACGAGGGGAGAAACCAAATGGATGCAAAATGTAAGTTATGGCAAAATACGGACACTTTTTTTTAGGGACAAAGGGAGAATTTTGGGAAACCCTGAGTCAAATATTGGCCTCTTCCCCAACAAACCTTGGGAGTTAATAGTCATCTTGGACCTATTGTAGTAAGGCCAAACTGAATACGTGTTTCCTTTCTTAGGAAGGAAAAAAAAATACTACATGTAATTTTAATGTAATAAGTTAATTACGTAAATTTTTTATCTTCTTATATATAAATATAAATAGAAGGTCATTTAAATTATAAACTATTCCTTCTATAATTGCACTATCTTACGCGATGCAACAAATGGATGAGAATCTCTTCTTATTAGAAAGATCTTTTTCCTTACGTAACTATTATTAAAGGGTGCATGAGTTCATGAAAACAAAAATCCCATATTAATTTGAGAGAAGGCAATAATTTAAAGGTTTTTTTTGTTAAAATTGAAATTAGTTTAGAATTATATATGTATTTATGGATTTTATTTTGAACTTTATAGCTTCTTTACATAAGTTGAAAATATTATAAAATAGACATTATAAATTGGTTGGAATAAGAACAAAAAAATCACAAAACTCAATCAAATACAATAAAAATTTTAAACCAATATCAATTCTAATAAAGAACCAAACATAATCTAATTCTACTACCAAGTGTAAGTGTAATTTAAATATTTTAATACTGAATTAAATTATCACTTTCTTATTGGACTACTACTTATTGGACTGTAATTTAAATATTATCACGCTGGCAAATTTCATTGCCAAAAAGTGGTATCAAAATTGAAATTATATTAGTCCACTCTGTTATGAATCAGGCAAAAAATAAAGGTATAAATATAGTGTATAGTTGTAGTAGGCCGATGGGTCAAACCTATTGTGAATCAAACTAAAAAAAGAGGGTTTGGGTGTTATAAGTCAGATCAAAAGAGTAGATTATGGGTTGTTTTTTTTAAAAAAACATAAAAATCTGCAAAACTTATTTAAAGAAGAAAAATGTTGAGTTTATAGTTAAAAGAAAAGTATCTCATATTAATTTGAGAGAAAAAAATAACTTATTTAATAAGTTGGTATAGTTCAAATTATACTACTTTAATTTTTTAGAACTTATAAGTCGAACTCTCACTTATTTATTAAGCTACTAAAGTAGACACCCCTGCAAATTTCATTGCCAGCAAGGATGTTTGAATTGTATTTTAGACAAATTAACCAAAAGGATGAGTTAAATTGTCTATTATCTTGACCAGGTTGGTTGTATATCCTAACATGTAATAAAATTTAAGATTTCCTTTGAAAATTTGTATGTTTGGTTACTTGTTAGAGGTTGAATTTTCTTATTAGTAGATATATTTCATGTAGGATTTGGTTTGAATTTTATGGAAGCTTTTAATAATTCTAACACATTCCCGAATAGTCATTAAAAATTGAATTAGAGTTATAGAAAAAATAAATCATAAAATTCAAATCAAATTTAATAAAATAATTGTTTGTAAATCACTATAATCATTTCTTTATTTGACATTATTTTTATTTGGTTATTGATATAAAAAAAATTCAATTTAGTCCATCAATTTCATTATTGAGTTCAATGTCGTCTATTCGATAAAATGAGTTGAAATTAAATGGGTGGAAATTTTTTTCAAATTATATGAGAGTAATTTGAGTGGAAAAGTTTAAATTTTAAATTTTGAAATAAAATTGTTTGGAGTGTGATGTTTTTATTTGAGAAAAAAAATTACCTTTTCTATTTACAAATAGAAACCTCTTGTCCGAACATATTAACGTCTTTGAACCTAAAATTTTTGGACACATGCTTTGATTTTCAAAAACGATAGTGATTGGTCCAGTATTCATGCGAGTTTCACTAACTCATAGGTATTTTTTCTCAAAAAATATCTCTTTTGAATAGAATGAAACCACTTTTTTATAAGTTAAATCTTTTTTTAATTCTTATTTGATGTGAAATTATTTTATTTCAGCAAATAGTATAATCAAATAAGCGAAATTTTCTGAAGTTGAATTAGACCAACTATTCGTTCTCGTTGACTCACGTACATAGTAGCGCCATTGGCTTATAAATACTCATGCAACTATGGTAACTGGAAGTTGCTACTAGCTAGATCGAATTAACATAAGACATTAATTAGGGACAGGTTTAATATTGATATGGGAATGGGTAGGTCTCAAGTTATGATGGCAAAGTTTTTTGGTGTTCTCATTTGCTTCGTCCTCATCGCAACCTCTGGTATATACGTGTTTCTGTATTACAGATATAGCTAGCTTTTCCATCGATCCCATTGCATTAAACTACCTAATTACCTTGCTTTAAAACCCAAATTTGTTATATATGATTAGTGACATACATTGATACATATCACGTTTATATTTGAGGTAAACGGCATGCTAGCTTTTCCAATATCTTCGAGTTTTTTCCCAAAAAAAGGCTTTTCTCAAACAATAGGAAAATTGTAGGGTTTGACCAAGGGGATGTCCCAAAAGAGGGTGGGCGCATTTGCCAAATGCGCCCATGTATGGCGCATTTGCAATCGTTTCAACCGTGCCCTAATGCAGCTCAGGCGCATTTGCCAAATGCGCTCAATTGACTTGGGCGCATTTGGCAAATGCGCCCACTCATAAAAAGAAAAAGAAAAAATTCTTTCAATTAGGGCTAATAGAATTGCAAATCGATTTGCCGAATTTCGTCTGCTTTTTCACTGCGTCTTCACTGGTTTTTTGCCGAAAGTTCATCCCTTTTCTCCCTGCGATTTGCGTTTTCTCGTTTCTGAAACTTCATCTCTTTTCTCCCTTCGATCTTCTCCTTCAGCGTAGCGTCCTCCTTTCCGATTTACAGCCGCCAAGTCCAATCCATAGCCACCAAGTCCGATCCACAGCCGCCAAGTCCGCCAAGTCCGATTCACACCCTTTTTGGTTTAGATTTGCAAGCCTCATTTTCGGTTTACAGTTGCTGCTCCAATTTGCAAGCCCCATTTTTGCAGCATTTGCCCAATAAATTTTAAACGCCCATTTCAGACATCCGCCGCCGCCGCCGCCACTGCTGCTGCCGCCGAAGACGAAGCAAAATTTTTGGGAAAGTTTGCAGCGTAGTTGGTTTCCTTTCGGACTGAAATTTGTAAGCTACATTTTCCCATTTGTTTGGCAACTTTGTTTGGAATTTAATTTGTATTGTCGCACTGAATTTCGAAATTGTTATTAGCGAATTCGTTTTGAAACTTTTGAGTGCAATTTCGGCCTTGTTATTTGCGGCCTGAATTTTATTTTGTTTATGTTATTAGCACGATTTATGGAATTTGTTTGGAAACTTTGGAATGCATTTGGTATTTTGGTTTGTTTTGGTTGGTCATCATTCGTTCGTGTGAAGTTATTTTTAATCCCTAGATCTGGAATTGTCGATTTATTGCGGTTTTGTTGTTCATCATTCGTTGGAATGCGCACTTGTCGACTGAATTTTGTTGGCCTTTTTGTGTTGAGGTTAGGTGCTGAAATTTAAATTGCGAATTTGTTTTGGTTAGGTGCTGAATTTTACGGTAGCTCGAGTTGAAACATTTAATTTATATTGGAAATTTGGTTTGTATGTAAGCCGACTGGTTTTTTTTTCCCTTTTGGTTTGGATGTTGATTTTTTCGTGGAAAGTCGTTGGCCAGTTTGAGTGCTTTGTGCAAAATGCCAAAACTTTTTGGCTTTTTTTTTGGTTGGCAATTAGTTTTGGAATTTTATTCTTTTGGCTGATCTTTTGGAAACTGCCGAGAAAATGTTTTGGTCTTTTGGTATGTTGGCCCTATTTCTGGATTTTTCGGAAGTTGATTTATTTGTGGAAGCTCATTGGGTTTGAAAAACTTTTTGGAGTATATTTTTGCAAATTGGGCAATATTTTGTCACTCGTTTGGTTTGGCTGGCCATTAGTTCATATTTTTTCAGTTTTTGTTGTGTGGTTCAACAAAACAAAGTGCCAAGTGCATGTTTTGGTCTTTTGGTATGTTGGCCCTATTTCTGGATATTTTGGAAGTTGATTTATTTGTGGAAGCTCATTGGGTTTGAAAAACGTTTTGCTGTTTATTTTTGCAAATTGGGCAATATTTTGTCAGTCGTTTGGTTTGGTTGGCCATTAGTTCATATTTTTCCAATTTTTGTTGTTGGGTTCAACAAAACAAAGTGGCAAGTGCATGTGTAGATCTTTTGGTATGTTGGCTCTATTTCTGGATTTTTTGGAAGTTGATTTATTTGTGGAAGCTCATTGGGTTTGAAAAACTTTTTGGAGTATATTTTTGCAAATTGGGCAATATTTTGTCACTCGTTTGGTTTGGCTGGCCATTAGTTCATATTTTTTCAATTTTTGTTGTTGGGTTCAACAAAACAAAGTGCCAAGTGCATGTTTTGGTCTTTTGGTATGTTGGCCCTATTTCTGGATATTTTGGAAGTTGATTTATTTGTGGAAGCTCATTGGGTTTGAAAAACTTTTTGCTGTTTATTTTTGCAAATTGGGCAATATTTTGTCAGTCGTTTGGTTTGGTTGGCCATTAGTTCATATTTTTCCAATTTTTGTTGTTGGGTTCAACAAAACAAAGTGGCAAGTGCATGTGTAGATCTTTTGGTATGTTGGCTCTATTTCTGGATTTTTTGGAAGTTGATTTATTTGTGGAAGCTCATTGGGTTTGAAAAACTTTTTGGAGTATATTTTTGCAAATTGGGCAATATTTTGTCACTCGTTTGGTTTGGCTGGCCATTAGTTCATATTTTTTCAATTTTTGTTGTTGGGTTCAACAAAACAAAGTGCCAAGTGCATGTTTTGGTCTTTTGGTATGTTGGCCCTATTTCTGAATTTTTCGGAAGTTGATTTATTTGTGGAAGCTCATTGGGTTTGAAAAACTTTTTGGAGTATATTTTTGCAAATTGGGCAATATTTTGTCACTCGTTCGGTTTGGTTGGCCATTAGTTCATATTTTTCCAATTTTTGTTGTTGGGTTCAACAAAACAAAGTGCCAAGTGCATGTTTTGGTCTTTTGGTTTGGTTCGCCATAATTTTTGGAGTTATCCTTTGCAAACATTTTATTTATATTGAAACTTGGTTGGTTTGAACCTTATGTGGGCTGAATGTAACTATTTTCCTTTTGCTTTGGAAGGTGATTGATTTGTGGAAACTCGTTCGGCACTTTGGTTGTAAGGCCGCGAGTCGACTGTCAGAGAAGTGAAGTCGCCAGCTAATTGTTGCGTCAGTTGTAGGCATTAGGTAAATTGTTCAGTTTTTTGAGAATTTTAATTTTATTTGTATCGAAATGAAGTTATAACGCATTGTATATTTTCATATGTTTAGTGAACATTAAATTGTTTGTATTATTTGGCTGTGATTTAATGGAAATATGTGTTGGGATCCAAATAATTGATTTGTTGGCTTGTTGAAAATACGTAATTAGATCAATGAATAAACGACACATGGGGAATAAATAGCTGGACAGTAGTCAAAAAAAGATTTGTGGGTGTTGTATGTAAGTCATTAAAAGTTACTTAAAATAAATATATGTTAACAAATGTTTTACACTTTTTTAAAATACATGAACAAATGTATTAATAATTTCAAAAACTTTGTTGTTAAAAATTAACAAAATGAAAGCTGCTTAGTGTATTAAATTTATACAAAATGACATTCCATCTAAATAAAATGACATTATAAAATTGTCCATTTCCTTAGAAAAATGTAAAAATACTTATGAGTTGCTAAAATATAATGCGGATCTCAAAATGTAAACAAAACTTCAAGATAGTCAATCGGAAACCGTTATTTCAAACAAAACTTTAAGATACTCGATAGGAACTCATAAATTCAATCACGCGGTTGTGGCTTTATTTCGATTTTCCTTTGACTTTTAAAGAGTCCTATGAATAATTTAGTGTTCTAAGTATAATTTAGTGTTCTGATTAACAGTGTTGTATTCCTTCCGTGTATATGTTTGAATTAGATGTGTGTCAAGTGTGTTTTATTGAGAATGGGTATATATAATGCCGTTTTTTCCGACTTTGATTCGAATGGTTCATAATGCTTATGTTTGCTCAAATTTATCGCACTTTCACGATATCCATTTTGAATCTTATGTACTGTTATTGAAATCTTCTTATAATGTTGCAATAGGTATTCGTGAGATATGTGTACATTTCGTCCTTTTCTATTAGGGTTATACTGGGGCGGTGATGTTGTACAATCCAATATTGGGGTGTCATACAGTCTTCCGTATGCTAATCACACTATCAAAGAATGCAAAGATCTCTTTCTCTGATTTAGAGACCCTAGTGTATCAGTGTGTCACCATCGATAGAGCTACGTATAGGTTGAAACTGTTGTTTCGGCGACCGTGCACTTTCCGTAATAACTCCGTCATCTACAGTGGTGTTACCATCGTAGACGACTTCAGAATGGAAGTTATGTATGAGGTGGCTGGCCAAAGTGATTCTTTTCTGGCTGAAATTTATATATTGCCGCAGGTGCTCCCTCCGGTACCACCCATGCATGGTCGTGCCATTGAGCCAAGTCAGGGTTATTTTCAAACTCTGCTTGACTCGGTTCCTCATTCTCTTCCTCGGTCCACTCCGCTCTCCATTCCTCAGCCCAGTCCTAGACTTTCCTCACTCCTGTCTAGTCCTTCTACTGACTCATTATTAGGGCCAGCTACTACGCGAGGCTTGTCTATTGTTCCAACTCATAGGACTGGGCTTTCTTCGTCATCTCCGATTTTGAATTCAATTCTCTCTGGTTCATCTCCTAGTACATCTGCCCCTGAGAGTCCAATAGGTCGGTTAACACTAAATTTCCAAGGGCAAGATATTCCAGAGAGACATGGCAACACATCTAATGATTTTGACGATGGGTTTGATCCAAGGAATCCATCGGCCTCACCTATCCTTAGTGAGGACAATGAGGAGGCTGAGGACGATAGAGTGCCCGATGAAGAGATAGGCCCAGATAGTGATCCCGACCATGATGGGTCGCAAGATGATTGTGCCAATAATCGTGGGCAGTCCCCGTTAACCTATACACCGAGTGGGTTGGCATTCTTTAATGACATCGGGGATAGTGACGATAGTGATCCTACTAGACGGGGTGAAAGTGGTCGCATTCGGGTGTGGAGTGAAGAAAATCAAGATATATGTTTGGGAATGCTTTTCGAAGATAAAAAACAATTAAATAAGGCAGTTACCTTGTGGTCTATGAATCACCATCGGGAGTTTAAGGTCATAGAAAGCAAACGTGACACTTGGGTGGCTAAGTGCAAGGTGCAAGCTGGCTACGGGGTACATTGTCTGTGGGGTTTGCGTGCAGTACATAAAAGTACGCACAGAAAGTGGCAGATCACAAGGTGGGCTGCCGAGCACAATTGTCTCGGAGCACATCAAGGAAGTTATAACACAAATATGACTTCCACTCTCATCGCCACCAATATTCGTCATGCAGTGCAGGAAGATCCTTGTTATGCTGTGAAGAGCATACGAGCAGACATCAAACAAGTTTACGGGGTAGATGTGACATACAAGAAGGCTTGGCATGGTCGTCAAAAGGCGATTGAATCTGTTTATGGGGACTGGAATAGCTCGTTCGCTGATTTGTCACGATATTTGGCAGCCCTTATAGAGGCGAATCCAGGAACCGTAGTCCAGTGGCAACACCATCCAGGGGGCAACGATGGTGTACAGACCTTCAAATACATTTTCTGGGCGTATGGTCCTTGTATCGAAGCATTCCACACGTGTAGGCCGGTCATAAGTGTCGATGGCACTCACCTTCGGGGCACATATAGAGGTAAACTTTTGGTTGCCGTTACACAAGATGCAAATAATAACATTCTCCCCTTGGCGTTTGCTCTTGTCGATGAAGAGACAGTGCAGAGTTGGAGTTGGTTTATGTACCAGTTGCGGATGCACGTTGCATTTGACCGACACCCTTTGTGTGTCGTGTCTGATAGGCACAAGGGCATTTTGCATGTTATGGCCCACATGGATGAGTGGAAAGAGCCGATTGCCTATCACCGCTTTTGCTTAAGACATGTTAGAAGCAATTTCAGTGCCAAATTTAAGAGTCTGCAACTGAAAAAACTTTGTTGGTTCATTGATAGTCACCAGATGTGGTCATAATCGAAGAAATTGTCCTCATGCTCAGCCTAGAGTTTAGTTGTGTTTGTAATAAATCTAGTTCTTTTAGTAAATTCCCGCCCTTTCGGGGCCTTCGTTGTTTTCAGTTGTTTTTATCTGACCATTTTAGTGAAAATTCTCAATTCATTTGAACGATGGATCTCATTAATTGAAGATGTGGTAGTTTATTGTGTTGATTAGTCTCTAATTAAATACGTGGAATTTAGTTAGTCATGAAGAGGTATTACAAAAGAAAAATTGCTAATAAGAGGTTTGTGATACAATAGTGTTTATTAGTTACGTTGAGTATTAGAACTCCAATATTTTCCAGATGTAATTTAGGTTGATATTAGAACTCCAATACAGATTTACCTTTTTTCTTTTTTAATAACTATTTAAAATAAATCTACTTGTAACTTTTATTATAATAAATATCTAAATATTCCAGGTATATGATTAAATACATAGTTGTATTTTTAATTTTTTTCCATATTTAAGTTTGAGTTTGAGGGTTGGAGACATCAGTGAACAAGAAAAATTTCAATAAAAACTGTGATAGGCTGATGTGAAAATAAATCTGCTTGTTTTGCAGACATGCATTCGGGTCCATATATTCCTGAGCTACTATTCAGGCACGGCCAGCATAGAGCGGCAGCACTATTTCATGGCCATATAGATGAGTTCAGCTAAAGATCCGCAGATGTGATGGGGGGTTTTTGGAGACACATGCCTTTACATCCTCGTGTTGCGCATTACATAGCCATGTTTGGATTCGCGGGTATTGTGCAATGTGGATTTGTCAAGATTGATCATGCTCTAATCACTGCGCTAGTTGAGAGATGGCGACCAGAAACACACACATTTCATCTACCGGTCGGGGAGGCGACAGTGACGTTGCAGGATGTAGAGGTACTGTGGGGAATGCGGGTCGATGGTTTGCCCGTGATTGGTACAGAGATTCGACGTAGCGCAGAATAGTGGATAGGGCTATGCCAAGATTTGTTAGGCTTTACCCCGCCGCACTCGGCTATTAGGGCAGATAGGATTAACGTAGGTTGTTTGGACGCGGCGTTAGATGAGAATTTGCTGGATGATGCCGACGAGGACACATGTATCAAACGGGCACGTATTTATTTACTGATTTTGTTGGGCGGACTTCTGTTCTCGGATAAGTCCGGTTATTGTGTACCGCTTGTATACCTATCTATGTTAATAGACTATGAGGTTACAGCGACCTATAGTTGGGGTGGTGCGGTACTAGCTAGTCTGTACCGCAATTTGTGTGAGGCGACCGCACCTACAGCCACTGAGATTGCGGGACCACTTGTTTTGTTGCAGGTAAATTAATATTTATATTGTTTCATTTCAATAATTTTAAGATATCTAGTAATCTAATTGAAATTTATATTGTTTACTAGTTGTGGGCTTGGGAGAGAATGCCCATTGTCAGGCCTGAATGCAAGAATCCGGTAGATGATTTTCGATTTCCATATGGAGCCAGGTTCGTCATACGATGCGTTTCATTTTATAGTTGGTAAAGTTTTTATTGCGATGTTTACACAATGAACATCTTTGCAGGTGGAGCGGATACTTTGATGTGTCCAGAGTGCCTATGCACGTGCTGCGCGCATATCGAGATCAATTGACCAGCATTCGATTTGACCAGGTCCAAACTACTTACTTGGTTCTTTTGTCTATTTTTAGTATACATTTATTGACAACTGTAGTTTGATTTTGCACATTGTAGTTCATATGGTTGCCCTACTCAGAGGATGTTCTACAGGCGTTACCGCCGTATTGCAGAGCTGGTGAAAATATGTGGCGGTCTGTTGTATACCTGATCTGCTGGGGCATCGTCGAACCACACGTGCCTTATCGAACCTTACGCCAGTTCGGGATGTTCCAGCCTATCCCTATGCAGACCCTACTTGATAGTTTCACCGATATTCATAGTACGAGTCGGCGACGGGGAACGAATATTGATTGGGTAACAACACACCGAGCATATGTGGATATGTGGGCCAACCGACACGAGTTCGTTCAGGGAACAGATGTTGTGGAAGACACATCTGTTCCAACCCATGAGTACCTAGTATGGTACAGGGCTCGTACGGTCATTTATATTTCTCACCCATCATGCAATCAGCCAACACCGGAGGGCTTCCATGGCACGGGATCAGCAACAGAGTTTATGGTTAGGATTATTTTTAAATACATCTCGATTATATTACTTTCTTACAATGCCTAAATAGTTTTGTAAATTTTTCAGATGGATATGGCCAACCGGGTATACCATATGTCTGTGGATAGTATGTCACAGTACCATCCCTCAGCTGCACCTGGATTTGCTGCGATACGAGATTACGTTTCTGACTCCATGCGTATGGTGCGAGAATTTCATAGATTGGAAATCAGCCCACTTCAGGTTGGGAATCCAGATATGCGTCAGGTAATGAATCCTCGCGTCGTTGCTAGAGAGTCTAGAAATGTTCGAGGTCGTAGACAAGGTGGGAAAGGGTCTCGAGTCCATCGGGGTAACATACCCGACCCTATCGGTGGTTCCATACAGTCAGATTCACTTAATCCTATTGTCTCTACACCGGAAGCACAAAATTTATTTCCTTCATCGGGAGTTTTTGATCAACCATCATCTAGTGTATTCCACTCTCCAGAGATGACTGCACATCAAACCGCTGAGGATGGTGGTCATGATGACAACGACGACGACGATGATGATGATGATGATGATGATGAAGTAGATGAAGAGATAGAGATTGGTAGTGAACATGTAGATCCGATTGGGGGACAAGAAGAGGAGATTGTACATTTACGTAGATCAAGGAGAACTATTAAACCAACTACATGTGGTACACATGGAAAACTTAGAGGGCATAAATGAGTAAATATTAGCTTCATAAAATGAATAAAAATTAGTTTAAACCAACTATATTCTGGATGTCACTTTGCCAACTATGTGCTTGCCTGTATATCTTTTCATGGCATTCTTGGTTGAAAAAATCAGTAATCAATAATCAATAAAATTCTTTTAATTTTTTTTAATTAAAAAAAATTCACTCGACCTAATACTAGGTCGAGCGCAACCTAATGTTCGACCAAATTTAATTCACTTGCCTAATGTTCGACCTAATACTAGGTCGAGCGCAACCTAATGTTCGACAGTTGGGGAGGCTCACGGGTTGAGTACTTGACTTTCCTCGACGTGATATTGGGGGTTGTAGTAGAACTTCTTTCCAACTAAAAAACAAGTATATTTTACAATTTTTTATTTTTGTGGTTACTCTTTAAATATGGATCAAAAATATTTACATATATATAAAATTCGTAAAAATAGTTCTAGAAATTTTATTTTAAAGTAAACTTATTTTTCGAGGGCAATCAAAAGTTATATATATCCTGAAATGCAATAAAACTTTACATCAATAATATTGAGGCCAATGTTAATATTTTGTAAATATCAAAATTATGTAAATTAACCCCATTCTTGAAATACTCCAATTGGGAAGGATGACACCAGTCGCGTTGATATACCAATTCTTCATATGCAAACCAGTACTTTTCCTAAGTTATTTTGTCAATAAATAAATAATTGTAAAAATAAAATATTGCTATAATTTGAAAAAGCAAAACATTAATCAAGGTAAAGGTAACAAACCGCGTATGTCATGTATGGCCGATGATGATTGATGGGTCTTATTTCGACGTGGGGAGGACGATTTGGAATTAATATTAATACTTCCCTTGACCGTTTCCCTCTCCCACAAAAGAAGGCAAAGACTTTGACGTTCATGTCTTCAAAGTTTAAGAAAAAAAAAATTTCACTTGGCTTAAATTTGGTCAAGCATTAGGTCGAGCATTAGGTTGAGCTAAACCTAAATTTTATCTATTCGACCTAAAACTCGACCAAATTTAGTACTCGACCTAAAAGTTGACCTAGCAACATTGACCTAATCTTGTGCTCGACCTAAAACTCGACCTAAAGCTCGACCGTTCGTTTCTTTAAATTCACAAACCCAGTTCAACTACTGCAAATTTCAACTAACATCAAATTTATGCGATTTCTTCTCTACGATTTGTGGAAGTGTTATAACAGAGAACAAAAAAAGGAGGGTGTTATTTTTATAAAGTCAACGGTCATAGGTGTTATATTTGTAAATTTCCCATAATAGCACAATCCAATGTAAACTCTAAATACTAAACAATAAATACTAAACGCTAAACCTTCAACCCCAAACCTTTAGTAGGTGTTATTATTATTACTATTTCTATTGTAATACAATAATTGTAGTACGTGTTATACAATAATTTATACAACTGTAAGTATCCTTTAATTATAAATGAATACAAACTCCATTCAAAAATCAAAACCCTCAAATATTAAGTAGTGGTATTTCTATTGTAAAAAATTACAATAATATTAGTATATGTAATTATAGTAATATTACAATAATTTATACTTATATATGTACCACTTCTTCATAAATAAATATAATAATGCAAAATATATTATTCACACAAATTAAATTATACTTTTTTCCTACGTGTATTACCATTATATCTTTAATTATTTAATATTACAATAATATTTTTATTGCTTTTTCCCTAACTTACGTATATCATATTATTATTATTAGTATAATTATTATCTCTTCTGATTAGTGTTTACTATAATAAGTCCAATTGTTAGCTCTTATTATATAATAAATATAATAATAAAAATAATATTATTCATATTAAATATATTACAATAATTGTTAATAATTATATTTTGTTATATTATTACAAAAAATTATAATTTTCATATATAATAATTATAATTTTTGTTATATTATAAATTTTTTAATATATTAATTATAAATATTATATACTTATTAATTAACACATACGCACCTGATTTGTTATTAATTAAATTTTTTGTTATATTATATAACTATTTATACTTATAATAATTTTTTTAATATATTAATTAACAAATGCGCCCATATCTGTGGGTGCATTTGCCAAATTTGCCCAAGTCAATTGGGCGCATTTGGCAAATGCGCCCAGGCCCGGGTTGCACTGTTCCGGGCCTGGTTGGGCGCATTTGGCAAATGCGCCCCTCTTTTGGGACATTCCCTTGGTCAAACCTTACAATTTTCCTATTGTTTGAGAAAAGCCTTCTTTTGGGAAAAAACTCAATATCTTCTTGTAGTAGTTTTCTTTCTCTTTCTCGTTAACCAAGAATTTTGTGGGTTGCTCATTTTATTGATTACATCATCTTAATTTGGATTTGCGGCAGCTGCAAGGCCACCTAAAAATGAAGGAATACACAAGGACCTCACACTTGGCCCAGTATACAATTATTGCTACGGTGTTGACTGTCATCCATCCTGCCTGCAGGCCTTTCAGGCCATGGGGGCAGTACTAACTTCCTACTCGTGCATGCTATGCGCTGATGGATTAAACCACTGTGTGTGCTATTGAACCTGATGCAGATGCAAATTTTTATGCTAGGTTATGTGTATTCGCAATTGGTTTGTATTAATATGCAATATTGATGGCACATGGATTGATTCCGTCTATAAATAAGGTGCCGGTTGTTAATGTTTACTTCTAGTGTGATTTCAAAAAGTGTGTATGGGATTGACGTATGGTTTCTAGTTGCAGTACTGCTTCTTGTTGTATATGCAGTTTAAGTTGTCCTGCCATCTGTAATTTGCTATAAACAATTCAATGTCACCGTTTCCTGTTAAAAGTTCGGGCCTTTATTTCCAGTGTTATCCATCCATTGGTACCACATGAAACCCAAACTCATATTGAAGGGTGTTGGAATTGTATTGTCAACAAATTGACAGAAAGGATGAGCTAAATTGTCTGGTATCTTGACAAGTTTGTGTACCTTATAGGTAATACAACCTAGAATTTCTTTCGACATTTTGTCTTTGTTTACTTGTTAGAGTTGAATTTTCTTCGGGTTCAAAAAATCGTGTTACTAAACTTTATGGATCATATATTTCTTGTCGTTGGATTTTTTTTTTTAGAAAAACTTTTACCACTCAACTATATAAAATAGTTATTTATGTTCTTTTCATTTATTTTTTGTATTAAATATAATTGTATTTGTTGGGAGGATAATATATGAGGAGCTCATGAAAATATATGGGGAGCACAACTAAAACAATTTAAATAAGTAGTAGGAATCTAACTTCTATCCAATAGTTCAAACTAAATAGTTTTGGATTCTTCAACTTATTAAGTATTATAGTTTTTCTTACTTTTTCAATGTGAAGAGTATTCATGAATACAAGTTTCTCCCCACATGAATACACTATCTTTTTTTTTTTTTAAAAAAAACTTAAAACGATAGTTGTATTGATATATTCAAAAGAACCAACATAAACAATATTACCAAATAGTAATAATTGACTAAGCACTCTAACTGAGTCTCAAACAAAGAATAAATTGAAATTAGCAGCTTACTCAAACATATAAAATCTAAAGCTACTTTCTATATAGTAGATAGTATAACAGTAAGAATCAAAACGGTTACTCTATTACTTACTATATAGGAGATAGAATAACAGTTAAAATTCACGCATTTACACAATCAACTATATATTGTACACTTTAAAGAAACCATCTTATGATGAATTGGCTATCCTACTCTCCTTAGCCTCTTGTAATTCCTTCCACTCATAAATTGCTAGTTCCACATCCACTTTCTCCTCTCTCCATTCCTTTATGAAAATCTAGAGGTTCCTAGATTTCCAAATCAGCCATCGTAAAAATTATGACCAATTGCATTTTCTCCTGCCAGTCGCCTCCTTTAACTCCATGCACATCTAGAACCACCAATCCTGAAAAGACTGTTCTTGTGATTCAGGCTCTTCCTACTGTACTGAGGCAATTTTCTACACTAACTTCGCACGCCCACAATAAAGTATTACATGTGATAGAGTTTCAAAGTGTTCCTCACACATGTCGTACATAGGATCCTTTACCATGCCTTTCTTAATAAGTTGGTCCTTGGTGGGTAATATGCCATACCAACGTCTCTAAATGAAGTGCTTGATATTCCCTTTGATTCCCAATCTCCATGTTTTCCCCCAAAGGCATCTCAAGACGCCCCTAGAATTGCTACTCTCTGCTTTGACTGAATTCCTCAACTTATCCCTTAGTATCTCTTGATAGGTTGATTTGACCGTGAAGCTTCCATTCTGATTCAGATGCCAAGGAAGCTTATCTCTACCCCCTCGCTGATCTATTGGGATGGAACAAATTAACTCTTATTCTGCATCTCAAATGTCGAATGGGCTGAACAGAATTTTTCCGGAGTATATAACTTTGTTTGGCTTAGACTGAAGATTAGAGAGATAGAATGCTGCTAACTGGCCCAAGCCTATTTTTTTTTGTTCATTTCAAAGATTACAGATTATGGAGGTTAAGTTTACGCTAGGTAATATACATGACGATTTGCATCATCCTTTCTTTTAATGAAAAAAAGAATTGATTATTTTGACACAGTATAATTGAACTTCTTTTCCTTAACATATTCGTCCAAAAGCTAGAATTTTCTGAATGAGTTACTGAATGCGTATACAATCTGTGGCTGAAGAATTTGCTGAGTTTTGTATAGTGTTTCTTCATTAGTTTTTTAGTATGTCTATGGAAAAAATTTCTTTTCGAACTTTGCACCTGAGATTGAGACAACATGCTTATGTTATCTTATTTTCTTTTTGTTTATTAATAGACTCTGGCTATGAACACCAATTAGATGTCAACTTGGTTTTGTTGGATGTTGGGTTTTACGTTGGGATTCAATCAATCTTACCATGATTTCCATGTTTTCATAATTAACAAGTTGCTCACTTCCTGAGGAGTAGTTCTGCTATACATCTCTGACAGCTGTTTTTATTACTATAATTTACAAAATAAGGAACAATCACCAAGCGGCATTATCAGTAATCTCTTAACAAGTAAGAATGTTGTAATTGCAGGTCTGTGTGTCGACCACAAATAGGAACTTTCCGGGACGAATGGGTCACAAAGAGGGCCAGATATATTTAGCTTCTCCGTATACTGCTGCAGCTTCAGCATTGACTGGCTTTGTCACCGATCCAAGAGAATTTTTGCAGTAAGTTGTACTTGTTACAGTATCCCATCAATACACTGTATCTGTATCAGTTTAACAGCTAGAGCTGCAGGATCAATGGATGTTACATGAAACCTAGATCCTTTGTATGTTTTCACTGAGAGGATGGTTTTGGCTGGACATCATATTGTCCAAGACCCAGACAAAGGAGTTGGTTACTCTCTTTGTTGTGTTATCAAGCTTGTAATATTAGTGTCTGGTTGCGTGTAATCTACTTGAATTTGTCCATCTCGTAGGTTGATTGTTGTTGGAAGTTCTCTACAGTGCACTCACTTTTTGGTTTAAGACGTCGAGAGAAGAATAAGATCAATAACGTGATGTCTTGCAAATTTTTGTTTTCGTATGAAACAGTATAGTAATACTGTCATTGTGTATGTTACCCAAACCCTTCACCTGACTTCAAAACATCTCTGTCAATACGACAAACCTTTCACTTGACCTCAGTACACCCGTGTTGATACGAAGTGTTTGCGGAGGGGGAAATGGAAAGAGGGAAGGAGCGGACACGAGACATAGACTCTTGCTTCCGGTTCACAAAACAAAAAATAATAAATAAATAATGAGTTTGTAAGTTATGTTATCTAATATTATACTATGGTTGTTCGGCACTTCAACCATAAATGAACATTATTACTAAAACAAAATAATATTAGTCCTACAAAACTTCTCAAATGAAACATTTTATATTCTTTTGCAAGCAAAATTTGAGAAAGCCTTTTAACATGGATATTATTCTGCAAAGGCAAGGGATATAACATTCTGTTACTTTACTTCAAAGGTAAGATTATGGACAAACATATCACTTCCAACTTCCAAATTCTAGTGTACATTGGCACAAAAACAAGGATGGGAATTGACATATTTTTCTCAGCAATGACCATGGTAGTTTCAGGTGTAGTGGAGTATATTCGACCAAGGAAAGCAATTGAACAAGGCTTGGTGAACAAACCAAATGCATTGCTAGATAGGTCAGCTATGTAGCCTGTGCCACAATTTCATTTGGCAGGCTTAGCAGAGGTGCACATTCGCCCTTCAGAGGTGCATGTACATCCAATGCGTGAGGATGATGTGCACAATGATGGGCACGAGGACAATGATGATGACGATGATGTGGATGAATATATAGATATTGTGGGTGAAAACATAAATCCGACTGTGACCAAAGAACAATAGATTATAGGCGTACGACACTCTTTATTTATTCATATATGAGGGATATATATATACATACAAAATTACTAATTACAATTATTACAACAACGACAACAACAATATGCTCAAGCAACCCCAGTAGCTAAGGCTTCCTAGCCGCTACTAAGATGCGTTTTTAAGGATTTAAAGAATGACAATTCAAAGACTTAGTGAAATACCAATATGATAAGTAGAGATCTCTATTTATAAGCAAGTGCGCAATGGTAATATAAAATAATAATAATAACAGCAGCAGCAGCAACAACAATAATAATATTACAATATATTTTCAGTTATTTACATATATACATATATATATACCATAAATATGTATTTAGTTAATATTTGTTGATTTGCGAATGGGCTGTCTTATAAAGTGTATTGTAGTATTAGTATTACTATTACTAATGCTCCAAATGAGCTCCTATTATTATTATTATTATTATATGGGCTATACCTTAGGATCGCATTTGAAAAATGTGCCCAAACAATTCAGACGGATTTGCCTAATGCGCCATTTATCATTATGCACATTTGGCAAATGCGCCCAAATGGTTTGGGCTATGCAGTTTCAGGTTTGGTCTGTTTGCATTTTGCAAATGCAAACACACGATTGCTAGAACATAATTTTTGTCCACCTTACAAATTTCCTTTTTAAAAAAATTTGTAATAAAATAAAAAAAAAACGTGAAGTTACACCTGTTTCCTCCCTCCTCCTCTTCTTCTTTTTGAAAATGGGGAGGATATATATATATATATATATATATATATATATATTTGCATAATTTTCCCTGTTTATTGGGACTCTTTCATTTATTTTAAAGAGTAATGATACAGACAAGAGTATGGCCAGTTGCTCTGATACATGGTATCAGAGCAACTCTCTCTGTTGCCAATCCTAAACTTCAAGAAACAAATTAACCACTCACCATCATCGTCACCATCGACCACGTAAACCTTTGAAATCATCAGATCTGACGCCGCTTTAGAGGCGACGACAAGCGATGCCTAGGCTGTCAAGGCCTATTCCGGCACTGGCAAAACCTGTGCTGGCGTCACCCGATGTTCTTCAGGTGTTATTCTTCATGGCCGAGGTAGTTTCTAGCGTGTTCGTGTTCTTTTTCTTGGTGTTGCCCTTTAACCTGCACAATTAGATTTTAGTGAAAGGAATGGTTCTAAACGTGATATTTGAAATTTTGTTTGCTTGCACGTGGGTAATAGCAAATTTTGTTTGATTTTGTGGGTTCTTTGCTTTGGACGGCGGCTGTGGTGTTTTGCTCCAGAAGTTTAGTTAATTTGGATGGTTTTGTTATTTGTGGCCCCACAGTGTTTTGTTGGTTGTTGGACGTTTGGAATTTGGATGGTTTTGTTATTTGCGGCCCCACGGTGTTTTGTTGTTTGTTGAACGTTTGGACGTTTGGAGTTCGGTCAGTTTTGTTTTGTTGTGTGCTTTGGACGGCCTCACGGTTTTGGACGTTTGAACGTTTGTTTGCTCTGGACGTTTGGACATTTGTTTTGTTGTTCTAGACTTGGACGGCCCCACGGTTTTGTTTTTTGTTCCAGACTTGGTTGTGATTGTTCCTGTTTAGTTGTGTACAGGCAATCTTAATTATTATAAAATTATGGATGAAAGTTCTATTCATAATTCTGTTGTGAATCTAGACTCTAGTATTACCAATCTGAAATTGAGTTTTGTTGAGTTAGATGGAACCAATTATCCATCTTGGTCTATGGCAGTTGAAACATATCTTTTGGCCACCAAGCAGCGAAGTTATTTAACCTCACTTTCACCTTCGGATACAACAAAAATAGATGATTGGTGTTCTATCGATGCTGCCATTCGGACTTTGTTATGGAATACTATGGATTCCAGAATTAGTCCTTAGTTTATGTGATGTAAATCAGCTAAAGCCATTTGGGATAAGTGCGCTTTTATGTTCTCAGGTCGAAATAATATGACTCGTGTTTGTGATACTTGGGAAGAGCTCTTTGATCTACGTGCAGGGGATATGTCTATATCAGATTATTATTCCAAGTTCACCACTCTTTGCGAGAAACTGGATATGTATTTACCAGCTACTGATGACATTAGAGAGTTGGCCAAGCGTCAGGAGGACATGAGAGTTATGTTATTTTTTCGGGGGCTTGGTTCTATTCACTCTTCTTTTCGACAGCAAATTACTTCTCAGAGTACTCTCCCATCTCTTGATGAGGTATTCTCTTGGGTCCTTTGGTACACACCTAATTCATCATCTGCACCTATTGCAAGTGCTATGGTTTCTCAATTGTATAGTAATCGTGGAGGTCAAGGCTGTGGTCACCGTGGTCGTGGCCGAATAGGTGTATCCCCTAGCCGTGGTCGTGATGGAGCTAGAAATGCTGGAAGTTCTCGTTATCGCTACCATCATTGAATCGCCATACCAAGTTTATTGTTATAACCTCCATCCCGAGCTTCGACCACAGGCTGCGTATGCTGATGTTGCTGAGTCTCCAGTGCCAAAAGAATCTAGTCACTCACGGGAGCTGGCTGACACTATTATATTGTCTCGTGCAGAATATGAGTCCTTGGTTCGTCCCAACCAAATGGTAGACTCCTCTGCCCCTACTGCTACTTTGGTATAGCCTTCCTTAGGTAATCCGTCGTGTTTACTCTCTGCTGCACCCACCTCCTGGGTTGTAGATTCAGGTGCCACAAATCATATGACCGGTAATTCTAACTTATTGTCTGATATTACCACTATATCCTCTAATTTTGTTACACTTGCTGATGGTTCACAGTCTCATATCACTGGTAAAGGGAATGTAACTTTGGGTCCATCTCTTTCTCTTTCATTTGTTTACCATTTACCAGCCTTCCCATGTAACTTGCTTTCTGTTAGTTCCTTTACCAGAGATTTGAACTGCTCTGTCAACTTTACCCCTACTCATTGTATCTTTCAGGATCTGAGGACCGGACTGATGATTGGTGGAGGGCATGAGTCGAATGGGCTGTACTACCTGAACAAAGATCTTATTGCTGCCGTTGTTCAGAAAAGCACTACATCTGACTTCTTTCAACTGCATTGTCATATGGGTCATGCACCACTTGATGTTCTTCACCATTTCTCTCCTATTTCCAAGTCAATAAGTTCTATCCAATGTGATGCCTGTCAATTTGGCAAACATCATAGGGTATCCTTTCCTTCTCGTGTCCAGAGTCGTGCTTCAAATCCTTTTGATTTAATACATTCTGATGTTTGGGGACCATGTCGTGTCAGAGATATGTCTGGTTTTGAGTATTTTGTTACATTTGTGAATGATTATTCCCGTGTAACGTGGTTATATTTAATAAAAGATCGCACTGAAGTTTTTTCTTGTTTTTGTATGTTTTATTTTGAAATTTTTAATCAGTATCATACCTCAATTAAATGCCTGCGTTCTGATAATGCCAAAGAATATATGGCTAATTTCTCTGGTTTTCAATCATTTCTTACATCTCATGGCATTTTACATCAAACATCTTGTCTCTATACTCCCCAACAAAATGGGGTGACAGAATGAAAAAATCGTCATCTCTTAAATGTTGCTCGTTGTCTACTTTTTCATATGAACCTCCCCAAAATGTTTTGGGGGCATGCTATTCTTACAGCATGTTATCTCATAAATCGTCTTCCATCATCTGTACTTCGTGGGGGCATACCTTTTTCTATTCTTCATCCTACTAATCCACTTTTTTCTTTACCACTCCGTGTGTTTGGGTGTGCTTGTTTTGTGCATAATCTTAGTCCTGGTCATGATAAACTTGATCCACGGTCTGAAAAGTGTGTATTTCTTGGGTACTCTCGAACTCAAAAGGGGTACAAGTGTTATAATCCAATTGGTCGGCGGTTGTATGTCTCAGCAGATGTAACATTTTTTAAGAACCAGCCATTTTACTCCTCTACTGACCAACGGATGACTCCTTCTGACGATATTTTGTCCTCGTCCACGGCTTCACTCCCGCCTATCCCTTTGATGAGGATACCCAAATCCATTTCCAATTTTCACTTTTTCGACCGGACCTATCAACGACGACGTCCTGTTTCCCACGAGGTAGTACAGTCGCTGCCCACATTGGACATGCATTCTTCTCCATCAATTGATCTACCGACCTCTGATTCACCAGTTTCTTCTGAGCCTACTTCTACCATCGATCTTCCCATTGCGTTACGCAAAGGTACGCTTTCTTGTGTTGGTCAACCTAATTCCCGCTTTGCTCCCTATACTGGTTTGTCTAGTCATACACATACTCGTCACCCACTTTCTCAGTTTTTATCCTACAATTGCCTTTCTCCTATATATTCCTCCTTTGTTGCTTCTTTATCTGCTGTGTCTGTGCCAAGTACTGCTGCAGAAGCTCTTGCCCATCCAGGTTGGTGGCTCACTATGGAAGATGAAATGCAGGCACTCCAGGATAATGGGACATGGCAGTTTATGCCATTACCTGCTGACAAACAGGCTATCAGATGCCGTTGGGTTTTTATAGTGAAGTTTCAACCAGATGGATCTGTTGAGCGTTTGAAGGCTCGTCTGGTTGCCAAAGGTTATACCCAGACCTATGGCCTTGATTATGGTGATACTTTTTCTCCTGTCGCCAAAATACCGTCAGTTCGTGTTTTCATCTCTCTTGCTGCTTGATATGGTTGGACTCTCAATCAACTCGATTTCAAGAATGCCTTTCTCCATGGCAACTTGTAGGAAGAGGTATATATGGAGCAACCTCCGGGATTTGTTACTCAAGGGGAGCCTACTAATGTTTGTCGCCTACACAAGGCATTATATGGTTTGAAACAATCTCCTTGTGCCTGGTTTGGTCGTTTTAGTGATGCAGTTATCCGGTTCGGTTTGCAACGTTGTACCGTAGATCATTCTGTATTCAGTTCCGCTTCTCCTAGAAAGTGTGTGCTCTTGGTTGTATATGTGGACGATATTATCATCACTGGTAGTGACTCTGTAGGTAAACAAGAGTTGAAACAGTTTTTACAGACAGAGTTCAGTACAAAAGATATGGGTAATCTGCGGTATTTCTTGGGCATTGAGGTGGCTTACTCACGTGATGGTATCTCATTATCACAGCGAAAATATGTTCTGGATATTTTGAGTGAGGTTGGTTTTCTTGGCGCAAAGCCTGTCGATACTCCAATGGATCCTAACGTGAAACTTGATACAGAACAAGGTGACTTACTTCATAATCCAAGTAAGTATCGGAGGTTAGTGGGTAAACTTAATTATTTAACTGTCACTCGACCAGATATTTCGTTTGCTGTTAGTGTGGTTAGTCATACTACACATTGGGAAGCAGTACTACATGTTGTTAAATACTTGAAGGGAGCACCAGGTAAAGGTCTCATGTTCAAGAATCATGGACATCTTAGTGTCATTGGCTATTCTGATGCTGACTGGGCTGGGTGTCCTATTGATAGGAGATCGACTTCTGGCTATTGTGTATTCTTAGGAGGCAATCTTGTAAGTTGGAAGAGTAAGAAACAACACGTTGTATCTCGATCGAGTGCAGAGGTGGAATATTGGGCCATGGCTCATCTAACTAGCGAGTTACTTTGGTTAAGGATGTTGTTATCTAAACTCAGCATATCATCCTCATCTTCCTCAGTTCTGTGTTGTGATAACCAGTCTGCTATACATATTGCTTCAAATCTAGTTTTTCATGAACGCACGAAGCATATTGAGGTAGATTGCCATTTTGTGCGAGAAAAGATTCAGAACAAAGAAATAACACTTCAATACACACGGACCGAAGACCAACTTGCTGATCTTTTCACTAAGTCACTACGGGGTAATAGGGTGATTACTTTGTGTAACAAGTTGGGGCTCTTTGATGTTTATGCACCAACTTGAGGGGGAGTGTTGAAACATAAAGTATTAGACTTATTTGTTAATAAGGGTATTTTAGTATTTTTTTTAATTATTACAAAGTTATACTTATTAGTATAGGTTTATTGATGTTAGACGATCATTGTAATACAATTCTTTCTTTTAGGGTTTTGCAATTATTTAGTCGTTGTCTGTATCATTACTCTATTTGAGTAATGATACAGACAACGACTAAATAGAGCGACTTTTTATAGCGACTGATGTGTAACACCAACGTGTATGTCCAAGTCATTCAAAGAAGGTTTTCCTGTGCGTTCATCGCAAAAACTTTCTAGATCCCAATATACCCAATGCCAAATAGTTGTCAAAAAGCATAAACCAGAAAACACAATATGTGCACCAGCTACACCTTCAAAACTCCAAATACCCGAATTCGTTGCAGTACCCCCTGTGATACTCCAACCACCCCATGAATTGGTAATACAGACAACGACTAAATAGAGCGACTTTTTATAGCGACTGATGTGTAACACCAACGTGTATATCCAGGTCATTCCTATTTTTACAAAACATAAAATAGAAAGTAAAATAAAAAGCGAAAAAAACATAACAGAGAGTCAAATAAAAATCAGACAGATCACGGTGAACTCCTCTCTCTTCTTCCACGAGGAACTTCTCATTCGGCAGATCTCTATTCTTGCCGGCAGATCTCTCTTCTTCCACGGTGAACTCCTCTCTTCTTCCACAAGGAGTTCCGGCAGATCTCTCTTCTTCCCTGGTGAACTCCTCCTCCGGCAGATCTCTCTTTTTCCACGAGGGGAATTCCAGATTGAACTCCTCCGATGTCGACTTCATGTCTGTACTTTGTGTACTTTATTGTGTGAGTCTAAATTTGTTTTTGAATTTGTTTTGATTCTAAATTTTTGGGGTTGCCGATGCCGGAAGGTGTTGAATATGAGATTATTCCCAAAGGAGAAAACTGGAAAAGCATGGGACCCAAGTGTAAAGATTTTTTTTTCCTTGTACGCTTGAATTCCCCCAGTGAGAGAGGCTTCCTTGAGTTGTTCTGTAATTTGGTTCTTATTTGCAGGTTATGCAGAAACAAAAAAAAAAAAAAATCTTTTTGAGCTACTTGATGCTTGTTTAATTTGAATTTGGAATTTTTCAAATTGCATCAGTTCCAATTTGAATCACCAGATGCTTGTTTAATTTGAGCTGATGATCCAACTCTAGAAAGGATCAATAGCAAGCTGCTTTACCACTGAAAAGATCTGCAGAAGCAAATAGAAAAGTTTACAGCCCGTCTGTGATGGAAATTGCATTTGTAGGAATTAAGCGAAAAAATCACACAATTGAGTTCAACAATTTGTGCTTAATGCAGCAGCCTATTTTGACTGCACATTATGGTTCTCATTTATGTTGAGAAATCTTCACTGGCTTAATATTTATTTTCCTTGTTAATTGAAATGTATTTATTCCCCAAGTCTTGCGTGCTAGGTGTTACATTGCATACATTCTAGTTCTGATTTCTCAGACAGAATATGCCACTGTAGTTTCTGAATATACTGGTTTGGTGATGCAGTTAGCCAATTTACATTGTATGGTGTTTTGATGGGGAACAAACCTGATTTTCATGTGGCAATTGCCTCCTGAGAAGGCAAGACCATTCTACGATAGTGTGGTGGAAGAGTTTCGTAAAGCTTACAAACCTGATGTAATGAAAGGTATTCTGACTTCTTGACCGAGTTCTTTATTGCAAATTAACTTGTTTACTGAGTGTGCCAATAGGTGACATTTGAAAATTTTACACCATCTTTTGCTACTCTTTTCTTTTCTTTTTAATTTTTATTTTTTCCCCTTCAAGGGGGGAGTGTTCTTCTTAGATAAATATTGATTACATGGTACAGTGGAATCTTCCATTCTGAAAACTGCCAAGGTCAAGTTATGAATACTAACCTCAAAATGATCTTAAAAGTGCAATTATTCAAGCGCTGACTTATAACAGTTAGATTCTTTAAAGGCAATTAAATTGGAGGCTTAGCATAGATAGCATTTTTGGCATTGCATATAAAAAATGGGAGTTGATTTTTCTTGAAAAGTGTGATATGGCTTTTTTGTTGATTAATCTGTCAATGTTGGATGAACATATGAAAGAATTGCCAGACTGTAATGAAGGAATCAAAGTGCATTTTATCACCTTAATTCAAAGGTAATGTCTGCCATGAAGAATGCTAATAAATTCCTGTGGTTTCCAAAAATGGAAATGTTTCCAGATGAAATCGCAAATTTATAGTGATGCTAGACTTTCATTACCTCTTACCGTTGCTTGTTGGAAATACCTCGTAGATGTGACTTTGTTACAATAGAAATTCAATATTGCCTGTTGAAACCGCCAGTAACCTTTCCTCTTTGCTGCTATCCCTCTATTTGTGATCTAGAAAATTTTGTGACTTCTAGACTTTAGTATTGATTTTGTACTTCATTCTTGTTGCTGTTATTGGAAGTTGCAAAATTCTGAACATGTATTTGTATATTCTTTGACACTTCCTTAATAACTGGAATATACCTTTTTTAATTTGCTTACTTACTATTTAGTTTAATTTCTATTGCGAATATTTCCCCTGTTATTGAGTGAGTTGGAGATGAATTTCCAGGATGGACCCTTTGCAATGATGCTGGGGAGGAACTCAAATGGAAGAATGGGGATTTTGATCAATTGAGGAACTTGACTGATGATATTGGATCATTCACTAGGCTGACTATAACAAAGAAAGTATCACAGTTTGAGTTTAGGATAATTTCGTACGCTTCTGAATCCGAGACATTTGAGTTCATACTTTAACTGATGTTTATGCATATCAATGGAAAGCCAGGAGACTAAATACCTTGGTGGCTTTGTATTCCGGTCCCAGCAATCCCAATGGTGGGTGTTGCCTTATTCTCATAGCTTGGTGCCCATCCAAACTGCAAAAGCAGCACTTGATCCAGCAGCAGAAAGAGTCATCAAAATGCCAAACCAAACTGGGAGAGCAAATATTGAATCAGAAACAGGGAGCGAAACAAAGAGAGTTAGAAGTAGACACAACAAGAGGATGCCTCGTTGCCAAGATTTTAGTGCTGAGGATTAATGTGTAGGACTTTGTTTAGCTCTTGAATCTGTCCTTTTTTTCAATAGTAGTATCTATGTACAAAGATGTATCTCTCCGGGATAATTAGTTATTTCCTACTAGTGATTATAATATGCTCTATCTTACTTTTTTCTTCACAAATTATTGTTGGTTTAAGTGAATGTTTGAATATGATTTTCCTTAGGAGTGGTATTATTGTTTACCTCATGCTACGCTTATTTAGATAGTATCAAACTATACTGAGAAATTTGAGTCTTGAATATTAAGTCGAGACAAAACAAGGTAGGAGCTATGCAAGGAGGACAGATTGAGGGTGACTTAAAAAATGTAAGTTTTGATTGCGAAAGGGAAGTATTATCAATGGTTAATCACGCATGGTCAGTTGTTGGTGATGGTCGAATTATTGTCTATTTTCATGTTACATCACTGCAACTGAAGGACAAAGGAAAGCAGAAAAGAACATTTGCTCAATCGCTTGTACTACTATTAATTAATGGCTGAAAGTGGAAAATGGAAGCTAGAGCTTTCGCATTAGATAAGAAGAACAAAAATCATTATAAGAAGAATAAAATCTATACTACTAATCAGTACAAGAAGTAGAAAAATCAAAGAGGAAATGCTATTATCTATAACATGAACTAGTAAAAATCATTATAAGAAGAGCAAAATCTATACTACTAATTAGTGCAAGATGAGAACAAAAACTTTACTACTAATGTTCTATGCAGCCCATTTTACATGCCTTATCCGGAAATGGGGTTGTGCTAGTAGCAATATCTTCAACCAAACCAAAGGTATTTTTACTTAGAAGCTTCAAGTGGAGGCCAATGTTGGCAGAAAGGATAGAGAAGAACAACTTGAACAAACCGTGTAGCAGACCACTTTTTTACCAAGAAAATCAATGTTGGGTTGGTATTGTCCCACATCTTTCACCGTGCTGGGAAAAAAAAAAAGACAAAGAAAGTTCAAAAAAGAGAACTAGAAATATAATACAAAAATATACATGTCAAATTTATAAAAAGATGAAACTAAAGTAAAATAGGGTAACCTGTGAAAGATTGACAAAGTTCATAGATTGCCCAGTTAGATCGCTCATGGGCATAGAATTGCTAGTACATACCTATAACAATCAAATTCACAAGTAATTACAAATAATTTCTATGTTCGTATGCAACATAAGAAACAAAAGTTATCTAAAATTTATAATGATAACACAATTCATACTCAATTCATTCAAGAAAAGGGCAATGACAACATACCACCTTTTCTTGCTTTTGAAATCTATCATTTGATATTTCCTTTTTGTTCTTACTAGTAGAAACCTGCAAATAATGAAACCTTAGTTAAAAGTTAACAGACAAAAATAAAAAATAAAATTTGAACTATTAAAGACTTAAAATATAAATCTTTTGAGTCTTCAATAAATTATATTGAGACTAGATGAATCATATAGAAATTTCATTTTCTAAGAAAATATGAATTTCCTCATACAAAAACTTGCAAATAATTAAAATTTACAAGCATAATAAAAACATACTACTTAAGGAATATCAGACATTCTTTTGAGCTTTCACATGTACTTTCTTTACAATTTGTTCTAATTTGGATTGTTTCCTCTTAATGGGTGGACGACCTCGAGATTGCACTTTTAATGGAGTATGAATGTTTGTTCCATCTAGTCTTGATTCATGCAAATGCTCACCACCTTGATTTAATGGAGACTGATTACAATCTTTTTCAACCCCCAGTAGTTCAACATCATTGCCAATGAGTTTTTCCTTTGCTTCTTTCAATATCTCCGTCAAAATATAGCATCTTTCATCATTTTTAGACCCAAGTTGTTGCACTTCTTGTAATAATGGAGTGAGAATATTATATCGACACCTTTCTTCATCACAACCATAATCATCATAGACATTAGTCATATATTGATACCCACGCTTAATGTCTTTGCGCCATCGATCCAAAATATAATTAATTAGAATCTCAGTTACTTTATTTCTAATAAGCACTGAAATCACATGCCTACATAAAATTCCACGAAACTCAAATAGACGACATAAACACTTCACTTCACAATTTACCTCAGTGTATTGTACCCAAAATGAAATTTCTTTTACAGGTGCTCCATCTTTTCCCAATATAGTTTCTACCACTTCAAACACTATAGTTGACCCTTCTTGCTTCACAAATGAGGTGTTGCAAAATATTAGCCCTCTCAATTCATCTTGGAACAACTTGAATAATTTATTAGTATAGACATTTTGAAATTGCCTTTCAATAGGATAGCTAGTAATTACTGGAATGATAGAGTTGAAAGATGCAAAATCTAAACCTTTTTCTTTCTCTATCTTACTTTTCAGAGCATTCTCATATTTCTCAACAAATTGTTTCAAAGTTGTTTTTGAATGAATATAATCATAAAAAAAAGCATTCATACTTTCACTTCTTTGAGATGTCGACATCCCTGCCCAAAACTTATCCTTGACATAAACAGGTATCCATTTTTTACGTTCTTTATGCAAAGATTTCAACCAATCATTATTTTCCAAATTGAATTCCTCAATCATTTTCTGCCAGTTCTCATCACATTCGTCAGTTGTAAGAGAGTTATAGACAATGTTCTTCAATTATTTCTTTATCATCTTATACTGAGCATGACCACCAAACTTTAGTGGAAGTTTTTTCATGATATGCCATAGACATAAACGATGATGAGAATTTGGAAATACCTCTGCAATTGCAATTTGCATAGCTCTGCACTGGTCTGTGATTATAGCATTTGGAGCATGTCCTAGCATACATGTCAACCAAGATTTAAACAACCATATAAAAGTATCTGAATCCTCGCTCGATAACAACCCACAGCCAAGCAAGATAGATTGACCATGGTGATTCACTCCAATGAATGGAGCAAATGGCATGTTATAACTATCGGTCAAATAGGTTGTATCAAATGTAATGACATCAGAAAAATATTCATATGCAGCTCTACATCTTGCATTAGCCCAAAATATATTTTTTATGCGAGAATCTTTGTCTAAATCAATCACATAAAAAAGTTCAAGTTTCGACTTTGCATACGACAAAAGTAATTACTCAAAGCTTCAGCATCACCAATCCCTAGTCTTAATCTTCTAGCTTCTAAAATATAATTTCTACACTTTCTCTCATCAAATGGTAGATTCTCATAGCCACCAGGTTCAACAACAAATGACTGAAAACTTTTACTCAAGGTTATTCCGGCTTGATCATTCAATTCTAGTTTTCTCTTTGCAGAAGAATCCAACACTTGATTACATCTAAAATGATGTGACTTTCCAGGACTCAGGCTATGATTATGATCAAGGTAAACTCGACATATAATAAATCTTCCATCATTTTGAATTGCAACATTAATCTTCGCTTTGCAATTGGTTTTAGTGGAAGGGCGTGGATAAAAAGAATTTTTCCCGCGGAATACTGTCTTACCATTTTTTGCACACCCAATAGAAAAATATTTTCGCCGTCCATCATCTCCATTTTTTGAACTTAACTTGCAAATACCAAAACCAACATGTTGGGCATAAGATTTGTAAAAGTTACACACTTCTACTTCAGATGCAAAAGACATACCAATTTCAGGAATTTTAACTTCATTCAAACAAATTGGATTTTTGACAATCTCCTCATTAACATTATTTTCAACTTGAATTAAATTAGTTTTGACTTCTTCCATGACAATTTATTCACCTGCGTGTAAATAAAACAAATTCTTTAAGTATGTCAGCCCAAAGACTCCCTAAAAACGTTTATTCACCTAACGAATGAAAAGATTTTTAGGTAAATAATAACAATACGTAGAACTATTTTGTGTCTTCCAGTGGAAGTCTAATCAACTTTATTAATAAAAACAACTAATATAAATAACTATAAGCGATTAAGAACAAATAAAATGTTTTATTTGAAAATAAATCAACGGGAATCACAATCAAAGATATCAATATTAAAAGAACTATATGGATAATTTTACAACTATTGTAAGATCAAAGAACTTATAGAATAGGCATTCTAAAGATATAACTTCTTCAAATCCTAACATCCAAGGCTAGTAACATTATATCAAACAAGATGTTATTATGCTAATCAACCATAAAGGAAAAACTGAAATATAGCATTATTCAAAGAGTATGAAAAATGGAAGCTCCTAATTTGATTAGCAACACATAAAATGTTTTTTCGCTTGCATCTTTTGCTTGACATATCCAGCTCATGCGTAGCTTTCAAAAATCAGAGAAATTTTTTTTATGTGCTTTTTATAAAGCACATAAAACAACATATTTTCCTTCAAAAGTAAGTTTGTTTTTATACATATACGGAGAACTACATCTCAATGGTTATATCAAAATCCACTATTTTTTGTTATAACATTCATGAAGACAAATTTCTTTTGTTCCAAAAAAAAATTCTGTAGAAGCCCAACAGGAGAACAAACAAAATGCATAAAATCAAAGGCAAATGAGAGGAAAAAAGATCTAGTGATGCCTTACAAAAAGCAGAAAGAACCAAATCCAAAAGTTCCAAATTTTCATCCCATAATCAATTAGGGAATTTACTAGTACAATATCCAATAGACAGCAAATTCTTTGTTTCTATGGCAATACCTGAATTAATTACGGTTTGATTTTGACTTCAAGATTTTTTGTTTCTGCATAACCTGCAAATAAGAAACAAATTACAGAACAACTCAAGGAAGCCTCTCTCACTGGGGGAATTCAAGCGTACAGGGGAAAAAAACATCCTTACACTTGGGTCCCATGCTTTTCCAGTTTTCTCCTTTGGGAATAATCACATATTCAACACCTTCTGGCATCTGCAACCCCAAAAATTTAGAATCAGAACAAATTCAAAAACAAATTTAGACTCACACAATAAAGTATACAAAGTACAAACATGAAGTCAGCATCGGAGGAGAAGAGAGACCTGCCGGGAAGAAGAGAGATCTGCCGGCAAGAATAGAGATCTACCGAAGGAGAAGTTCCTCGTGGAAGAAGAGAGAGGAGTTCACCGTGATCTGCCCGATTTTTATTTGACTCTCTGTTATGTTTTTTTCGCTTTTTTATTTTCCTTTCTGTTTTATGTTTTGTAAAAATAGGAATGACCTGGACATACACGTTGGTGTTACACATCAGTCGCTATAAAAAGTCACTTTATTTAGTTGTTGTCTGTATCATTACTCTATTTTAAATATGTAGTCTCTCTTTACGAGAGATTTGTATCTTTTGAAATAGATTTTCACCTCTAGAACTAAACCATTAGATTTTAGATCTAATGGCTATAGCTACAATGGTCGCATAAACAGAGTGGCAGTAATGGTGGTCGTTGTAGGGAAGTATTAGTGGCAAATACACTAGTAGTTACAAGAGAGAAAGGAAATATAATTAGCAATTGGATATGATGCTATTGTTGAAAAATAGTAATATTGCTGCAAAAATAAAGTTATTAGATACTTCTGTTCAATTTTAACTTTGTAAATTATAGTAATATTTTTATGTATTATTACTCAATCCCTCCGTAATTTTCTCTGTTAAAGCCTATTGTTTTTTGGCAATCCGTAGAGCATTTCCAGTTTTATATCTCGGAGCTCTTATTTTCCTATTAACTCTTAAAAGATAAGGAAAATTTTACCATTTAGCATTGTAACATGATTATTATTGTCTTGAATAAAAATATTATCCTTTCAGGGAAAAAAAAACTTATTAGTTTAACTAATGAGATAAAATTTTGTTTAACTAAAAAACAAACTTAATTAGTTTAACGACTGACCGGCTGGCACCTAGAATATAAATCGTTTATATTCAAATAAAAAAATTTGGCTCCACAATAATTACAGATATTTTCTTAACCTATTCAATATTAACCTTGGAACCTCACAGGATACATGCTAGGTCCTCTTCAGTACCTAACAAATGAAAAAAGAAAAAAGAAAGAAAGAAAAAAATGGATCCGCCAATTCCCTTTACATATAATTTATATATATTCATCTCTTCTTAATTGGTATAAAAACAGGAATACATTTATTAAAGGGTATTTCCTTTTTTTTGGATATTTAATTATTTAGATAATTTGAATTTGAATAAAAATTAACTACTAAAACATTATAGCAATTCTTAATAGTTGAGAAATTGTAATATATATTAAACCATCTTAATAGATACTTAATGGAAGAGGAGAAAATGTTTACATATTGTCTACACTAGAAGTTTCCCTATAAATTATTCTCGCTATTTTAAAAAAAGAGTCCACTTTTAATTTGATATAACTTTTTTTAATTTACAAGGTATGACACATTTCATACAATATTAAATTTATAATTTTATATTTTGTTCCTTACATTTTTAATTTAATCTATGCATTATCATTGTTAATTAGAATAATATAAGAATTTCATACTAAAAGTAGACTTTATTTTTTTAAAACTAAGAAACATTTTAAAACTGACCACTTTTTTCCTTGGATGGAGAGAGTACAAGTTATCACTCTAAGGTGGTGCTTGGTATAAGCGGTGGGTTTAGGAATGGAATGAATTTGATAAAAGGAAATGTTTGGAATGGAATGGAATGATAGTAATTATGTTGTTTGGTATTGTTTTGTAATGGAATGAAATAGATTTTATATTAAAATTAAAATTTAATATTAATATTAATAAATTTTATATTAAAATTTAATATTAATATTATAATAAAAATATTGTTATTTTACATTATATTATATTTAAGAAAATCATATCTTGTTCCAAAAATAGTCAAAGTGTATGTCAATTTGTAGAGAAAAATATTTTCTACAAGTTAGTGATTTTTTTTTTTTTAAAAAGGTAAAATGGTGGTTGCAAACCATTGGTGGGTTTGCAATCACCATGACGCGCCTGTCAGTTGCAAACTTTTTTTTTTTTTTTAAATCTTACTCAAAATGACATCGTTTTGAGCTCTTTTTGAAACTATTCCTCCCAAACCCAAGGGGAGAGGGGGGAGGGGGTTGGGTTTCAACAAAACCCACCCCCAACACTTTCCCTAAACCCAAGACCCCCAACCAAACAACCTTTTTTATTTCATTCCATTCCCCTCCCAAACCCATGTGCCAAACACCTCCTAAATGTCTTCAAGTGTACGATCGTATCATATGTAGTATAATATATTTTCTAATAAAAGAGAGAACAAAATATGCAAGGGGAGAAACGAAATAGATGCAAAATGTATATTAAGGCAAAGTACGGACCCTTTTTTTTAGAGACGAAGGGAGAATTTAATGGTTGGATAATATCCAAGAAGAAGGGTATTAAGGTTAAGAAATGACATGATCCAATGGGTTGTAGTAGTCAGCCAAGCAGAAAATGCTGGGATTCAAAGTTTGGGAAACTCTTGTCAAATATCGGCAGGAAATTTACAAATATGACACCTTTGACCATTGACTTTATAAAAATAATACCCTTATTTTTTTCTTTTGTGTTATAGGACTTTCATAAAAAATATGACTACAACACCCTTCTCTTCTTCTCTTCTACTATAGAACGCAATTGCTCTTTTAGAACACAGATTCTTGCACTTTTGTTTCTTTACTACTCTTCACTTCAACGTTTTAGAGCCCCTTTGGTCGATTGCTCAGTTATAGACTACTCTTGACTTCAAGGATTTAGAGCTCAGTTATAGACTACTCTTGACTTTAAGAATCTATTGCCACGCCCCATCAGATGTGAACAAAGTTTGTTTTCTCACACGCCATTGTTCGCACTGCAAGCAATCGCATTTCAAATCGTCTGCAAGCAATCGCACGTGTTTTCGCCCATCTTGCAGGTTAGTTTGATTTATTACCTTTTTTAAACTGGGTTTGTGAGTGGTACGGATAAAATAGTCGAGCAATAGGTCCATCACTAGGTCGAGCATAATGTTGCGCACATAGTTGGGTAGAGCATTAGGTCGAGTAACATGGGAAGTCGAGTATTTAGTCGATATATTGGTCGAGTACTCTGATAGGGGCTTGATAAAGTGTCTAGCATTATAATAGGTTGAGTGTAAGGTCGAGCAATGGGTCGAGTACTGGGCTGGAATGAATTTCTCATTTATTTACTGCCTTTCCACGATCCTGCTACTTGTTTATGGCCTTAATTTTTAAAATGTTCTTTTGTTTGATGTAAAATCGTTGTTTATTGATTGTTTTGGTTTTAAATGTAGGGATGTCACGCGGAATTACGTGGTCTGTACACATTTTTTATGACGGAAAATGGAACGTTGATCCTTGTACAAATGAACGAAGCTTCATTAATTACAAGAGGGTCAAAACTCTTTTGTTGAACGAAGACACAAGCTTCAAGGAACTAGTGAATCTCATCATCTCTGTTATACAATTGGATATGGAGATTGAAGACAGATTGGTCCTCGAATATGTACCCAAATACTTGTTACAAATATCCCCTCTCCCCATCAAGACTGATTACCATGTCAAATGCTTTTTGAATGAGATTATTAGACGGTCCAAAGATGCAAGGATTCCAATATGTGTTACCCTTCGAGCTAAGACCAAAGCATCAGGTGCTGAAGATAGTGTTAGCAATTCACCAATAAAGTGATTGGGTGGCGACAGTCCGTTATGGACTAATGATACTCTTTCTCCGAACAAATTCGTCGAACCAATTTTTGAAGAGGCAGTTGATGATCATGGCCCTAGGACTGATGTAAATACTCCGGTTGAGAAAACCATAGTTGGGGAAGATGTAAATACTGCTTCCAAGCAACTGGAGACAACTGTGCCTGTCAATCCAGTTCAAACGCATGCCCTAGCAATCCCTCAATGCCAAACGCTGACAAGGTCATCGCATGCTAATAGTGAGACTTCTTCTGACAGATTAGCCGCTATTGTAGATGTTGCGGTAAATGATGTTTTCGAAACGAGGGAGCAATTGCAATTGAGAGTGAGTATGCTCGCTGTGAAATATTTTTACGAGTGGAAGGTGGTCAGAGCAAGTCGCAAGTACTGGTACATACGATGCACACACAGCAATTGCGAATGGAAACTAAATGCATCTTTCATGGGGAATTCAGGTGCTTGGAAGGTCAATAAATTTGAAAGTACCCATACATGTCAGTTATTACTTGTGCATTGTGATAATCGTCAGGCAACCATTAAAGTAATAGGATCGTAGATCAAATATAAGTACTAGGAAATTTGCCGGTCGTATAAACCCGTCGAAATCATGACAAATATTTATTAAGAGTTGGGTGTGAATATACAATACCAGAAAGCTTGGAGATCAAGGGAATTGGCACTCGACGAAATGAGAGGTGGATTTGAGGATTCATATAGAATACTACCATCTTATTTGCACATGTTGAGGGTATGTAATCTGGGTACATTTACTGATCTCGAGATGGACGAAAATCATATGTTCAAATATGTTTTTTTTTTTTGCAATGGGAGCATCGCTTCGTGAATTTCGTAGCTGTATACGATCGGTTCTTGTCGTTGATGCCTACTTCCTGAAAGGGAAATACCCTGAGTCTTTGCTTGTTGCTACTTGCATGAACGGTAACAACCAAGTGTACCTAATCGGCTGGGGTTTGGTGGATTTAGAAAATGACACCTCGTGGGAGTGGTTTATAGAAAGTTTGAATGCTGTAATAGGTGTTAAAATCGATGGATTGGTGTCTATGTTCGACAGGCATAAAAGCATTACCAAAGGTATCGCACGTGTTTTCCCCAACGCCTTCCACGGAGTGTGTATCTATCATCTGAGCAACAACTTTCGAGAAACGTTCAAAGACAAAGAGGTGCTCCCTATATACTTTAAGGCTGCAAAGGCATACACTCTTGCCGAGTTCAATAAGATGTGAAAAATTCTTTCCAAACAAGATTCATGCGTCTGCGAGTATTTAACAGAAGTCGGCATTGAGTGGTGGTCAAGGGCACATTCTGATGGGAGACGGTACACTATAATGACCACTAACATTGCAGAATGTCTGAACGCATTGTTGAAGGATGCACGGGAACTACCAATTCATTGTTTGGTAGAGTACATTTGGAGCACGCTTCAGAGATGGTATTATAAAAGGCATACAGCTGTGTTCGAAATAAAAACACATACAACCTCTTACATTGAGAATGAGCTTTCATCTAGGATGCGAGCGGTACAATCTTATGTCGTTGAACCAGTCTATATACACTAGTGGTGTGTACGAGACATAGCAAATTGTACTTATATTGTCAATTTGCTTCGAAGAACGTGTACGTGTCGAGTGTTTGACATGGATCAACTCCCATGTGTTCATGCGTTGGCTACAGCCTGTTGCCGACAAAGTGACCATTATTCTTTATGCTCACCATTTTATTTGACCGAAGCACTCAAATCCGCTTATGCAGGTCCTATTTTCCCGGTTGGTGAACCTCAAGATTGGCTTGTGCCTAAAGAAATTCTGTCTATTCAATTAGCTCATCTTGAACCAAGGTCTAAGAGTGGTAGATGTAAGAAACAAAGAATCCCTTCAACGGGTGAGGAGAGAGCTCCAAAGAAATGTGGTCGATGTGGAGGGAGTGGTCATAACCGTAAAACTTGCTCTAATCCATTCCAATCTAAAGTAGAAAAGTGATTAGCTTGCGTACATTGTAAATACACTTTGGTAACAAGCCCATACATTGTAAACATTTGGTGTCTTGTGTGATTTCAACATTTAATTTATGCCATATTTTCAATTATTAGTTTTGTTCAATACTCGATGGAATAAGAAATGATGCCTATCACTAAATTACGCTCGACCATATTATCGACCTTAAACTTGACCAAAATGTTTTGAAGCACAATCGTTGAGCAATTCTGTTTCCCGCTCGATTGTTTAATCGAAGGAATACTCGACTAGACGATCGACTTCAAACTCGACTAAAATTTATTCAAGCTAATTGTTGTTATTTCTGTTTCCTTCTCGATTGTTTGATTGACTAAAAACTCGACTAATTAAAAGTTCGACTGCTTCATTGAATTATACTCGACTATACGATCGACTTCAAACTCGACTAAAATTTATTCAAGCTAATTGTTGTTATTTCTGCTTCCTACTCGATTGTTTGATCGACTAAAAACTCAACTAATTAAAAGCTCGACTGCTTCATTGAATTGTACTCGACTATACGATCGACTTAAAAATCGACTAAAATTTATTCAAGCTAATTGTTGTTATTTCTGTTTCCTACTTGATTGTTTGATCGACTAAAAACTCGACTATTTAAAATCTCGAATTGCTTTAATAAATTACACTCGACTATATGATCGAATCTAAACTCGACCAAAAAGTACTTTTAAATGTACCATAAACTAAATGTTTGTTACATAGAGCATAAATTGAATAGAATTAAACTGTACTTTCATGCACATGTGATAAACTAAATGTACCATTGCATAGATCGATATTTGTACAATTTGATAGTTCACATTAATAAATGTATTTACAAGGCTCAACTATGACTCGACTAACTTATATACACATAAATGTGCAGCACAAAAAATTTGTATTTACAATTACAGATCAACTGCACAACACAACTCTACTTTTTACGTTTTTTTGGGCTGCCTTCCTTTTCGCTGGTCCTCTTGTCTTGCATAGACAAATAGTGCGGTAGCTATCTCCATATGTGCATCCATTACAGACTTATGATTCGGATTAAACGTCTCCAGTGGGACCCGTTGAATCAAGAATTCAGCCCATTTCAAGACAAAGATATCACATGCTTCGCTGCTAAAAGAAACGATGCGCGTATGTTGTTAGTTATAAAAAAATTTGAAATAATGAAGCACCACAAACATTGTAAAGGTGACGGAATTACTATCCTTGCTTCTTGATGTGGCAAACCCTTCTCAATGACGATTTGCCAAGTATCCATGCTTGGACGTTCACATACCTTTAGTATCTTTGGTATGGTTTGCACAAGATGCTCTAATTTTGGCCCTATCCCTTCTTGGTTCAGTGAGTTATACATGTGGAACGTGTGTTGTTGGGTATCCATCCTCACCAATATCCAGTGATTTCTATCCACATGGACAGGGAACAAAACTTGGTCCACTGTTCGACTGTCAATCTTGTACGGAACTGAACCAACAAATTGTTTCATGATCAAATCATCGCGCATAGGATCCTGCTGGGCCGTATATAATGTTTTCATTCCAATCTGTGCCCACAAGTTAACACGACAATATTTCAATTCAACTATATAAGCCAGCCATAAACATAAGGAATAGAGCAAATAACTTACATCAAAATGTGTTTTCATAATGAAAACATCTTTGCGGCCCATTATGAGGATCCTTTTCCGAAGCATGGATGTGTAGAAGTCCAAATGCTGAAAAGAACCCGAACTGCATGGATTAGGACAACTATATTTTCACTGTCTAACGATGAATGGAAAAACAAAAAAGTATTACCTCATTGGAAAGTCATTCATTTTCAATAAGAACCTTCTTCAGCAAATCTGAATCAAGGTGTAAAAATTGGAGTCCACAAGAACTGCTGATTTGTCTGCTTCAACCACTTTAGCATGTCTTGAATATTTTCTGGCACTAGTTGGAAATTGTGGAAATTGAACCGTGCCGGAATCAAAAATTTGGCGGGGGGGGGGGGGGAGGTGAGAGTGGATAGGGGGGAGTGGGGTATTCAATGCTAAGAACGGGTTCCAAGTTGATACCACTGGAAACATCTTTTTCACCAACTCTATGATCCTCATTGCCTTTGTCCTTAATCGGGGTTGGGGGAGGAATCTTGATTTCAACAATGATGGGAACGGATGAAGTCTTGTATTCATCAATAGGTTGGTGAACAAGTACCAACACTTTCAAATCAGCCTCATCTTTCTCTGAAGTTGCCCACCATCGGCTTTGCCTTCTTTTGCTACCATCACTTGCTCGAGAGTGCGAGTCAGATGTTCAACTGTTGCGGTTAGCTGGTTAACCGCAGATTCCAATTCGGCTATTTGAGCCTCCTCCCTTTCTTGCCGTTCGATCATCTGGCTCACTGAAGACCGCCGCGCCTCTCGTGCCTCTTTGGGAGGATGCACGTCTTCTTCTTCTTTTTCTTCCTCGTCAAACTCCAAATCATTGGCGGCCTCTTCTATTTCTTCTTCATCCCAACTCAAAAACTTTGCAGCTTTTTCCGGAGTCGGAGTTATTGGTGTGACTTTAACTTTTTGTAGCACATTGAATGTGGAAAGTCATGATATAACATTATTTAAAACGCAAACATATGAGGAAATTATTTTATCTAATTATCAACTAATACCTCTCCGCTAAGTAGCTTTTTGAACCATACGGCATTTTTTTCTTGGGCAGATTGGTGGCTCTTCACTGCCTTTCACTTGAACATCCTTGGCCTATATCTAGAGGTTTCGACCTTTTGCACTAAAGAGAATCTGTCAAAATGCAGCATCAATTCATAGGCGAACACCTGCTATTCATAAACATGAAATGGAAAAAATTAATCATTTAAACTTAAGAACAAAATAAAAAAAAACGGGTTGTCACTTTTAATTTCTTACCCCTAGCGCAACTGGGAATCCACCAACGGTGTATGTCCTGTTATCAAGATCCCTAGACTGCTTCAAGGCATTGGCCATAGCCTTTCTAGCACTATCCACATTCACACGAAAATACTCTTCGTCCCATGGGATTTCATCAACCTTCTGCCAATTACAGGCCAAATGGACGACCTTGTCATCTATATGGTTCCCCTTTTGCTCCCTAATGATTGATGTGTATAGCAATAGCAAGGTGAGGGACACAACAACCTTGTCCTAATAGCTTGCGTTTATTTGATCGTAAGCTTTGAAAACATCGGCGTATGTTATTTCATTGTGCCTACCTTCTCCAATTAGATACTTGCTAATCAAACTTGGGCCATCGGGTGCCTGAAATTTTGCGTATTCAAGAGTAAAGTCACGCATCTTCAAACTAGTGATAAGTGCAAACTCCCTCTGCCCAAATTTAACGTTTTTGCCAGCGAAATTAAAGAATAGGCTTCTGTCCTTTTGGGACTCCTCGTCTTTCTTAAGTTGCCTCAATAAGATGCTGTGGATCATCTGTTTGTACTAAAATGTATGCTTATAGTCTAGCGCAATTCCAGCAAGGCTACTCTCTTTTCTAAGTATGTTCTTTTGCGATTCTGTTAGTTTGAGCCTTATTCTCTGTATATTAGCCTCATAGTAGCAATACTGGGAAACCTTGGCATTAAAGAAATCACACTGAACCACCATTTGCTCCTTTAGGGTCCTGATTAACAACATTTGCAAAATAAAAGCAAATTAGAACTGGTAGACCATTTACTGGACTAATAGCTCGGAAAAACACATAAAAGTTTTGAAACCAAAAAATTCTGTTTCTTGCTTGACTCTTCACCCAACTAATAGCTCGACAAAAAACACAAAGGTTGGATGTGAAAACAAAATATTAATGAGCTGGTTCGACTATTTACCCGACTATTAGCTCGACCAAAAATGTAAAAGTATTGAAACAAAATAATTGTCATCTTGGACCTAATATAGTAAGTCCAAACAGAATACGTGTTTCCTTTCTTAAGAAGGAAAAAATATTATATGTAATTTTAATATAATAAGTTAATCACGTAAATTTTTTACCCTCTTATAAATAAACAGATGGTCATTTAAATTATAAACTATTCCTTCTATAATTGCACTATCTTATGTGATGTAACAAATGGATGAAAATCTCTTTTTATTAGAAAGATCTCTTTCCCTACGTAACTATGATTAAAGGGTGCATGGATTCATGAAAAAGAAATCCCATATTAATTTAAGAGAAGGCAATAATTTAAAGGTTTTTGTTAAAATATTTAAAGGTTTTTTGTTAGAATTGTAATTAGTTTAGAATTATACATATATTTATGGATTTTATTTTGAACTTTATAGTTTCTTTACATAAGTAGAAAATATTATAAATAGGTTGGAATAAGAAAAAAAAATCACAAAACTCAATCAAATACAATAAAAAATTATTTAATTTTAAACCAATTTCAATTCTAATAAAGAACCAAGCATAATCTAATTCGAATACAGACTATAAGTGTAATTTAAATATTTTAATACTGAATTAAATTATCACCTACTTATTGGATTGTAATTTAAATATTATCATGCTGGAAAATTTCATTGCCAACAAATGGTATCAAAATTGAAATTATATCAGTCCTCTCTATTATGAGTCAAGCAAAAACTAAAGGTATAAATACAGTGTATAGTTGTAGTACGCCTATGGGTCAAAACTATTGTGAATCAAACTACAAAAAGAGGGTTTAGGTGTTATATGTCGGATCAAAAGAGTAGATTATGGGTGGTTTTTTTAAAAAAAAAATGCAAAACTTATATAAAGAAGAAAAATGTTGAGTTTGTAGTTAAAAGAAAAGTATCTCATATTAATTTGGGAGAAGAAAATAACTTATTTAATAAGTTGGTATACTTCAAATTATACTACTTTAATCTTTTGATGCTTTTCCATTTTTGTGATTGGAAAAAAAAGAAAGGAAATTCGTAGGTTGGGGAAGGAATATGTTCCAAGTATATGATGTTCGCATTTGTGAATTGGGCGCATTTCACAAATGCCCCTTTCTAGACTCGGAACTGTGCGTCCGGCTTCAATGCGCCCAAGAGATATGGGCGCATTTCTTAAATGCGCCCCACGCTAAGGGCACATTTGTGAAATGCGCCTCATATCCAGCTTTTAAATAAAAATAAGTATTTTGAATAACAACATAATTTTAATAATATTAAATAAAATTATTATTTTAATATCATATTAAAATAATTATTATTATACCAAATTATTTTTTGAATTAGTTGATAATATTATAATAATTAATATTATTGTTATTAACTATAATAATTTTGAATAACATAATTTGTATTATTATAATTATTATAAGAAAAGATAATAATGATAATTATTAAAGTATTAATAAGATTTAAGAATTACGATAATATTACTAGTAAGATATGAATAATAAAAAATTTAGTACCTGTAACAATATAAAGAATTAATATCATATTAATGACACTACTAATTCGTAAAATTTCAATGTTAATACAATTAGAGTTTGAAATTTTGACGACACTATTTGTTTATTTAAATATAAAGGATAAATATATATAAGTATAAATTATTGTAATGTTAAAAAAATTATAGATATAATGATAATACATGTAAAGTTATTTTCAATGTACCTTTTATTTATTTATATGTGGAATATTTATTTATTGCATGGCACGTACATATATATATATAATATTAATAATGACAATAAAATAGTAATAATAGGATTACAATTGTTGTATTACTATGTATTGCATGAGGCCATTAAGTGTTTGGAGTTTAGAATTTATGGTTTAGCTTTTAGGGTTTTGGGTTTTGGGTTTATGGTTTAGGGTGTGAGATCTAAGGTTTAGGAGTTTAGAAGTTAATATTTACAATTTTGGGTTTTGGGTTTATGCAACAAACAATTGAAAACATTAATTAACTAGAATTGATGTTGTGAATTACCTTTTCCCATTTGGGCCTATATAAGCTGAAGGTAGAGCAGATATTGGAATAGTGCGGTAGAAGGTACCTTTTTAAGCACAAAGTGATGTTGGAATGATTCACTGGCAAGTAATTTTTGCCGTTTCATCATAGAGAGATGGTATTTCAAGCTTTATCATATACATGTGTTTGCTTTGTAACATTTTGTTGTAGGTTTGCTAACTCCATGACAACTTGTTCAAGTTAGGGATTTACTATATTTTCGTAATAGAAAACTATAAGTGAATTAGGTGGCTACTATACAAGTTTTGAACCTTTAGTCTTTTCAATCAGATTTCATCCCGCCACATGCATAAATTTTATCGGCTCATTCTTGTAAATAATAATTGTTAATAATTCCAAAACAAATGTATAAACATATTTTTTTAAATGTTTATAAAATAAAATTAGTAAAGGATTTTCATGAGTTCTTGTCCATATGGAGTGCTCATCTGTTTACATATTTATTCAATGATTTACATAAATATATGAAAGCTAAAGGAAATTGGTTGATAAGTCTACCAAAGGAAATTGGTTTACATTAATATACATTGTACAAAAAATTCATTAAATTTCCTCATGGGTTGATAAGTCTACTGTCTACCAAAGGATAGATTTGGTGGGATCACATTTAATTATTGTTGAGAAGAAATATTCTATGTTTGTAAAATAAAAATTATTTTGATAATATGAAAACTTATTTATGAAAGTGACAAAATTGCATTTTTAGAACAGTATTGATTATCTCCATCACAATTCATTTATATTTATTTAGCATAATGGATGGGTAATATAGGCTATGATTACATTACATAGATTAAATGAATGGACAATGTATGGTACAACTTATTCTACGTAGACTGATGCATGTCAGAATTTCCAAATTGTATTAAACAAGTTTTATTATTTATTTATGTCCTCTTAGTTTTTTATGGTTACCACACATAGTTGGTCTAATAGTTCTCCTAAATCTACGTAAGTGTACAAGCTGTTCTTGAGTCACATTCGGGTCTACGCCTGCATTACCAATTTCTATGTGCTCATTTACATCATCGTCATCATCACTGTCCTCATGAACATTATCCTCAATGATTCGATGTGACGGTATACTTATCTCTGGAGAGTGGAAGACACTAGAGGATGGCTGATCAATCGTGTTGAAAACCTCTTATGACAGAAATACCTTTTGTGTTTCCGGAGTAGATGTAATGGGCAGAAATGAACCCGAATGTGTAGAACCACCTACAGTGTCAGGTTCATTTCTCTGATGGAGTCGAGACCCTCTACCTCTTTGTCTACCGCCTCGAACATTCCTAGACTGCCTAGCAATGACGCGGGGCGGCATGCCTTGCTGCATAGGTCGATCAACGATCTGTAGTGGACTGATCTCCAATTTGTGAGACTCTTGAACAACCCGTATCGTATCAGAAGCGTAATCTCTTATCTCTGCAAATCGAGCTGCAACCGGTTCTTCAAACTGTGCCATAGTATCCAAAGAAAGATGGTAGATTCGGGACATAGCATCCATCTGGGATGAAAACAGTTGTTAGACAAAGACATTGTAGGAAAGTAACATAATAAGCATTGCACTTTTTATTAACAAAAAACAAACCTCTTACCAAATATTCGGATGTAGAACTAGTGCTATGGAACCCCTCTGGTGTTGTACCAACGCAGGATAGGTCGGAAATGTGAGTAACCGTCCGAGGCCTATACTATGACAAGTATTCATGGGAAGGAACTGATGTGTTATCCACAACATGTGTTTCCTGAATGAGCTCGTGCCGGTTGTCTCACATATCCACATACACTCGATGTCTAATAGGCCAATTAGTATCTGTTCTTCGTCGGCTACGCATCCCATGAATATCATCCAATAGTATCGGCATAGGGATGGGTTGGAACATCTTGAATTGTCGTAGCATGCGGTACGGCAGATGGGGTTCGACAATGCTCCAACAAATAAGATATACTACCGACCGTTAAACCCCAATCCCGACTATGCAATACGGCGGTAACAATTGTAATATCTCCTCCGAGTACCGGAGTCATATGAACTACAACAATAAAATTCCGATTATTAAACAAACATTATCATTCACATCTAAATGAGAGCACTCAAAAAAAGTAAGTATATTGTATCTGGTCAAAGCGCAGACTAGTCAGCTGGTTTTGATACACGTGTAAAACGTGCATAGGTGCTCTAGACACATCAAAGTGTCCGCTCCATCTGCAATGATAAATGACTATGTAGGTATGAAGATATTATAAATTTTGAAAAACAAAATTAATATTACGAATCTCGCACAATAAGAAAACTGAAAATCAATGGTCGGATTACAAGGCTCAGGCCTTACTATAGATATCCTCTCCGAAGCCCATAATTATTAAATATAAAAACATCTAGTTAGAAATGTATTTAAACTCCTAAATATTAAAATAAAATTATATCAATGTCTAGTTACCTGCAACAGAACTAGTGGGCCCGTGATTTCAGTGGGTGTAGGTGCAGTAGCTTCACACAAATTGCGGTACAAGCAAGGTAGTATAGCATTACCTCAACTATATGACTGTGTAACCCAAAATCCTCTAACATGGACATGTATACTAAGGGTACACGATAACTAGATTTATCCGGGAATAAGAGCCCCCTAATAGTATAATCAAATATATACGAGCTCGTTGGATACAAAGATTCTTGCTCGCATCATCGGCCAAATCTGCATTTAATGCAGATTCTAAGGAACCTACATTTAATCTACCCCTCCTAATTGCTGAATGCGTTGGTCTAAATCCTAATAATTTCTGACACAAATCTAGCCATGATTCTACACTTCAGCGAATCTCAGTCCCAATAATTGGTAACCTATCCATCCGAAGTCCCTATAGTACCTCAACATCTTGCAGTGTGACTGTTGCTTCTCCGACTGGTAGATGGAAAGTATGTGTTTCCGGTCGCTATCTCTCTACCAACGCGGTGGTGAGAACGTGATCTATTCTCAAATATCCGCACTGCACGATCCTTGCAAACCCAAATAATGCTACATACTGTGCAACTTGAGGTGGAATTGGATTGTGTCTCCATAACCCACCATCACATCTTCGCACCTAAAGTTGCGAATCCTCTATATGACCATGAAATAGGGCGGAAGCCCTATGCTAATCGTGTCTGACCAACAAATTGGGAATACGTGGGCCTGGATGTATATCTGACAAACAAAATATTTTGCAAATGAATACATTGGCATTAACTTTTAAAGTCCTAAACAAAAGTTTAAATTCACGCTATAGGTACACAATAAACATATATTTACGGCCATAATATCCCATTTAAAATCAAAATTCCAATGCAAAGTCATGTCCTAATACATTCAATCACATTTTCACAAATTTGATTTGAAAGTTAAAGTTCAACAATACAAATATCTACAAAGTACAACCATCATAATAGAAACGAATTAATACAACATCAACCATAATCTTCAAGAAAAACAAACATGTTTAACAATTTTTCACTAAATACACATCAGACAATTGGCTAGGCGTGTGGACATTTTCGACGATTATGGCCAGTTTGATGGCAATTTCCACATCGATGAAGCTCTTCACGATCTCGAACATCCATTTTGTTCGAAATGCGACTAGTATGAACACGACCAGCACGTTGCTTGGGAAACTTATCCATGTCCGGTTGTAATTCTCATTCAGGCTCCGGCCAATAATCTGAGTGTACCATTGGAGTGAAACTACCGGAATACTGTAGACGATAGGTGTCCACAGTATACACTTCATTCCCTAATGTTTATGGTCCCTCCTTCTCCTGCACATTGACAATGCATGAGAACAGGGATACCTATATATTTGCCATTTCCTACACGTGCAGTGCCATCTATAGTATTTAACGGTTTGAACATTTCCATCTTTACCGTCTACATGTCGGGCAGTGGTAACTTCATACACCCCATTTTCATAGTCAAATTCAATACATTATGCCCCTAAGCAGCTAAATTAGCCCTTCTAAAAATTGCCCAACTATTACTCGGCAGCTCGTAACGACAATGATGTGTATCTACCAACCGTTTTCTAAACAACTCCACAATTCTGTGAAATGTAATATCCACAATCGCCTTTATTGGCAAAAATCGCACTCCCCGAAGGACGTTATTATAACTTTCAGAAATGTTGGTGGTTAGAGTGCCCCAACGGTAGTTGCTATCTTATGCTAAATACCATTGCGTCCGATCTATAGCAGACAGATACTCCCAACCTTCAGGGCTTAAAGCATGAATTTGACTACGATACAATTTTCACTTCCACTTTTGCCGGGCACAACCGATAAACCAACAAAGTTTTTTTAACTGTAGGTTCTTGAATTTGGCCATAAAATTACTTCTAACGTGCCTCAGGCAAAACCGATGAAATGCTATTGGTTCTTTTCATTCATCAATGTGGCTCATCGCATGCAATATACCCTTGTGCTTATCGAATACGACATATAGTGGGTGTCGATCATAAGCAACGTGCAACCTTAACAGTTGCATGAACCAACTCCAACTACTCACTGTCTCTTCCTCCACAATGGCAAACGCCAAAGGGAGAATACTATTATTGGCATTTTGGGTAACCGCCATAAGCATTTTTCCTCTATAACCACCCCGAACGTGAGTGCCATCAACACTTATTACTGGCCTACATTTGTGGAATGCTTCGATGGCCGGACCAAACGCCCAGAAGACGTATTTCAAAGTCCATACAACACGACTGGAATTGGGATGGTGTTGCCACTCGACAATGGTTCCTGGGTTAAACTGTTGTAGGGCTGCCATATAACGTGGCAACTCCGCAAATGAACTTTCCCAAGACCCATATACAGATTCGATTGCCTTTCGGTGACCATGCCAAGCTTTCTTATATAACACTTCCACTTTGTAAATTTCCTTAATGTCGGCTTGTATACTTTTGACAGTATAACTAGAATCTTTCTCCACGGCATGGTAGATGTGAGTGGCAATGGGGGCAGAAGTCAAATTTGTGTGATAAATTCCTTGATTTGCCCCCAGACAATTGTGCTAAGGTACCCACTTTGTGATTTCCCACATTCCATGAGTACGCTTATGCAATGTACGGACAATCCACAAACAAGGTGGCCCGAACATTGCTGGATCTTCTGAAGCATCATTCAGAAACTGGATCTTGCACTTGGCCACCCAAGTGCAGAATTTACTTTCTATTACCTTAAATTCCCGAGCGTGATTCATAGACCATAAAGTAACTGCCTTTTTCAATTGTTCTTTATCTGCAAATTGCATTACCAAACATATCTCATGATTCTCTTCACTCCACACTCGAATACGACCAATTTCACTTCGTCTTGTAGGATCACTATTGTCAGAAGACCCGATGCCAGTGAAGAATGCCAATCCCCTAAGAGTGTAGGCCCGTTGGAATTCCGAAAGGCGTTCAATGTTGGTTAGAGGAAGACTGGCACGATCATCATTGTGACGGGCATTGAGGTCAGGATCACTATCTACTTCTGTGTCTATGTTGCCTTCTAGACTCTTTTCCCTTTCAGGAGAAATTGGCTCTGCTGATGGATATTCAGCAATGAATCCATTGACAAAAGCATTATTTGTCGTATGACATCTTCCCTCGATCCCTTGGTCTTGGGAAGTGAGAGATAACCAACACATTGGACTCTCAGGAGCGGATGTATTAGGGGACGTAGAAGAAAAAGGTGAATGCAATTCTGGATATGATGACGAAGGCCCTAGCATTTGGACAGGAATAATTGACAAACCAATCGATGTAGGTGCCCCTATTAACGAAGGATCATAAGTTGACACCAGAGGATGGGACACAGATGGTAACATGCCAATACTGGAGAGAGGAACCGAATCAAGAAGTGGCCTCGGGAAATACTCAGGAATAGATTGTAGGAGAGTCTGGAATGAACCATGACTTGCGCTGATGGTACCACTGTGAATTCGTTGTGCCAGAGTGATATAAATTTCGGCCAGAAAAGAGTCAAACTCTTGTGCAATCTCGTACATAACTTTCATTCCAAAGTCGTCTATGATGGTCAAGCCACTATAATTTAAATAAGGACGAAAATTGCACGGCCGACGGAATAACAGTTTCAACATATACACATTTCTATCAACGGCAACACACTATTATATTAAGGTCTCTAACTCAGAGAATGAGATTTTTGCTGTTATCCTCAGGGTGTAATTAGCATGTGGAGAAGAATATGACAAGCCAAAGGGAGACTGTACAATATCGCCACCCCAATATAATCCTAATATAAATGGACGAAAAATAGACATATCTCACCAATACCTATTGCGACCATACGAGCAGATGTTAATAGCAATATATGAGGTTGGAATGATGTCTCATGAAATAATTGGAAATATGTACACTATAGAATCACAAACCTACATTAAGATCATAAGTCAAAAAAGCCAGATTGACCGGTACACAGAATATACTTATATTCATTAAAACTATTCAAACTCATTCAATACAAACATCTTCATTGAAGAAAACCAATGAAGTAGAACGTGACAATTCAAGTTGAAATGAAATTTTATAAAACCCACAAATAAGTTAAATTAATATAATTACATTGTAGTTACATATTATTATTCATGTATAATAAATAACTTCATCAACATTTATTTAATTAACAATGACTTATTTAAATGTTGTAATGTAATGTTATAATTACTAATTCATTAAACAAATGCAATAAAAATAATTGAACTAATTATATTTACAAAAAGTAGTTTCGATTGTGATTAAATCATTAATGTTTTCATTTAATAAATATTTACTTCAATATTGTAGTGAATACTTAATTGATACGTACTAGTTCATTCCTACTAATTTGTCTAATTAATATAATTATATTATAATTACATAGTATTATTCATGTATAATAAATAACTTCATCCACATTTATTTAATTAACAATGAATTATTTAAATGTTGTAATGTAATGTTATAAGTAGTACTAATTCATTAAACAAATGCAATAAAAATAATTGAACGAATTATATTTACAAAAAGTAGTTTCGATTGTGATTAAATCATTAATGCTTTCATTTAATAAATATTCACTTCAATATTGTAGTGAATATTTAATTGATACGTACTCGTTCATTCCTACTAATTTGTCTAATTAATATAATTATATTGTAATTACATAGTATTATTCATGTATAATAAATAACTTCATCAACATTTATTTAATTAACAATGAATTATTTAAATGTTGTAATGTAATGTTATAATTACTAATTCATTAAACAAATGCAATAAAAATAATTGAACCAATTATATTTACAAAAAGTAGTTTTGATTGTGATTAAATCATTAATGCTTTCATTTAATAAATATTTAATTCAATATTATAGTGAATACTTAATTGATACGTACTAGTTCATTCCTACTAATTTGTCTAATTAATATAATTATATTGTAATTACATATTATTATTCATGTAAAATGAATAACTTCATTAACATTAATTAATTTAAAAATTAATTATTTAAATATTGTAATGTAATGTTATAATTAATATTTCATTAAACACTGATTTGGAAATAATTTTTTTGATTATATTTACAATAATTAGTTACGATTGTAATTAAATTATTTTGCTACATTTAAGAAATATTTACTTAAATATTGTACTTATAATTATAACTTAATTGATACATGCTAGTAAATTCAAACTAATTTGTCTAATTAATATAATTTAATAGTATATATACATATTCTTATTCATGTATATTAATTTAATTCAATTAATTATTTAAATCTGGACATGTACTTTTATAATTAATAATTCATTAAACAAATGCAATAAATTTATTTTTCTTTATTATATTTACAATGAGTAGTTACGATTGTGATTAAATCATTTTGCAACATTTAATAATTATAATTTGAACTTTATAATTATAATTATTGTGAAAAAGTGGACAAGAAAAAGTATATTATATCACGAGAAAGGCGAAAGCTGCTTTTATATTTCCTAACTATTTTAATTGATAAATAATAAAAACAAATTTAATTCCATGAATATTCCCATAATATAGTGTACGTTGTACATTATACATTTCAAAGTGAATTAAACATAACAAAATTAAATTAATACAATACTTTATTTTCAAATACAATAAAACTTATGCTAAATGGACAAAAAAAAGAAATGTCAATTTGCTAATACATTTCATGTATGTTTCTCCCATCAATGTCTATTTTGGTCACATTTGGCAAATGCGAACAAACACATTGGCAAAAATCTTACACAAGGACAAAATATATACTCAACATTCCAAAGTTCCCACAATATTTCCACAAATTCATGACTGTATAAATTCCAAATAATACACAACCAATACATCTCACAAAATTCCAAATATATACTCACTGTCAAATAATATAAATAAATTTAATTCCACAACCAACACATAACAACGATAAGCATTCCAAATAATTTAAATTTTATCCACAAATTCATGACTGTATAAATTCCCAATAATATACAACCAATAAATCTCACAAAATTCCAAATATATACTCACTGTCAAATAATATAAAAAAATTTAATTCCACAACCAATCCATAAAATTAAAATCCATCAATACTCTCTGGTCATTAGCATTGCAAATAATTTTAATCCGTAAAATTAAAATACCAATATACATACATACATATATATAGATATATATATATATATATATATATATATATATATATATATATATATATTGAGCATTCCAAAATTTAACTATCAAATAATACAAATAATTTTATTTCATTTTATTTCCACGACCTAATTGCATAATCATTTTATTTCCAAAATTTAACTATCAAATAATACAAATCATTTTAAACCAATAAAATTACCTAATTGCTTAAATTCATTAAAATTTACCTAATTGCTCACCAGCGACGGAAAATGAGGTCAGCGGTGGTGTCAGTCGGCGACATACTTGCCAGTAGTGGCTTCACTCGGCCGTGCTTACGAATCAACGACCGGAAAAGAAGGCTGATGACCAGAGAAGAACGAGGGCGGCCGAAAATAATTTCCCCAATGCAATGACGGCAATGGCTTCACTCGGCCCTGTTTCTGTGAATGATGACGTGACGGCGGACAAAATGGAGGCTAAAATTCTTGGAAGTGCAAGGAGGGCAATTAAAAAAAATGGAGACACTGAAATGTCCATGAACAAAACTTTCAGAGGGAGGGAGAGCCGGCGACGGAAATGAGTGAGGAAGCCAGACGAAATTTCACAACCTCGTGGGAAAGGAGACCGGTGATGGTGCTGCTAGGGAGTCGGAAATGGGTGAGGAAGCCGGCGGATTTGCAGAAGGCTGAAAGATTTGCAGAGGGAGGCTGATGGATGGCTAAAGGAATTGTAGACGGCGGAGGCTGGAGTGCTGGTATTTATTTCTTCACTACAAATGTGCCCCAATAACCCTAAATTATCCCCGCTTGTTTCTCAAGGGTTCAAATGGTTCAAAGGGTTCAAATGGTTACGGGCGCATTTGCTAAATGCGCTCGTCTAGAATGGCGCATTTCAGAAATGCGCCCAAGCCCGTGCACAGTGCCGGGCCTAAGAAATGTGCATTTGGCAAATGCGCCCAAAGGAATGGGCGCATTTGCCAAATGCAAACATCACATAATTGGAATACTAACCCTCCCCAACCTACAATTTCTCTCCTTTTTTTTTTCCATAACACTATTAGAAAAAACTCTAATCTTTTAGAACTTATAAGTCGAACTCTCACTTATTTGTTAAGCTACTAAAGTAGACACCCCAGCAAATTTCATTGCCAGCAAGGATGTTTGAATTGTATTTTAGACAAATTAACAAAAAGGATGAGTTAAATTGTCTATTGTCTTGGCCAGGTCGGTTGTATATCCTAACAGGTAATAAAATTTAAAATTTCCTTTAAAAATTTGTATGTTTGGTTACTTGTTAGAGGTTGAATTTTCTTACTATTATATATATTTCATGTAGGATTTGGTTTGAATTTTATGGAAGCTTTTAATAATTCTAACACATTCCCGAATAGTCATAAAAAATTGAATTAGAGTTATAGAAAAAATAAATCATAAAATTCAAATCAAATTTTATAAAATAATTGTTTGAACTATAATCATTTCTTAATTTGACCATTTTTTATTTGGTTATTGATATAAAAAAAATTCAATTTAGTCAATCAATTTCATTATTGAGTTCAATGTCGTCTAGTCGATAAAATGAGTTGAAATTAAGAAGCACAATATTCAACATGACGTGAGAACAATATTAAGGTTTTAATGATAAAAGTAAAGGAAAATTATTGCAACACACTTTTTTTTTCGAGAAAAAAATTATGTGTTTCATTTCTAATGGCACAACTAGAGATGATTATAGTTTAAAACTGCCGATTTTCTATTCTTTTAAAAGTGGAACCAGATTCGAAGCATGGAGGAGATGGTTATGGTTCGGTTTCAAAACTACCACTTATGGTTCAGTTCTAATTCCAATTTCAGTCTAGTTACGTTTAGGCTCCCAATTATGAAAAAAATATACTTTACGTTTATGAGTCACAAAGAAAATATAACTTAAATTATATATATATATATATATATATATATATATATATATATATATATATCTATATTAATGACACCTAAAATTTTAAAAATAAAATTAAGAAACAAGCATAATTTATTCATATTTTGAAGGTTATAAATTAGAAAATATAATTGAGACTTAGATAAAAAAATCAAAACCGTGGATTTTTAAAAAATTGAGAGGTTTCTTGATTTTTAAAAGCCTCAGCAACTTTAGTTTGTGAATCAGAACCGGGGATTCGACCACAACTGTGCCCAGGTCTGGGCACAACCACCAATACGTAGGATACAATTCATATATGACGCAGGAAACCTTACGTAAATGAGGCCAGAGTCCAGAAAACCTTAAATTATGGGAAACGTGTCACAGGTTAAAATTTACCTGGCATGGATGGATGACATTTTGTCTCATCTTAAAAATCATTTTCCAGAAGTTGACGGGTGTATTTGGGTACGCAATACTTCATTAATTTGGATAAACAAAACAATAATATTGGTAGTAAAACTTCCTACATTTTCGTTAACAATTTGGTAAACCCAGTAGAGGACATCGCTGCCTTTCAAGATTTAGATTAAAAAATCCTATATTGGCATGTAAATTACTGTTTTTTTAAGTGTCCTATCAAGTTTTCTTGTCGTTCGCTAATTAATAATTCATAAACTAATTAATATAATACGTTTTTCTTAGTCATTAGGACAAGGTTAATTGGCTGCCCAACTCCGTCGCAACTAAGACCGCTCATCAACTCTCTCTCTCCCTCTATATATATAGTTGTGATTTAGGTGTTTTGTATCCCTTTTAGGTATGATTCATGCTTCTTCATTTTTTAGGCAGTATTACATCCCTAGTTATTAGGGTTTTTTTACTCAATGTTGGAGATATTTTGATTGACTCTTGTAGTCGCTCTTTCTTTCGTGGTCAAGATCAAATACTATAATGAGTAATTAGCCTTTTGAGACTATCCATGTGCATTTTTGCAATTGCAAAACAATATCTATTGTTTTTGTTAAAAAAAAAAATAGCATCATTTCTTCCCTAATTTGAGATGTTAGTTAGATTTTATAAGTTAAATATTTTTTAATTTTTATTCAACGTGCAATTATTTACCTCATCAAATAGTATAATCAAATAAGCAAAAAATTCCGACGTTGAATTAGACCAACTATTCGTTCTCGCTGACCCACGTAAATAGTAGCGCCATTGGCTTATAAATATTCATGCAACTAGCTAGATCGAATTAACATAAGACATTAATTAGGGACAGGTTTAATATTGATATGGGCATGGGTAGGTCTCAAGTTATGATGGCAAAGTTTTTCGGTGTTCTCATTTGCTTCGTCCTCATCGCGACCTCTGGTATATACGTGTTTCTGTATTACAGATATAGCTAGCTTTTCCATCGATCCGATTGCATTAAACTACCTAATTACCTTGCATTAAAACCCAAATATCTTATATATGATAGGGAACATACATTGATTCATATCACGTTTATATTTGATGTAAACGGCATGCTAGCTTTTCCAATATCTTCTAGTAGTAGTTTTCTTTCTCTTTCTCGTCAACTAAGAATTGTGTGGGTTGCTCATTTTATTGATTACATCATCTTAATTTTGATTTGCTACAGCTGCAAGGCCTCCTAAAAATGAAGGAATACACAAGGACGGTACCTTCATACTTAACCCATGCTACATTTCTGCTATTTGCAACGCTGTTCCCTGTTTACAATACTGCCAGGCCAGCATCCCATTAGCATATGCCGGCCTGTGCCAGCCATACAGTAATGCATACTGCTGTATCTGCTACACACCCTGATGCAGATGCAAATTTTTATGCTAGGTTATATGTATTCGCAATTGGTTTGTATTAATATGAAATATTTGATGGCACATGGATTGATTCTGTCTATAAATAGGGTGCCGGTTGTTAATATTTACTTCTAGTGTGATTTCAGAGAGTGTGTATGGGATTGACGTATGGTTTCTAGTAGCAGTACTGCTTGTTGTTGTATATGCAGTTTAAGTTGTGCTGCCATCTGTAATTTGCTATTTGCAATTAAATGTCACCGTTTCCTGTTAAAAGTTCGGGATTGAATTTGCTTCTTCTTTTATTTCCAGTGTTATCCATCCATTGGTACCACATGAAACCCAAACTCATATTGAAGGGTGTTGGAATTGTATTTTCAACAAATTGACAGAAAGGATGAGCTAAATTGCCTGGTATCTTGACCAAGTTGTGTACCTTATAGGTGATACAACCTAGAATTTCTTTCGAAATTTTATCTTTGTTTACTTGTTAGAGTTGAATTTTCTTCGGGTTCAAAAAATCAGGTTACTAAACTTCATGGATCATATATTTCTTGTCGTTGGATTTTTTTTTTGGAAAAACTTTTGCCACTCAACTATATAAAATAGTTATCTGTGTTCTTTTCATTTATTTTCTCTATTATATATAACTGTATTTGTTGGGAGGATAATATATGAGGAGGTCATGATAATATATGAGGAGCTCAACGTACCAGAGCCATCTAAATAAGTAGTAGGAACCTAATTTCTATCCAAAAATTCAAGCTAAACAGTTTTGTATTTTTTAGCTTATTAAGTGTTATAGTTTTTTTAACTTTTTCAATGTGAAGAGTTTCCATAAATACAAGTTTCTCCCTTCATGAATACACTATCACATAAAACCTACTCTATCACAAGTCTAATCTCTACTCTAACATGCCTATTTTTTCACTATAAGTCCATTTAGTTCCCGTGTAAATAGTAATTGGTATTATAAACTTATTTGTCCACGAGTTCCTATTAAGTCTTAGCTCTCAAACTGTTAATGTTCTCACCATCCTCCTGTGATGTAGCAAAAGATGATGAAATGATAAGACACACGATCAACGTTCAAGTAGTTCGCGTGTGAATTAGAAACGTACCATGGGTGCACTCATAAAAAAGATAATCATATCTCAAACGAAAAAAATTCTTTTTCCAAAAATATTACTAATATTTTGAATAAAATTGACTTTGTTGCAAGAGTTAAATATCTAACCTAGCCAAATAATAAAAAGAAATCACTTGTAAGTGAAGAAATGCCCTAAACTATTAATATATATTAAATAAATAAAATTGTAGCCTAAAAACTCATTAGGTTATTTTTATGGAACATTTATTAAAGTTTAAAATTAGGTGGTGTTTGGTTTGTGGGTTTAGGTGGGAATGAATTGGAATGGGTTCAGATTCTATTGTTTGGTTTGTGGGTTTGGAATAAATAGGAATGGAATGAAAGTAGTATTTTGATGAAACCCAAAGAAGGGGGGGGGGGGGGGGGGGGGGGTTGAGTTTTGTTGGGAAAGGTTTTGATCAAAACGACATCGTTTCTCTACAAGCCTACATAAAATATATTTTTTTAAAGGGGATCAAAACGACGTCGTTGTGATCCTTTTTTTTTAAAAAATAAATTTCTGCAGCTGACGCACCTGTCAGTTTCAGGCTTGGGCGCACGCCATGTGTATGTGTTCGATTTGCAACAGGCATTTCATCTATTTTTTTTTCTCTTTTTAAAACAAATTTCACTAACGGGTAGAAAATATTTTTCTCTACAAATTTACATGCACTTTGCTTATTTTTAGAACAAGATATGATTTTATTAAATGTAATATAATGTAAAATAATAATATACTTATTATACTATTAATATTAAATTTTAATATAAAATCTATTAATAAATTTTGAATTCATTCTAGAAAAATAATACCAAACAACATAATTACTATCAGTCTATTCCATTCCATTTCAAACATTTTCTTCTATCAAATCCATTCAATTCCTAAACCCACAGTTTATATTAAATGCCCCCTTAATATTATGCGTACTACGTTACGCATTCCTGCTTTAGGCAAAAAAAAAAAAAAAAAAAAACTTGTCCTTCAGTTTAAATAAAAGAAATCTTGATGTAAGTGATCCTTATAAGTCCCAAGAAATATTATTTTCATAATCCATCTGTTGCTTTCCTTTTGAATCAACCTTGGAGATCTAAAAATTAAAAAATTATTTTATTATTATAGAGAAGAATAATAGGTTGATCAAGAGCAAATCCTCTTATAAATCTAACCAATATAATTTTGATAAACATCCATCACTCTACCATAAATGATTACAATATTAAATCCAAGCTTTCCTAGAATACATTGACAATGGCTTCCTTAAAGGAATTTATTACATCCTCGGAAAACCTCACTCTGATCACATTCGCCATATTCTCTCATTCACAGCCACAAAATTTTCGATAAATTCTTAACAACACGTCAAGTTTACAAAGTTTAGTGTGTTCAAAATATTAGCCTAGAGCTAGTATAGAACGCTTAAATTTGCACCCTATGCGTAAATTATTTTGTTCTAGGGGGGCTCAGCTATGTATTGATTATTTTCGTGAAGTGTTACCAACGAAACAAATGGGAAGAGTATAAGATAACTATTTCAATTAGTTGAGTGATTAAATTTTTTCTTTTTTAATTTCAATGATCAAAATATATGATATAAATAACTTAGTGGCAACCAAGCATTTTTTTATCTATTTCTTATTATCATATACATTTCATGTAGGATTCAGTGAATTTTATGGAATGGATTACTTGTGCTTCGATAATAATTCTAAAATAGTCATTAGGAATGAATTCGAATTATAGAATAATTAAGTCGTCAAATTCAAATTAAATCTAATCAAATAATTCGGGTAAATCACTTTAACCATCCCTTAACTTCGTCTTGTATTACATTTTATTCTTTGTTGTTCAAAAAGATATCATTTAATTCAATCAATAAAACGAGTTAATACAACATGATAAGCACAAGTAATTTTTAAGAAAAATTATATTTTTAGTCCTTTATATTCATTCACTATTATTTTTGGTCCTTAATACTTCAAACGCCAGATATTTAGTCCTTAATTCTTTATTTTTTCGATAGTCTTAGCACATTTAACAATGATTAACAGTAAGATAAAATACTTTGTAACATGGTAGATAGTCAAAGTCAAGTAAATTAAATTTTTATTGTTAATTAAAGAGAAAATTATATTTTTAGTCCTTTATGTTTCATATAATATCATTTTAGGCCCCAATATCAACTCATTTAGTCCTTGATATTTCAAGTTTTGATAGATTTGTTACAATTGATGAAAATAAATTACGAGATAAAATATACACCCAAATTTAAATTACACATTTTCTTTTTTCTCTTTTACTCATCTAATTTTTCGTACTCATATAGAATCTTTTTTTGTTCCCTTCACATTTAGCAAAGCTTCCTGTTGTTTTTTCATGCAATGATTATAACAAAAAAATGTCAAAAATCACTTAGTTAATCTCAATGAAAGAATGTATACTAAAACTGATAGTGTGTGAAATATAAGAAACTAAAAATGTAATTTTTCTTTAATTTAAGAATGAAAATTTGATTTGGCTGACTGTCATGACAGTAAGTTTGTTATCTTACTAAATTTGCCAAAAATTGAACAATCATTGTCTAATTATCTCGATTGTGAGACATAAAAAACAAAAAATAATAGCGGGTAAAATATGGAGATCAGAAATACAATTTTTTCTAATTTTTAAAGGTAAAAGTAGAAAAAAAATTATCTCAATATATACAAGTCTCAACAGAATTTTTCTAAAAAATAAAAAATAAATCATGTAATTATCTTCTATCTTTTTCAACGATAATGGCACCAGCCACCAATATCTAGGTCATAATTTATATATGATGTAGGAAACCTTGCGTAAATATGGCCAAATTAAGTCTAGAAAACCTTGCTTATATATTATTACGAAGCGTGGAAGAGGGTGCAATTTACTTGTCATGGATAGCTGACATTTTGGCTCTTCTGAAAAATCATTTGGGGAAGTTGACGTTGGTATTTCAGAAACCAAATATTTCATTAAATCCGGATAAAAATATCAATAATGGTGGTAAAATTTCCCACATTTAACAAACATGATATCGTACCAAATGTTGTGCCATTTTCATATGTAATCTAAGAAGCCATCACTTGAATATTGAGAAGTCCCAATGGAAGGCATCACCACTTTTTAGGTTTAGAATAAAAAACTCTATCTTGACATGGAAATATTTAGGAGTCGTATCAAGTCAAGTTTTCTTGTCGTTGTTTAATTATCTAATCAACAAACTACTTGATATAATACGTTTCTCTTAATCATTATTAATTATAAGGTTAATTTGATGTCCCACATTGTTTGTTAGAGCAGCTCCGCCGCCACGAGAGTAGATGTTTTACCAACCCTTATTACACAAAACAAGGCCAAGCTCTAAGCGCCACGATTGTTTAATGGTGCATATTATACCCCCTGCAACCCCTCCCCCTTTCTCTTTTTTTAACCTTTAACAAATGATGCATCATTAAAGGTCAAAATTGAGTTCTTTAATTTTACGTGTTGGTATAAATATTAAACCAAGTTTATTTAGAAAATTAAAATATGATTAGAATTTAATAATTATTGCTTCAATAGAATTTAAATTGTTTTAGAAAAATAATTTTTGCATAAACTTAGTTATCAAATCCAGTTATTTTTCGTAATAAGAGGTTTTATATAAACAAACTCAAAACTATTAGTTTTTGTGAGGTTAAAATAAAAGAAAACTAAGGCTCCAAGAAAATTAAAGTTGTGAGAAGTTACTCTCCTTGTATTGCTTACACTTTTTGATGTATAGAGTTTTTTCCTATTATATTGTTAACCTCTAAATAATTTTATTTTATTTTATTCTACTGTGTGACTCTTATGTATAGGATTTTTTATATCCCACATATGGTATTAGAGCCAACAACACTAGTCGTTGGTTTCTTGATCCTAGTGTTTTTTAAGTAAGGGAGGCTAAGAGTTGTTCGTTAGCATGGATGATTGGAATATAGTATGTGTTGTTCCAAAACTCATGAATAAGCAAAATTATAATTTTTAGAAAATCCATATGGAAATTCATCTTTGAACATTCAATTTATTACAATTCATGCAAAATGAGATACCAAATAATGCCAATACCGAAACTAATATAAAGATATATTTGACATCATCTCAATTCCATTAGCAATTGATATATTAATTTTTTTATTTTTATAAAATTCATACTGCTAAAACTGCCAAACAAACTTGGGATATTTTGAAAAAAACATATATCGATAAATCAATTTTTAAAAAATAATGTGTTATTATTGAAGAGAAAATTTGAGTTGTGTGATATAGAGAAATTTTGAGAAGTTTTTTTTTTTTTTCTGGTTTATTAGATATCAAGAATGGGATGGAAATTAATGGGTATATTCTTAATGATGAATTCTTTGTGGAAAAATTTATTAATTTGCTATCTATAAAATTTGATAATATTGTAGCAATTATGTTGTAGACTAACAATTTATCAACCTTAACTATTGAAAAATTGCAAGATTCATTAATTTTTTATGAGCAAAGAATTGACGGGAAGCTTGTAATAAAAAACAAGCTAGTAGAACAAGTATTAAAAGTTCAAGATATTATAATAGTTGAGGAAGGAGATAGTTCCAATGTGGTGTCTAATGCTTAATGTCAAAATTTTGAAGAAATGGACCAAAGTCATGGTAGAAGTAATTGTTCTTTTCAACAGCAAGATAACTATAACAACTCAAATTATTATTCTCATCATCTGAAGACTTTCAAAATACTTTATTTGAATTGTGTTAGGATGGGGGAACTTGTTGATAAATTAAAAGGGAAAATTTAATTTTGTAAAGGAAGAAAAAGAGATGGTTTGGCTGAGCAAAAATAAGAAATTGAAATTAATGATATTGTAAAAGAAAATAAAATTGATGTTTTGATTGATAAAAATATTATTGATTTAGAAGAACAATGGGAAACCATCAACATAGTTGAAGAAGATTGAGTCAGATGGAATCTTGTTGTCTCAAAGAGAAATTGTGTGTTACAAAATGTTTTGAATTGAAGAACGATAGTAACATTATTGTTTTGAGAATAAATGTGTCCATATTGATAAGTTTTTTTTTTTTAAAACATTTTTTGATAAAGGTGAAGGACCAACTAGAATTTTCTTTTTCAAAATATAATTTTTCTTTCGTGTCAAGATTGAAGGTGATAATGAAAATCAACTATAAGTTGGTGTTGTATATGGTTATACGGCAATAGAAATATCAAAGGAAATTCATGCACAAAATGTTATTGGAGGTGCTCTCATGGTAATCTTGGTTTAAGGGAAGCAATGTTGGTACAAATATTAAACCAAACTTATTTAATAAATTATAATATGATTAGGATTTAATAATTATTACTTTAATTGAATGTGAATTTTTAGAAAAATAATTTTTGTGTAGGATTTGATTATCAAATTTATTATTATTTTTTTTAGTAATAAGAGGTTCTATATAAAGGATTCAAAACAAGTAATTTTTAGAAAAAATTATAATTTTAGTACCTTATATTTTACCCACTATTATTTTTGGTTCTTTATATTTCAGAATCGACATAATTAGTCTTTGATTCTCTAATTTTCCGTAGATTTAGTACATTTAACAATTATTAATAGCAAGATAATATACTTTCTAACATGGCAAGTACTCAAAGTCAACTAAATTAAATTTTTATTCTTAATTAAAGAGAAAATTATATTTTTAGTCTTTTATGTTTCATATAATATCATTTTTAGCCCCAATATGAACTCATTTTAGTTCTTGACACTTCAATTTTTAATAAATTTGTTACAACTAATGAAAATAATTATGAGATAACATATATACCCACATTTAAATTACTCATTTTCTATTTTTTTCTTTTACTCGTCTAATTTTTCATACTCAAATAGAATTTTTTTTCTTTTATTTTTCACATTTAACAAGGCTCCCAGCCGCTTTCTCTTACCATGATTCTAACACAAAATGTTAAAAATCACTTAGTTAACTTCAATGAAATAATGCAAACCAAAATTGATAGTGTGTGAAATAAAAGGGACTGAAAATGCAATTTTTCTTTAATTTACGAATGAAAATTTGATTTGGTCGGACTTTAATTAATTGCCATCACAACACATTTGTTGTCTTACTGTTAATTACTGTTAAATGCACCAACTTTGCCATTAAAAGATCAATTTCTAAATATCTTGACTCTGGAACATAAAAGGCCAAAAATAATAGTGGGTGAAACATAAGAGATTAAAATAAAATTTCTTCTAAATTGCTAAAGGTAAAAGTGGAAGAAAATTATCTCAATATATACAAGTCTCACAGATTTTTCTAAAAGAAAAAGAAATCATGTAATTGTCTTTTATCTTTTTCATCTCTACTGGCACCAACCACCAATATACAGGGCATAATTTATATATGATGTAGGAAACCTTGCGCAAATATGGTCAAATTAAGTCTGGAAAACCTTATATATTATTGCGAAGTGTGGAAGAGGGTGCAATTTACTTGGCATGGATAGCAGACATTTTGGCTCTTCTGAAAAATCATTTGAAAAAGTTGACGTGGGTAGTTCAGAAACCAAATATTTCCGTAAATCCGGATAAAAATAACAATAATAGTGGTCAAATTTCCCACATATGACAGCAATTGTACCAAATGTTTTTCCATTTTCATATGAAATCTAAGAAGCCATCACTTGAATGTTGCGAATGCGGTTAACAGTTTAGCATACCCAATGGGAGGCATCTCCACCTTTATAAATTTAGAACAAAAAGAATCTTTCTTGGAATGGAAATTTCTATTATATTTAAGAGTCGTTTTCAAGTCAAGTTTTCTTGTCGTTGTCTAATTATCTAATTTATAAACTAATTGATATAATACGTTTCTCTTAATCATTGTTATAAGGTTGATTTGATGCCCCACATTGTTTGGTAGAGCAGCTCCGCCTCCACGAGTAGATGTTTCGCCAACCCTCATTACACAAAAATAGGCCAAGCTCTAAACGCCATGATTGTTTAATGGTGCATATTATACCCCCACACCCCCTCCTTTTTTCAAAAAAACAAAAAACAAAAAACCTTAAAGAAATGATGTATAATGTCAAAATTGAGTTCTTTAATTTTACATGTTGGTATAAATATTAAGCGAAACTTATATAAAATTATAATATACTCCCCCTGTCTCAAAGAGAAAGTCCACTTTTAATTTCGTATAATTTTTTTTTAAAGTTATAAGGTACAAAATATTTAATGCATAATTAAATGTATAATGTTACATTTTTAGCTCTACTTTTTAATTTGGGTTATACATGTTATCATTGGTAAGAGTAATGCAATAATTTCACTCCAAAAGTGGACTCTTTTTTTTTTTTTTTGGGATAAAGAAAAAAATTTTAAACTAAGCTCTTTTTTTTTTTGGGATGGAGGGAGCAATTAAGATTAAGTAGTTATTACTTTAATTGGATTTAAATTATTTTAGAAAAATAATTTTTGTATGAAATCCGGTTATCAAATGTTATTGTTTTTTTAGTAATAAGAGGTTTCATATAAAAAAACTCAAAACTATTAGTTTTTTTAAGGTTACAAGAAAGACAAGTGAGGTTCCAAGAAAGTTAAAGTTATGAGGAGTAGGAGTTTCTTCTTGTTGTTTGTAATTTTTAAAATGTAGGGTTTTTTCCTACTACATTGTTAGCTTTCTAATAAACTGTTTTTTATTTTATTCTACTATGTGACTCTTATAAATGGGATGTTCTATATTTTACATGTGGTATCATAGCTAGTAGCACTAGTTGTTGGTTTCTTGATCCCAATGTGTTTTTTTCGCCATTGATGATTCAAATATGGTATGTGTTGCTCTAAAACTCATGAGTAAATAAAATTATAATTTTTGGAGAACCTTGAAGGAAACCCATTTTCCAGCATTCAATTTACTAAAATTCATTCAAAAGGAGGTACCAGTTACCACCAATGTCGAAACCAAAAGAAAGATATATTTGACATTATCTCAAATTCTTTAGGCAATTGATATGTCAATATTTTTTGTAAAATTTCTATTGCAAAAACTGCCAAACAAGTATGGAATATTTTAGGAAAAAACATATATAGTTATAAATGAAGCTTAAAAAAATAATGTATTGTTATTGAAGAGAAAATTTGAGTCATGTGCAATAGGGAAATCTGAGATAATCGAGAACTATTTTTCTTGTTCATTGGATATCAATAATGAGATGGAAACTAATGAGTATATTCTTAATGATAAATTATTTGTGGAAAAAGTTATTAATTCGCTATCTATGAAGTTTATCATATTGTAGCAATTATGTTGGAGACTAAAGATTTATCAACCATGGCTATTGAAAAATTACAAGGTTTTAATATTTTATGAACAAAGAATTGGTGGGAAACTTGTATTAGAAAACAAGCCAGTAGAACAAGTATAAAAAATTCAAGATACTACAATAATTGAGGAAGGAGATGGTTCTAATGTGGAGTCTAATGGTCAAGGTCAGAATTTTGAAGAAAGAGATTGTGAAAACTACCAAAATTATGGTAGAAGTAATTGTTCTTCTCATTAGGAAGATAGTTATAACAACTCAAACTATTCTTCTCATCATGTAAAAATCTCCGAAATACTTTCTTTGAATTGTGTTAGGAATAAGGAACTTGTGGACAAATTAGAAGGAAAAGTTAATTTTGTAAAGGAAGAAAAAGAGATAGTTAGTTCAATTGAGCAAAAGTAAAAAATTGAAATTGATGCTATTGTGAAGGAAAATAAAATTAATGTTTTGGTTGATGAAGAGATTATTGATTTAGAAGAACAATTGGAAACCATTGACATGGTTGAAGAAGATATGAGCCACATCGAATCTTATAATCTCAAAGAGAAATTGGGTGTCATAGAATGTTTTGAATTGAAGAATGATAGTGAACATTATTGTTTTGAGAAGAAATAACCTAATATTGATAAGTTTTTTTGATAAAGGTGAAGAAACAACTAGAATTTTTTCAAAATATAAATTTTCTTTCATGTCAAGATTGAAGGTGATAACAAAAATCAACTATAAGTTAGTGTTGTACATGGTTTATACGGCGATGGAAATATCAAAGGAAATTCATGTTCAAGATGCTAATGGAAGTGCTCTCAAGCAGGCTTGGTTTTAGGAAAGCAATGCCGTTAGAAATATTAAACCACACTTATTTAGAAAATTATAGTATAATTAGGATATAATAATTATTTCTTCAATCGGATTAATTTCAATTGTTTTAGAAAAATAGATTTTGCATAGGATTGGTTATCAAATCCAGTTTTTTTTCCCCAGTAATAAGAGGTTCTATGTAAAGGATTCAGAACTATTAGTTTTTGTGGGGTTACAAGAAAAGAGAAGTTAGGCGCCAATTAAGAAAATTAAAATTGTGAAGAGTATGAGTTTCTTCCTATTGTTTGAAACTTTTGAAGTGTAGGGTTTTTTTTTTTTTTTCTTATTGTATTGTTAGCCTTTAAATAAATTATTTTTATTTTGTTCTGCTGTGTGACTGTTACACATAGGATTTTGTATATCATACATTATGCATGTCCACTTTCTGGTTGTGGTGACTGAATATGGAGAGAGATAAAAAAGATTTTTTTTTCCAATCTAGTTTTACATAAACTAAAGCAACTTAAAGTATTCAAGAATGTAATTTCATTGAAAATATCTTAATAGTATTTAACAATTAATGGCTAAACCTTAATTGAATCATAACAAACATTAGGTGTGGCAAAATTTTTAGTTTTAATCGGTATCCAATGAGATGGGAGCTATTAGACTTTCTATATCCATTAAAAATAACCATTAAAATAAATAAGATGGATTTTATTAGGATAAGATTTTAATGAATGAGATACCGATGAGTGTCAATGGAAAAGTTAAATAAGTAATTATTAGGTACATTAGATAATTAATAGGCAATGACAATTATAATTACTTTTTTATTTTTAATACATTTATATATTATTAATAAATAAATTTTATATTTATTTTAAAATCATAACAGTCATGGGGCCAGACCACTATTAGCTAGCCGAATTCCGACATCATCACCAAAATTTGGCTAGAATTTAGTAGGTCGGTAGCAATGGGACCCATGGTATTCAGTCGATGAACTAATGTATACCAAACATATTTTATTAATAAAATAACATAGTTTTGTTAATGAATTCTAAATTCTAACATAAAATACATACATCCTAGTTCAATCTAATAAAATTATGTCATTTTATTAATAAGATACAGCCGGTATGTAATAACTGGGACAAACGATCTCAATAATTCAATAATTGCCTTTTTCTTTAAGTACCAAAAAAGTATAGATTTATCATGACTCTACAAACAATTTGACTTTTACTGGAAGACAAACCCTAATTGAAACATAATATAAAAAAGAGTATACATTTATCATGACTCTACAATTTGACTTCCACTGGAGGACAAATCTAATTGAAACGTAGTATGAAAAAATATATTATGGCTGCAACGTAGGACACCCATAATTATTTTAAGTACAACTAAAAAGAATTGTGTACTAATTTAGGTATAAAAATATTTTATATGGTTGAAACCATATATTGTAGACCTCGAGACCTTGTATTGCGAACTTCAACTCAATAAACAAATTAGGAATGGCAAAAATCGAGTTCGGGGTCGGGTTTCACAGTCCCATCCCCAACTTAGAAATTTGGGTGTGTCCCCGTCCCTGACCTGACATCGATCGAGTTTTAGGTGTTATCCCCATCCCTGCCCTCGATCGGGTTTTGGGTTTCTTGCGGGGACCTCGAACTCGATGATGTTGTTTGGGTTAAACTCGAACCTAAACCCCGAACTAGAAATTGTAAAGAAATCAGAAATATATGGAGATTATCAAAATTAGAATTGTAAGGAAATTAAGAAAAAACAGACCAAGAAACAGTAGAAATTCGTAAAGAAATAACCATTACAACTGAAGTAACCTAGACCCATGTAAGAGAAAATAATGAAGTAAACACAGAATGGGTGAAAATCCATCTACTTATAAAGCAATGAAAGAAAATATATTTTTACGTTAATTGCAGGTGATAATGGCGGATAAAGCCATCTAAGACTTCTTGACAGTCTAGTTCTTTGTACAATCAGTTAATATGCAACAAATAAATAGACCAAGAAAACCAGCCAATGTCATGCAGAGCAACCAACCTTACAAAAATTGGCAGCCATGAAGTGCATAACAAATCACAACTGAAACATCAATGACAAGAATTTAACACCAATATCCAATCCAATATCATCAAACTCCCAATAGAATTAATCCAACATAAAATCACTTAGAACCACAAAATTGAATCTTTAGTGAACATCCCTCAAAAACAACGTTTGAAAACTGTAAGGAGTCAACAGGGAAGCTCCAAAGGTCTATCTGGCATGCAATCAGGAAAAAGAGCAGCTCCAAAACCAGCAACAAAAATATGGAAAAAAGAAAAAAAAAAAAGCTCCTAAGCAAAAGATAGGCAATATATACATGCATGAAGACACTTTATCTCTTTTAGCATAGGAAGATTTGCCTGTGGAGGGATATTATTTCATTAAGAACATTGAGGAAACAACATCATTTGAAAAGAATGAAACCCAATTCACTGTACCATAAGGAAATAGAGAATCTTGACTTCTAATTGTCCCAATTCATTCGGCCACTGTTAACTAATTGAGTTGGGTCTTCTTTCTTTCTTTCTGTTGGCAAATAAAATACAGATCGAGCATTGAGTTCGTTCCAGAAAACCCGAAGTAAATTAGACGAAAATGTGTATACACACACAAAAGGATCAAATTTGTAAAAGTTATGGTCAAAAAGTGATGAAACATACCTTAATAATAGTCCAATTAATGATCGATTGAAGGGGGAGAGTGCGAGTGAGAGAATCACACTCTCAAATCGATATAAACAAAAATGGCACTCTGAAACCCTAAGAGAGAGAGAGAAAGAGAGACAGGGACACGGATGTTTAGCGGATTATGGTGCACGGCCGACTGGACTGTGAAGGCAGCACGGTGATTTAGGGTGCACGGTGGAAGCGGGTTGGCGGCGAAGAGACAAAGAAGGAAGAAAACCTAGGGTCAAATGCTTGCTTACTTGCAAATTATAACATATAAATACCTAAATTAATTTTATTCTTCATTTGGCCCAATTAACATAGTTATTATTTTAATACTCATATTTTATTTCTATTTTAATTTTAAACTTGCAAGAAATCTAACTTTATTCAATCACATTCTCAAAATATGTTTATTTCTTTCAATTTCACCCTTAATATTTTAATACAAAATTTAGTTAATTAATATAACATTTTATATTAATATGATCAATTAATAAATCTATACATATTATTTTCTCTATTTTTCCAATTATTTTATCTTATTTTTACATAATTTTTACATTTTTAATGAATTTTTTGTTTCTTTTCTAATTTAATATATTAATATTATTATTATGATTTTAATATATAATTATCAAAATTATAAATATGTTCATTTCTTCAATTTTTATATTATATTTAAGCAATTCTAATATATGAGTAAAATTAATATAAATACATGTAATATATAATAGTAATACAAATCAATTGGTCAAATGCTCAAAATACTAGCATTTAGTTAATTAGCTCCACAATATTATATATATATATATATATATATATATATATATGAACCATCCACTCTATGAGTTATAAATTTAATGATGACCTAATATGTATGTATAAGTGTGTGGATTATAACTCATAACTTACAATCTCAAGTAGTTAATTAGGCTTGCAAAGCATAGTTAGGACATATAAAATGCTTATTAATTATTTTCTTAAAATGATTACATGAGATAAGTGGTTCATTTCCTAATTAATCTGTAATAATAAAAAACCTCCTTTTCAATTTAATTTATATTGCGTTTTCTATAATCCTATTTCAATTACAATAGAATAAAATCTTCTTCGTTCTTACTTAAAATTATATTTGTAATAAAATTGTCTTAGAAAAATTAATGAAAGAGTCATTTGTGACGCTTTATTTTATCAAATTTTTAATCTTCTTCATGAATTTATAATTGCAACAAATGGAATTTTAAACATAAAAATTAAAACATGAAATAGTATTACGAAAACATAGTTTCAGGAAATAGGTCGGGTTTTTTCGAGTTTTCCCTGAACCTGGTCATTCGGGTTTGGGTAAACCCATACCCACCCTGAATCCGAAAAAACCCTGTCAACCGGGTATTGACCGGGTTCGGGTTCAAGAAACCCGTCGGAACGGGTTTAAATTGCTATCCCTATATTTTCGATACCTTCTTTTAAAATGTGAGAAAGTCACATTTCTTCAAAAATTCGAAAAGAATAAAATTGTAGTGGAGATGAAACACGTACAACTTTACAAGTGGTAAAATTATGTACTATTGAATTATGTATTTACCAAAATTATATTTATTATGTAAGTTCAATTTTTCTTTGAACCTTACATGTGTTAGAATTTCTATGTGCGGAATGTTGGGTATGATTCATACTTTGCATTCAGGCAACTATAGATTGTCCCCCGACGACCATGGCGTTGACACAAGGTTTATAACTCAATTTTATAATTGATTTTGGTGATAACAAACATTGAATTGAATTTTCATAATTAATTTTCAAATAGGCATTCTGATAAGTGAATATAATGATAACTTCTAGGTTAAGATATCTCTATTATCTTATCTAATTATGGAAGAATTTAGCCTTATCCAGCTTGATTTGTAATTTTGTAGGAAGAAAACTTCTGGAAGAAAGATAAGACCGAAAGGTTGCTTGCATAGAAAGAAAAGCCGCAGTTTTGTTGAAGAAAAGAAGACTGAGATACTGATGCCATGGCATGTAACTTTACATGCCGCAGCATTGAGGAAGTTGGCAGAATTACGGAATTTGAGAGATTGATGCAAATCCGGCTATCCAATTGAGACAACAGACTTCTACACAATTTGGACTTTCAATTTTCGTGGACAAGAACAATTGTGAATGGAAGAGGCTACCTTTAGAATAAAAGATGATGGTTCAAGACGGAAAAACAACAACAACGATAGACAATAGAATAAAGCAATAGACATAGTTAGTTTTAATCTTTATTTTGCATGCAAGCCATGTTTAGTGGCTGAAGCTCTTTTCTTTAGGACTAGGATGTAGCCATCATTACTTATTTTTCATTTATATAATTGTGGTATTTTCCAATATTTGATTTATTCGGTTTTAATTCGTGTAAATGCTTGATCACCATTTGCATGTTTAAGGTATTGGTGAAGAGGCGACAGTTGACATCAATATTAGTTCGTGAATTCTTCAAACTTTAATTGTGAATCACGATAGTAGATTCTTAATTTCTGCAGCATAATATTCTTTTGTTCATCAAGCATTCATAGTAATTTTGGAGTCACGAAAGTAGTCCCATGATTATTATTTGAATAGGAATATTATACTCTGAGAGGAGATAATGTTTGATTATGTGAATAGTTGTGAGGAATTATCACAAAATAATTATATGAATGGAATTTATAGTAATGGTTGGTGAAATCCCAAGTCCTAAAGTTTGTTTACCCGAATTCTTTAGTTGAACGTATTGATTTTGTTTTTCCTTGATTTTTATTACTACATCCAATTTTCTTTTATATGTTGATCTAGATAATAGGTATTAATATTGCTTAACTGGTAGTTGTTCACCTCCCTGTGGGACGATACTCGTAATTATATTACAATTACATGACTTGCAATTAGTAGTTAAAGAAAACACGAGTCAAATTTTGGCGCCGTTGCCGGGGAGGCGTATTCAATATCAAATTTGCAATATTTTTCTTATTAATTTAGATTGTAGTTTATTACGTTATTATTGTTAATTCATACTGTGTTTTATGCCCAGGAGAACACGAGACTTATTGCCGTATAATCCAGAAATAGAAAAGACTTGCAGGGCATTAGCTAAAGAAAGCAAACAAAGGAAGGAAGCTCTCAAGATGGCAGAAGAAAATCCAGTTCCTGCGAGAGTTTTGTTACGAGATTTTGCTATGCCTACACCTGAAGGAGCACGTGCAAGTATTTCAAGACCTGTGGTAAATGCTAACAATTTTGAGTTAAAACTTGCACTTATTCATATGGTTCAGCAAATTCAATTTGGAGGAGAATTGTTTGAGGATCCAAATATTCATCTGTCAAATTTTTTAGAAATTTGTGATACTATAAAAATGAATGGAGTAACCGATGATGCCATTAGACTAAGGTTGTTTTCTTTTTCATTAAAAGATAAAGCTAAAGCATGGCTCACTTCTTTTCCATCTGGTACTTTTACCACTTGGGCGGGTTTATCTCAAGCATTTTTAAACAAATATTTTCCTCTTGGTAAAACTGCTAAGCTACGTAATGATATTGCTAGTTTTACACAATTAGACAATGAATCATTATATGAGGCATGGGAAAGATATAAAGAATTGCAAAGAATGTGTCCTCATCATGGTCTTCCTGGGTGGCTAGTGTTACAAACTTTCTATAATGGATTGAATCAATCTATTAAAACTTCTGTAGATGCAACCGCAGGTGGTACTTTAATGGGTAAATCATTAGAGGAAGCATATAATTTGCTAGAGGAAATGTCTTCAAATAATTTTCAGTGGTCTAATGAGAGAAATCAACAAAGAAAGGTGGCTGGAATGTATGGCGTAGATAAAGTAGATTTGTTGAGTGCTAAAATTGATTCATTGACTAATATGTTTGAAAAATTAAGCAGTGCAAATTTTATCTCCAATTCTATTTTACGCTGTGAAAATTGTGGAGGATCTCACACCATTGCCGAGTGTTTGCAGGTAGCAAATGTACAATTTGCTCAAAATTTTAACAGACCACAGCAGCACAACCCATATTCCAACACATATAATCCAGGTTGGAGGAACCACCCGAACTTTTCATGGGCAAACCAAAACAATGTCGGAAGCAGTAACATGAGACAATTTAACCCAGCAGGATTTCAGCCAAGACCACATCAAGCTGAAGTAAAACCATCATGGGAAGTAGCCATTGAAAAGCTGACCGGTGCCACTTCGGATAGGTTCGAAAAACTGGAAGCAAAACTGGATCAAGTTGTGGCAGTAAACAAAAATCTGGAATTTCAGATTGGGCAGATAGCTAATTCTATAAGTGCTAGAGACAAAGGGAAGCCACCTAGCATGCCGGAAATAAATCCCAAGAAGCGATTGCAAAGCGGTAACTGCGCGTGAAAACGATTGGATGAAGTGAACAAAAAGAAACAAGAAGAGGAACTTGTGACACCCGAAAAAGATGAAAAAGTAATGGAGGAAGAACCTGAGATTGGAAGAGAACCCTTGAAGGAAGCTCCTAAGGTAGTGAAGGAACCTGAACCTTATATTCCGCCAATACCATTTCCTCAAAGATTGAAGAAGTTTAGAGATGACAAACAATTCCAGAAATTTGTTCAAGTGTTTAAGCAACTACACATCAACATACCGTTTGCTGATGCTCTTGCTCAAATCCCTGCATATCCTAAATTTTTGAAGGAAATCATGTCGAACAAGAGGAAACTGGAAGATTTTGAAACAATACCGTTGACTGAGGAAACAAGTGCTTTGATTCAAAATAAATTACCTCAAAAGCTCAAGGATCCAGGGAGTTTTTCTATTCCTTGTACCATTGGTGAAATAAATTTTTCTAAAGGATTATGTGATTTAGGAGCTAGTGTTTCTTTAATGCCTTTATCTGTTTCAAAAAAATTAGGATTGAAGGAGTTGCAACCAACTAATGTTACTTTACAATTGGCTGACAGGTCTTTAACATATCCAGTGGGAATTTTAGAAAATGTACTTGTCAAGGTAAATAAATTTTTTATTCCCACAGATTTTGTAGTATTAGAAATAGATGAGGACGTTGACATTCCAATCATTTTGGGAAGACCCTTTTTAGCCACAGCTGGGGCAGTAATTGATGTAAAGCACGGTAAGCTAACATTTAGTATCGGTAATGAGCAGGTAGAATTCAATGTTTTTAAATCCTGCAAATATCCGTCCTTTACCGACCATGTTTATTGTGTGGATATTTTTACTAAACTTACTGATGAGTTTGTTAGAATTGACAAATCAAAGGATCCTTTGGAGGAGTGCTTGGTTAGTGCAGGAACTATACATGATGAGGATGAAGAGATTTCGTTGATGGCAAGTGCATTGGAAGGAGTCGATTTCAGTCCCCAACAACGAGATGGGATAATTCGGAGATGTGTACCTCAAGAGGATGTCTTGGACATACTAAGCCACTGTCATTCTTTGGAATGTGGAGGACATTTTAGCACATAAAAAACAGTGGCTAAGACTGGGAGCAGACACTGGACAAAGAAGAGTCAACCGAAGATGAAGACCAATTTTTTCTGCAATGCCATGGCATGCAATTTTGAATGCTATGGCATGACACACTTCATGACGGAAGGATGCTTGGACAGAAAGTTTTCAGCGTTGCGGCGGTTATTTCAGCGCAGTGGCGGTTCGCTTATAAATTTCTTTCCAATGCCATGGCATGTAATTTTCAATGCCATGGCATTACGCATTTCATGGTGGAAGGACGTTGGATAGAAAGTCTTACGGAAGAAAAAAGAAAAAAACAGGGAAGTCAATATGAGTGCTGATTCTACCACCCTTACCTGTTTTCCCGCACAAGGCCACCAACATGAGTGATGATTCTACTTAACTCAAGACAAGGGAAGTCCTCCTTTTATATATTTGATTTTTTGTCAATTTTCTTTATTTTGAAACATTGGGGACAATGTTTAATTTAGTTGGGGGGGGAGTACTTTTGTGTTTACTTCATTTTTGTTTTTGTGTTTACTTCATTCTTGTGTTAGTTTTTTTTTTATTATTTTATCACGTTTGTGTTAGTTTTGATTTAAAAATTTTAAAAAAAAACAAACAAAAATTAAAAAATAATAATAAGAAAAAAAATTTTAATATAAATTTTTTTAAAAAGAATTATTTTATGCTGAAATTAGTTGTTATGATCTATGATGAGAATGGTTTAAATCTCAAGCTCATGGGAGTATAAAAATGCTATGAGAATGAGTAACTCAATCTTTTGATGTGACTTTTACCTTGTTTTAACATTACTGGAAATTCTCTTGAGCACAACTATGATAAGTCCTTTGTTCTATGTGCAAAGTCTGTATAAACTAAAGGTCTTTATCCTTTTGAATGCAACTATTTGATTTGATTTGGAGATGAAGGTCATAGGCAGTTCTTTGGCCGTTTGCACCTTTCAAGCTAACCTGATTTTGTATCTTATCCATTGAACCTGATTTGAGCCTAATAGATAGAATGGAAAGAACCGCCATTCAGAATTATTTCTTTCATAACCTCATTTACTACCTTATAGCCCTTATTCATGATAATTTTTTTTTATCCTTCTAAAATCCCTTAAAAAGAGTTTAAATGCACTTTGGTATATATGATACAAGGGAACGAGGGAGACATGGAGCCCAATGTGAGATACAAGTTAAAATGGGTAGAAGAAGGGATAGGTTATGGGTCTACAAGATTAAGTCTGTTTGATGCATAAGGTTGAAGGAGAGTTCTTATTGTTTTATGAATAATGTTCTGTTTATTGTTGATGTATTTTATTTTCCAAAAAAAAAAAGAAGAAAAAAAAAGAAGAAAGAGAAAGAGAAAGAGAAAAGAAGATGAAGCGAACTTATTCTGTTGTTCAGCCTCGAAGAATGCTTGTTTGGTGTGCATTGTCAAAAGAGATTAGAGTACAATAAGTTGGGGGTTGTGATGGAAGGTGCTACAATTTAACAAGTATCTGTCCAATGTGCTTACAAGATTTAAATTCTTTTCTTTGATTTTATCTCTTTTCCCCTTCTTTGATAGCCAATCCTAGCCTAACGTTACAAGCTAAAAGTCCTACCTGATCCAAATTGAGTTGGTTGTTTGTATATAAAGAATGTGGATATTTGTTTTATGCAACTGGCTTTAATCTGGAATAATGGGATGTGATCCATAGCACACACACACTCTGGTAATGTTAAGAAGGTTTAAGTTGCTCTTTTGATGGGTCTTACTCATGATTGTGGTGTTTTAACTTTCCTGTGGGTATTGGTTGGAATCTCTGAGATTTTGTATAACACTGAATTCAGATATTAATTTCTTTTGCTTGAGGACAAGCAAGTGTTCAAGTTGGGGGTATTTTGATAAGTGAATATAATGATAACTTCTAGGTTAAGATATCTCTATTATCTTATCTAATTATGGAAGAATTTAGCCTTATCCAGCTTGATTTGTAATTTTGTAGGAAGAAAACTTCTGGAAGAAAGATAAGACCGAAAGGTTGCTTGCATAGAAAGAAAAGCCGCAGTTTTGTTGAAGAAAAGAAGACTGAGATACTGATGCCATGGCATGTAACTTTACATGCCGCAGCATTGAGGAAGTTGGCAGAATTACGGAATTTGAGAGATTGATGCAAATCCGGCTATCCAATTGAGACAACAGACTTCTACACAATTTGGACTTTCAATTTTCGTGGACAAGAACAATTGTGAATGGAAGAGGCTACCTTTAGAATAAAAGATGATGGTTCAAGACGGAAAAACAACAACAACGATAGACAATAGAATAAAGCAATAGACATAGTTAGTTTTAATCTTTATTTTGCATGCAAGCCATGTTTAGTGGCTGAAGCTCTTTTCTTTAGGACTAGGATGTAGCCATCATTACTTATTTTTCATTTATATAATTGTGGTATTTTCCAATATTTGATTTATTCGGTTTTAATTCGTGTAAATGCTTGATCACCATTTGCATGTTTAAGGTATTGGTGAAGAGGCGACAGCTGACATCAATATTAGTTCGTGAATTCTTCAAACTTTAATTGTGAATCACGATAGTAGATTCTTAATTTCTGCAGCATAATATTCTTTTGTTCATCAAGCATTCATAGTAATTTTGGAGTCACGAAAGTAGTCCCATGATTATTATTTGAATAGGAATATTATACTCTGAGAGGAGATAATGTTTGATTATGTGAATAGTTGTGAGGAATTATCACAAAATAATTATATGAATGGAATTTATAGTAATGGTTGGTGAAATCCCAAGTCCTAAAGTTTGTTTACCCGAATTCTTTAGTTGAACGTATTGATTTTGTTTTTCCTTGATTTTTATTACTACATCCAATTTTCTTTTATATGTTGATCTAGATAATAGGTATTAATATTGCTTAACTGGTAGTTGTTCACCTCCCTGTGGGACGATACTCGTAATTATATTACAATTACATGACTTGCAATTAGTAGTTAAAGAAAACAAGAGTCACATTCAATGAAATATTTTAATTTGATAAATTGAAGATAATATGATTGAAAAAGATTAATATTACTTTTAAGGTATTTTTACCTAATTTGGATGAAGCAAGAAAGGAATTTAAAAGTTTAGAGTAATGGAAATTAGTGAAAGATGAAAACTTGAACTAGAAGGTTAATTTGAATGAACAGAGAAATCAGATACATGTTAGTATTTTGATGATATATAGAGATCTAACGGTTCAATTATTGTGAAATTTTAATATAGTAAACTAGACGTCCATATTTACAACTTTACTGAGCTAAATATTTTCTGTATCCGAAGTTGAGATGTTGAAAAATGAGCTTGAATATTAGTCATTACAGAATTCTGGATTCTGGAGCTAGTTTCGGTTTTTGAGGCATAATTCAAATTTTACAACGTTACAAATTCTGATTTTTGTTGTGTGAAAATAAGACATATATATATACAACTTTTGTGTTTTAATTTTTACCAAATTCGGAAAAAATAATGGTGAAACAATATCTTTAAAGTGTAAACATAGAAGCAGATTATCAGGAAAAGTTGGCTGAAGCTGGTCTCGGTTTGGCGGCTATATCTGACTATCTAACCGTTGGATGAAGTTGAAATTTGTTCATAACATAGTCAACATCTAGAGCTACAAATTCACTTCTTTGAGAAATTTTTGGATATGAACGTTATAAGGGAGAAACAACGGTCACAAATATATCTCAAAAATCTGAATCTGAAAGACAGCATTTGAAGCAAGGAAATTCAAGTTCCTTGAAAGACAAAATTTAGCAACGGTCAATTTGGGATATTTTCCTATAAATACGGCCTCAAACTCAGATAAACATAGAGGAAGAGCAAGAGAAGAAAGAGGGGAGCAAGAGAAGAAAAAGAGATAACGGAAGAAAGAAGTGCTTGCAAAGAGAAATATATTTTGAGTGAATTGTGCTTCATTTTTCATATTCAACTTGTGAGAGTTTTGTTCTTAGTTGTTTGAGTTTTTAACTCATCATTATTGTTGTAAGAAAGGGAAATTTATTACCCTTTTGTTTTTGTGAGAGTTGAGTGAGCTCTTGTTGATCTTGGTTCAAGTGTTAGAATCAAGATTGGAGATATTCTTTGAAGAGAGACTTGTTGAGTGATTTGGGGATAAAATCACTCGGTTTAAGTGATTTGGGGATAAAATCACTTGGTGTAAGTGTTTTGGGGATAGATTCACTTGGTGTGCAAGTAATTCAGGGATAGAATTACTTGATAAGGTTCTTTAGCACCTTTGGAAGCTAGTGTGTAACAAGCTCTTTCAAAGAATAGTGGAAAAACCTCAAGGAGGATCTTGAGGAGTGGACGTAGGCAAGATTGGAGCCGAACCACTATAAATTGCTTGTGTTTGTTTCTCTTCCCTTCTCTTTATATTTATTTCATATATTTGCACTTACTTATTATTTAAAATATATTGAATCTATTTTTGTGAATTTTTCTATACTTGACTATCATTTTCATTTTGATATACTTGTTTTTACGGGTTGAAATTTTATTTGTTAATTTTTAGTACAACCCTATTCACCCCCCCTCTAGTGTTGCTATTTGGGACAACACATGGGGGTCCCACTTCCCGGTGAGCGGGCGGGGGTCCAGGCAGTGCCCCTAGGCGGGGGTCGCGAGGGCGCCTATAGAGGCCTTATGTAATTTAGGGCTTCTGATTTTCTATATAGTTTGGGCTTGGGCCTATGAATACTAGTGTGGCGCAAGGTTTCTGCCGCCAATAAAATAACCTCTCTTGTAACATAGACTGTAGAGAGTGTGAGGTACATAATATTAAAAAAAACCTTGATAGACATAGCCCTACTCTGGGGTGAACCAGGATAAATCGTTTGTCTCATTTACTTTTTCAGTTTATTTTCTTTGATTACACGTGATATTGACGCTGTATATCCAAGATTTGGTATTAGAGTTTTGGTTTGAGATTACGGTTTCTTGGTAAAGAGGAATTTGCAAACTTATCTCTGGAAGATGTCGGCTAATCAATCACGAGTCGAAGTAGAAAAGTTCGGGGGCAAGGGTTTCGAGTTATGGAAACTGAAGATGGAGGTTTTACTCATGGACAGAGATCTGTGGCATATGGTTGAAGATGATAAATCGATTGAGAAAACCGGCACTGATGGAACATCTGGGTCAGTTGTGTCTGTTGAACTGAAGGAGTGGATAAAAAATGATCGAAAAGCTCGAAGCCTGATCTAGCTACGCCTTAAAGATGTGTTGGTGAGCGTGACTTCTAAGAAGACTACAAAGGATCTCTAGACGAAGTTGGGAACCCTCTATCAGAGCAAGTCGCGTTTGAACGTGTTGTTTCTATAAAAACGACTGTACAATCTTCGGATGAGTGAAGGTGATTCTTTCTCTGCGCATTTAAATGCATATAATACTATTTGTGGACAACTTGCATCTATAGATGTATGATAACTCTATTTTATATGGGGTATTTTTATTAATCTTGGTTAGAAATTGGCTTGTGTTTTGATTTGTTTTTACATATTTTTGCCAAATTTTCCTTTGATTTTATAATCACCAAGTTATCTAATATTTTTAGAACTTTTGAGCTTAATCTTGAATTTTTCTTCTAATTTAAAGATTAACAATTATCTAGGCATTATTTTGTTACTTTGTAGCCAAGAAAGCTTATCAAAGCTTGACCGAATTGTTTCAACAAAAAGACAACAAGAATGAGAAGCGGTCAAGGGAAACAGGATATGGCTACAATTTGGAAACCAAAACCAGCCACAAGAAGATTAAAAGAAGAGCCAGTTGTATGACCGTGCTAACAAAGTCTGAAAGAAAAGAAAAAGGAAATAAACGCCCGAGACAAAATGCAAGCAGGTAGCTGAAGAGGGAAATAAAGGAGCAGCCAAAGAAACAAAGGAAAAAAAAAGGAAGCAAATAAAAGAGGAAATAAAAAGCCAAGCCAAGCGGTCAAAGGATGCAGCAAGTTGTGAATTGGAAGACAAAAAGGAAATACAAGTCAACTGCAAAAACAAAGAAGAACCGTACTGTAGAAAGAGAAAAGAAAGTCGGCTACAAATTGGAAATAGAAGACAACCGTTGCAAGAAGGAAACAAAGGTGAGTACAAATTAGGAAACAAACAAAAAAAAAAAAATCGGGCAGCAACAATGACATAGAGCTAAGCTGAAATTTGGAAACAAAAGTCGGCTAGGATTAGGAAACAAGAAAGAAGAACCGGTTACAATTTGAAGATGGATTCGGAGTTTAGGAAATCAGCTTCTCTATATAAACAACACATCCGAGAGAGGGGCAGCATCATCCAGTCTGTTGAGAGGTGATTCAAAATTTTAGGAAGAGTAGAATAAGTCAGTAACTGGCAGTTTGAGTTTTACCGAGTCTTTAGGAGTAGTTGTTTACTGCTATCAATAATTTAGCTACTTTATCTCATATTAGTTTGAAAACCGTTGTATGCATGTTTATATAAGAACATGCTCTGTTTTGTATTCTGCAGTTGCAAGTCAAATAAAACACAGCAAGCATTTTATTCATTACATTGCCTCTAGTTTTTGCTCATTTCTCTTGATAATCATTTACCTCAGCTGCCAAAATCTCCAACATTGTGGTATCAGAGCGCCAGGTTAAAGTGGCATCTGATCATGTCAATGACAGGAGGAAATGGACAATCTTCCATGATACCAGTTTTCAAAGGAGACAACTATGATGTATGGCACATAAAGATGAAGACTCTTTTCCGTTCACAGGAGTTATGGGAAGTGGTGGAGTCTGGTTTTGCTGAGGATGAAAGAGATGAAGCCAAACTGAGGGAGAATCGTAAGAAGGATACCAAGGCTCTGTTCTTCATTCAACAAGGAATGGATGAGACAGTTTTTTGCAGGATATCAGATGCACAGACAGCAAAGCAGGCATGGGATACGTTAATGGAAGAATTTCAAGGTACGGATCAGATCAAAACAGTGAGACTTCAATCTCTCGAAGACAATTTGAGACACTACAAATGGAGAATGATGAGAAGGTACAAAATTATATGACACGTTCAAAAGTCATTATCAATCAAATGAAAACGTATGGGGAGACAATTGCTGAAGCAACAGTCGTATCAAAAATTCTGAGGAGCTTACCTCAACGATTTGATCATGTGGTAGCAGCCATTGAAGAATCAAAGGATTTAACTAAGTTGTCCTTTGATGCTTTGATGGGATCGTTGATGGCTCATGAGGATAAATTTGAGCAGTCAACGAAGAGACGATGAAAAAGCTTTTCAAGCCGAATCCACCAATGCAATGCAGAGTTCGGATCGGAATTTTAGAGGAAGAGGCCGTAATGCAAGAGGAAAAGCGGGGAGAAGCTGGGCAAGGTGAACCTAGAAGATGCTATAACGCAACAAAGTGGGTCATTTGCTAGAGATCAGAGAGCAAGAAACTCAAGTGAGTTTCTTGAAGATGGGAAGCAGAGCGAGAGAAGAATACTTGTTTATGGCAAAGGAAGCTAATGAAAGGAAGAATTGTATCCGTATATTGTGATGCATTTGCTCAGTCACATGTCGAGGACAAGAATTTGTTCAAAGACTTGAATGAGGGTCATAAAAGGAGATCACCCTTGGTAATAATAGGAAATTGCAGTGGAAGGCAAGGGAACATTAGGTGCAGTTGGTCAAGGCAAAGTCAAGTGTATTAGTAATGTTCTATATGCACTGAATTGGCTCATAACTTGTTGAGTGTTGGTCATTTGGTTAAAGGAGGATATCTTTGTGATCTTTGAAGATTGCATGTGTGATCAAAGAAAAAGGGACTGGTTTGATCATTGTCGAGTGAAAATGATGAACAATTGCATGTTTCCATTAAAGTTTGAAGAATTGGAAGAATAGGATTGGTTGTCAGGAAGAAAATTCATCAAGAAGGTTGCATCACAGGTATGGTCATCTTAATGTGACCGGTTTAAAGTCGAAAGAAAAGAATATGGTGGAAGGACTTCCGAGATCGGTCAGGAAATATCATATGTGAGGGGTGCATCTATGGGAAACAAGCAAAAACCATTCCCTAGTGGTGAAGCATGGAGAACAGAAGGGGTTTTGGAGCTGGTAGTAGCTGATATATGTAGTCCTATGAGAACAAACTCTCTCGGTGGAAGCAAATATTTTTTGCTGTTCATTGATGATTATAGTAGGATGAGCTGGGCCTATTTCCTAAGTCACAAGTCAGAAGCATTTGAGAAGTTCAAGATATTTAAGGCCATGGTTGAAGTTGAAAGCGGGAAAAAACTGAAAGTGTTAAGAACGGACAGAGGGGGAGAATTCAACTCTAAGGAGTTTGACAACTTCTGTCAAAATGAAGGAATCCAAAGGGAACTTACAGCTCCTTTTACTCCAGAGCAAAACGGGATCGCAGAGAGGAAGAACAGAACAATAGTTGAAATGGCGAGAAGTCTTCTAAAAGCCAAAAAACTACCCGACACTTTTTGGGCAGAAGCTGTCACTACTGCAATATATTTACTCAACCTATCACCAACGAAGGCTGTTCAAAATCAGACCCCTTTTGAAGCTTGGTATGGTGCTAAACCCTCTGTTTAGCATTTAAAAATATTTGGTTGCATTGCATATGTTTTTATTCATCCACACTTGAGGCATAAATTAGAAGAAAAATCTATAAAATGCATATTTGTGGGATACTCATCTCAGTCAAAAGCATACAGACTATATAATCCAGAAAGTGGAAAGATCATAGTCAGTAGAAATGTAAGGTTCAATGAGGAGGAAAGCTGGAATTGGGAAAAAATAGGGAAGCAATGGTCTAGAGATATGAACTTTGAAGACCAGCCAGCAGAACACGAAGCATTAGCCCAAGAAGATACTAGTGGAACAACATCAACACCAACCAACAGGAGTGGCTCGGGTAACGAGTTAGAAAGAATGTCTAGTAGTGCAAAAACTAGCCCAGATACTTCTCTTGCCAGAAATGTGAGATCTCTAGCTGATATATATGCTAGATGCACATTTGCATTATATCTTCTTGATCCTACTGTATGAAGAAGCGTGTGATAAGGAAGAGTGGAAAAAGCTATCTTTGGAGGAGATCAATGCAATTATGAAATCGGACTTGGGAGCTAGTTGATTTACGGAAAGAAAGCAAGCTATTGGCCTAAAGTGGATATTTAAGACGAAATATCAAGGCGATGGGAGCAAACTAAAGAATAAAGCAAGACTTGTGGCAAAGTGCAGTCAAGTGGAAGGAGTTGATGTAGAAGAAACATTTTCTCCGAGCGTGTTGAAACCATTAGAATTGTGATATCACCGGCTGCCCAACCGAAATTTGGAAGATATACCAATTTGATGTCAAATCTGCTTTCCTAAATGGAGATTTGTTAGAAGAAGTATACGTAGAGCGACCTCAAGGTTTTGTCATCTCGAGAAGAACATAAAGTGTATAGACTTAGAAAAGCTCTGTATGGGCTGAAACAAGCCCCAAAAACTTGGTATACGAAGATAGATGCATACTTTATACAATGTGGATTCAAAAGGAGTGACAATGAACCCACCTTATATGTGAAAGCAACAGCTCAAAAGGAATGCTTGATTGTATGCCTGTATGTAGATGACATGATATACACTGGTTCCTCTCAATCCCTAGTTGCAGAATTCAAAAAACAAATGATGAAGAAGTTTAAAATGACTGATTTGGGAGTGCTGAAGTATTTTTTCGGACTAGAAGTTCAGCAAGAAGAGGATGGGATATTTCTATCACAAAGAAGATATGCACTCGAGTTACTCAAAAAGACAAGTATGTTGAATTGTAGAACTGTAGAAACTCCAATGAATATGAATGAGAAGCTCAAAGAAGATGATGGAGCAGAACAAGTTGATGGGAAACAATACAGAAGCATGGTGAAGAGTCTAATGTATTTAGCTCACACAAGGCCAGACCTTGCCTTCTCTGTTAGTATGATATCAAGATTTATGCACAAGCCCAACAAGCAACACCTAGGAGCAGCCAAAAGGATTTTGAGGTATGTAGCAGGCACGGTAGACTACGGAATATGGTATACCCAAGTCGATTTCAGATTGATGGGATACTCGGGACGGTGATTGGGAGCTCATTGGATGACCAAAAGAGTACCAGACCTTTATTTGATCTTGGTTCGTATGATAACTTGGGGTTCCAAGAAACAAAATAGCGTGGCATTGTCTTCGTGTGAAGTGAGTACATGGCATTGGGAGCTTTGCATGTCGTGGGCTTTGGATTAAGAAGATTTTAACATTTGAGAAAATCTCAATCAACACCAATAAAGATAAAATGTGACGATGTCAATGATAGCTATGGCAAAGAATCCAATGTATCATGGGAGGAGCAAACACATAAAAATCAAGCATCACTTCATGAGGAGCTTGTTGCACTAGGGAAATCAAGTTAGAACGATTGCACGAGTGAAGAACAAGTTGCGTATGTTTTGACCAAGTCACTATCGATCTAAAAGCACGCAACTTCGGAAGAAGAATGGGAGTCACTAATTTCGAATCAAGGGAGTGTTGAGAGGTGATTCAAATTTTTGGAAGAGCGAATAAGTCGAATCGCGCTTGAGTTTTACTGAGTCTTTAGGAGTAGTTGTTTACTGCTTTCAATAATTTAGCTACTTTATCTCATATTAGTTTGAAAACCGTTGTATGCATGTTTATATAAGAACATGCTCTGTTTTGTATTCTGCAGTTGCAAGTCAAATAAAACACAGCAAGCATTTTATTCAGTACATTGCCTCTAGTTTTTGCTCATTTCTCTTGATAATCATTTACCTCAGCTGCCAAAATCTCCAACACAGTCTTCATTCTTCTTTTCGGTCTTTAGTTTAGAGAGCAGCAAGGTTTCTTTTCCTTGGTTTTCTTCTTTCGTTAGTTTAGAAAAGATAGAAGCTATTCGTCTTCATTCCCTTGGTTCTTCTTGTGTTATTTTCTTCTTGCTTTAGATTAGATTTGGTTAGTAAGTTAGTGCAGAATTTTAAACAGAAGTAGAGTAGCTTCGGGTTTGCTTCAGCTTTCTTTTCTCCAACAATTTCAGCCGCAAATCAGTTTTTTTTCTTGAGTTCTGGATGTTGTCCTTTTCTTCTTTTCTTCTTGTCTTTAGTTTCAGTTTTTAGGCAAATAAAACTAAGCTTAGCCGCCAAACTTGACTTGGGTACAAAGGCAGAAGCTGAATCTTTTCCTTTGGAAGCTACGGGTGCAGAAACATTGTTTTGACTTCAAGTCCTCACTTACGGTTTTTTTTTTTTTTTTTTTTTTTTGTCTTTCATTGTTTTCTTTAGTTTAGTTTAGTTAGCAAATCTAGCTTTCTTTTCTTGTTCTAGTTTTTAGTTTAATTTAGCAATTTTAATAATTTAATTTTTTGTGTTTTGTTATGAAATTTTTGGTTATGTTTTATTTGCAAGTACCAACCACCTACGGGTTTTGTTTGGATTTTATTTTTTATTTTTTATTTTTAATTATGTTTAAGAAATTGGTGTTATTCTTTTATATTAGTATGAACTAATTTAATTTTCTAGGGCTACGATGTAGCCTAACTATGAAGTCTTTAATATTTTTTCTATTAATGTAGTTTGAATTTATTTTCTATGGTTGAGTATTTATCTCCGTGCTTAATGCTTCTAATTACTTGATCACTAATTAGATGATATGTTAATCATAACGAACTGGAAAGGGAGTTATGTGTCAAGTTCATTGAGATAAATGCCCTAAATTGCATGTAGGATAGGAATATACCTACATGGTTTGTGTAGTCGCTATATGAGAATCCATAGAAATTAATGACTTCATAATTGTTGCAATTCACATAGGAATATAGTGAATTAGCAATTAGGGAGATTTTTATTAGATCACGGGAGGGACTAGTAAATAAGTTAGGGAATCTCGACTATCAACCAGGAAAATAAATTAGACTATAGAAATAGATGAATATTAAGATGGATTAGTTATGGTGAAATCGAAAACCCTAGAGCTTTAGCCAATTTAATTCATCACATTATTTTGCTTTGCTTAGTTTTAAATTTAGTTTTAATTTAGTTTGTTAAAAATAAAAAAAATATCTTTTAAATCATTCAAATAAAGGTAGAATTAACTAAATTTCGATAGTTGATAAACAATTAGTCCTTGTGGGAACGAGAATATATATTCACTCTTTATTACTTGTTAACGATCACGTGCACTTGTGTGTAAAATCCGTAACAATGTACATCTGGATGAGGAAGATAAGGCATGTACTTTACTTTGTTCACTGCCGAATTCATGAGAGCATATAATGATTTCTATTGGTTTGAATGTTAGTACACTATCATTTGATATTGTTGTATTTGCCCTATTGTTTGAGAAGATAAGGAGGGTAGGGTCTGAAAATACAATGAATGAGGCTTTATTTGCTAGAGTTAGGAGCAGTGAGAAACCAAAATCTAGATCTGGTGATAGAGGAAAATCTAGGGAAAAATCTAAAACTTGGGAAATCTGAAGTAAAATGCTGGAAGTGCAAAAAGGTTGGGCATTTTAAAAAGGACTGCAGAAGTAAAAGTGTAGGTTCAGAGAAGCAAGATGAGACATTATTCTCTGGTACAAAGAAGGATGATGGAGGTAGCACGGGAGACCTGTATATGGCGTGTGATTCATCTCAAGGTGATTACGATGAATAGTTACTTGATACTAAAGCTTTTTTTTCATATGACGTCTCATAGGGATTGGTTCTGTGTTTATGAGACATATTATGGAGGCACGGTGAGACTGAGAGATGACACGACTTTTGATATTGTGGGTCGTGGGAAGGTAAAGCTGAAGATGAATGATAGAACGATCAAGAATCCACCAGATGTGATGCATGTTCCTGGCTTTACTAGAAATCTTGTCTGTGTGGGAGTTATGGCAGATGCTGGTGTCAATTTTAGTAGTGATAAATATTCATGCAAGCTGACACGTGGTTCTATGGTAGTTGCAAGAGGAAAACGACATGGAAGACTATGGAAGCTATTGGGAAGCACAGTGTTCAGTGGCGAAAGCTATGTCTCAGAGCAGTCGAGGAAAATCCTTCAATGCTGTGGCACCGAAGGTTGGGTCATATTGTGGCAAAGGACTGTTGACTCTAACATCAAAGAAGCTGGTGGATGGAATTCTGAGTTGTTCCATGGGATTCGAATTCTGTGAGCATTGCTTACATGGGAAGCAGAATTGAGTGTCGTTTGAATCCATAGGAAGAAAAGTGCAAGGCGTTCTGGACTTGATACACAGCGATGTTTTCGGACCTACACCTATAGCATCATATGGAAAATCAAGGTATTATGTTTCTTTTACCGATGATTTTTCAAGATATGTGTGGATATTTTTCTTGCAAAGCAAGGATGAGGTGTTTGAAAAATTATGTGAGTTCAAAGCTTTGGTAGAAAATCAGTTTGACAAGAAAATCAAAGTGCTTCGAATCAACAATGAAGGAGAATTTTGTTCAGCAAAATTTGATAAATTTTGTGCTACTAGTGGGATTGCAAGGCAGAAGACAACACCCTATTCACCTCAGCAAAATGGGGTAGCAGAGAGGCTAAATTGGTCTCTCATAGAGAAGGCAAGATGTATGCTGAGTGGCTACTGCCTGTTATCTGAAGAACAGGTCTCCTACGTTTGCTTTGAAGGATCAGACTTCATTTGAAGCACTATTTGGGAAAAGACCAGACATATCCCATGTAAGGGTGTTCGGTTGTGAGGCATATGTGCACATGCCAAAGGAGAAAAGAAGCAAGCTTGACAGCAAGTCAGAGAAGTGTATCTATATTGGATACAAAGATGGTGTCAAAGGGTATAAGCTATGGAATCCAAATACTAAACGTATCACATACAACAAAGATGTTGTGTTCGGAGAATTTGGGCTGAATCATATTTTTCCAGAAGCTCTAGAAAAGCCATAGACTGTGAAGTTAGAATTGGGTCTTGGTCGGGTTGTCGAAGCCCCCAAAATTAATTCAGATCTTCAACTAACTACAATTGGTTTGTAGTAGTAGTGGACCAGTTCGAATCCCACGAGGAGCTATGTGTAGAGGGGGGTTTTAGCACTTGAGATGAAAAGAATAATAAAAGAAGAAGGTTAATACCAATTCTAATAGTAATAAATAAAGGAAATTGATAAAAGAAATTACTAAAATATGTAAAAGAAATTCTTTAGTCTTACCAAGCTCCGATCCAAGGAAGTGTAGTTGTACCGAATATATTTAGATCATAGGATTCTAAAGACACTTTTTCATTCAAGCATTTAACCGAAAATTTCGCAGGATAGCCATGACAAAATTTTGAGTTTTCCTATTCTATTTGTTTGAACCTAGCATTCACAAAAAACCTTACTAACAAATGACTGGGGGCGATAGCGTTCCATATCATTTGATAGTAGCACTAAGAACATTGTAAACGGTTAAAACAAAAACCAACAATTGAGATAGCTGCAATTGAAAATCTTTGTATCATTAATTCCCCTTAAATCATAAATGCATGATTACTGTCACTTTACACACGCAAAAAGATTTAAATGCTACTTGTACTAAATGTTCCGGACAATTACGGATCAAGAACAAATAGATAGCTATATGAAGAAAAATGAAAATAAGTTGTCAATTTATTTATCATTCAAAATCCATAAAAATAGAATGCAAGAAATAATGATTACTTGAATGCAAAAGATTATGAAACTATGAACAAAACCTCACTAAATATATTGGCATTAACACCCCTTGGAACGGAAAGAAAGTAATTTAGCCACTCATGGTGGCAAAACTATTCTAACTTTATTCTAAAAAGAAAGAAAAGTACAAAAGAAATGAAGAATTCTGCAGAAAATTAAAGGAAAGATTTATGTCTTCCAAGTTCACTAACCCTCCTATTTATAGCCTTTTTCTCTAACAACCTCCCTAAAGACTTCCTACAATCTCTCCAACAAATCCAAGTCTTTAAACCTTAAATTCCTAACTAATTATCCAGCCAACCATCCTATCCTATCTAATCCTATCTAACCCTAACAAATGTAATCCAATCCATTCTAACTTGAATTACAAAAGTTTAAATCAAAAGACAAATGCAAATCTTGAAATTTCAGCCCATCGGTCCTTTGTCTCAGCTTAAGACGTGGTCACGTGCATTTCTTTGAGTTTCACCTTCAAGACTTCATCCTTTAAAGCGTGGGCAAGTTTAATCCAAAAGAGTCTTCTATTTTTGCTCAAAAAGTGCTGCTCAAAAAATCTTCTAAATCTCCATTAAATTCCATCTTTTCACTTTAGTCTATCAACTTCACCCCCTGTACAAAAACACTTTAAATTAGCCAATTTCATACCAAATAAAGCATTAACATCATAGTTTTGCTCCTATTAAATGGTAATAAATTAAATCCTATCAGGTCTAAAAGAAAAGACGGTAGCTACACAAATTGGAGTAGAAAATACTGATTTTGAAGCTGTCGAATCTAACGAGGAAGAGGATATATTAGATTTTGAAACTGAAGCAATAGCTGAACCAGTGCTGAGGCGATCCACCAGAGAGAGAAGACCACCTCAAAGATACACCCTTTATGCCAGTAATGATGATTATGCTCTGACTGCCAAGATCTAAGTACTATAAAACATGCCAAAAGCTCGAAAGATGCCAAACAATGGGAGGAAGCTATGGAAGATGAGATGAACATCCTGAATAAAAATAAAACTTAAAGTTTGGTGCCCACGGATCGGAAGGCAATTGGATGCAAGTGGGTGTTTCAGAAGAAGATTACTGCAAATGGGGACATATAGCATTACAAAGCGCGTTTGGTTGCAAAAGGATACTCACAGATAGAAGGAGTTGATTATGGTGAGATTATTTTCTCCTGTTGCAAAGTTAAATTCCATAAGACTTGTTTTATCTGTAGCAGCTGCATACAATCTGGAAGTGGAGCAGCTAGATGTCAAGATTGCATTTCTCCATGGTGATTTGGAGGAGGATATTTACATGAAGCAGCCAGAAGGGTTCATGGTTCAGGGAAAAGAAGACTTAGTTTGCAAGCTGAATAAGTCTTTGTATGGCCTGAAACAATCTCCCAGGATGTAGTACCAGAAGTTCGACTCATATGTGTTGAAACTTGAGTTTGATCATTGTGATGCTGATCATTGTGTCTACGTGAAAAGGTTAGATGGTAACTTTTTTATTCTAACTTTATATGTTGACGATATGTTGCTTGTTGGAAACAGTTTAAAGATGATCAATATTGTGAAAGGATTGCTGGTAAAGGAGTTTGAGATGAAAGATCTTGGCCCAGAAAATTTGATCTTGGGCATGCAAATCAAGAGAGAGCGTGAGAAAGAAAGGTTGTGGTTGAGTCAAGGGAAATATATAGAGAATGTGTTGAAAAAATTTAACATGTTTGACTGCAAGCTAGTGAAGACACCCATGTCTACAAGTTCCAAGTTATCAGCTCTCTAGTGCCCCAAGACAAAAGAGGAGGAGGACGAGATGGCATCAATCCCTTATGAGAGTGCAGTTGGGAGTTTGATGTATGCCATGGTGTGTACCCGTCCAGATATTGCCTAAGTAGTGGGAGTTTTGAGCAGATATATGTCCAAACCAGGGAAAGAGCATTGGATGGCAGTGAAGCGTGTGTTCCGTTATCTTCGTGGAACAATTGATTTTGAGTTGTGCTATGAAGCTATGAAGAGCTCAACTAGACAGCAACCAGTAGATCTAAAGTGTTTTGTGGATGCTGATTGGGGAGGTGACATTGACAATAGAAGATCCACCAGTGGATATGTTGTTTCCTTATTTGGTGGAGCTATCAGCTGGATGAGCAAAAGACAGAACATGGTTGCATTATTTATTACTGAGGCTGAGTACATAGCCTTGACATATGTTGTAAAAGAAGTGATTTGGTTGCGTAGGTTGTGTAAAGAGCTCGGTTTTACACAAGGAGTAGTGACAATTGGGTGTGATAGTTAGAGTGCTTTATTCCTAGCTAAAAAACCAGGTTTTCACGCAAGGACCAAGCACATTAGCATACGATATCATTTTATCAAAGAGAAGGTAGAGAAAAAGATCATAATGCTAGAGAAAGTTGACACACAGGTGAATAGCGCTGATTTTTTGTCCAAGGCGGTGAGTTCAGAGAAATTTGAATGGTGTACTGCAATACTGGGTCTAAAGAAGTGTGCGAAGTATTCACCAAGTGGGAGAATATTGGATATGGTTCATATTTCGCATTCAGGCAACGACAAATTGTCCCCCGACGACCGGTCCCGCTTCTCGGTGAGATAGTTAAAATTTTTTTTATCAAATTTTTAAAAGACAAAAAAGATGAAATTTAAAAACGAATATTTAATTAAATTATTTAAATTATATAATAAATTTATTTAAACTAAAAAGACGAAATTTAAAAATAAAAATTTAATAAAATTTAAAGAATACCGAGGGATACCATAGATTATATTGTTTTTCAAAATAGTAAATGTGGCCCCCCATTTGATTATGGATGAATTTTATGGTTTTCCTCAGCTAAATCCAATGAAATCAAGATGAGAAGCCATTTTCCATTGGTAACAAACGGTTATCTATTAAGCAGAGGAAAGCTTATTTAAAAAAACATAAAGATTGGCTCTTGTTCTGGCAAGAACGGAATTTTATCTTTTTGCTTTAAAATTTTTAACAAAAATTTTACATTATTTTATTAAATTTTCGACTTTAAATTTCATATTTTTCGTCTTTTTAGAGATAATATCATTTACCTCCCTCAAGATTATGTAATATATCAATCAGCCCCTGTGGTTTTGAAAAATAACAACCAGCCCCCTGAAGACTTTTTTGTCTTTTTGCCAACTACAATTAAGTTGACTATTAGTCAAGGGGATTGGTTGATATTTTTCAAAATCATGAGGGGCTAGTTGATATATTACAAGATCTCGGGGGAGACAAATGATATTATCTCTAATAATTATGTATACTCAAAATTAAAAAGTAAGGATAAAAATGTAAAATTATACATTTAGTGGTGCATTTAATGAGTTGTACCTACTAACTAATATAAAGTTGTATTTTAATCAAAGTGGACTCTTTTTTTTTTGGACAGAAGGAGTATATTTTATAAAATTTTTGAGGCAAAGATGCAATTTAAAATTAATTTTTTTTATTAGAACAAAAAATTTGGGTGAACCAAAACCAGTTGATCAGCTTTTGTTTTTTTTAACATTAATTAGGACGGAACCTAGCGTCGTTTCTCTGTTGAATCAATTTGACTGGTTAGTTGAATCTCTTGCGTTTATGGTCAAAAAAAGAAAAGTGTTTAAACTTAGTTTAGAACAAGAAAATAAAATACTTAATATCTTGGTGTAATCTAAATTATATTAGCATAAGTTTTCAAGGTTGAATTGCACTATAGGAACTAGCCCGATAGACTTTTTGACAAATTTAATTGTCAACAAATAGTATTAGATCCAGAAACACGTAATAAATTTATTTGTTAACAAATCGTATCAGATCGAGAACCATATTTGTTCGTCTAATGCATCAAACTAAAAATAACGATATGAATGCAGTGCAGAATAGATAAGTGTTCGGCCAAGGGAGGTCTGATTTGTATAGACAATTAGAAATATTTTATATTAAACATATTCTATATTAGAATTAGAAATATTATATATTGTACACAAATATAGTTTAGCTATGTAAATATAGTCGTGAAATATTTAGTATTATAGTATTTAGTGTAATATAAAATAAAAAAGAAAATAATAATTAGATTTAAAGAATTGTGAATAATTATGGTCAATCTAGGAGGGTTTGAGTGTTGTGAGCCATGTGGGAGAATGTTAAATTCATAAACGAAAAAAAAAAGATGTGTCAAATAAGTTTAGGAGAAGAAAATAAAGCATTTAATAATTTGTATAATTTAATTTATATTTGTTTAAAATTTTAAAACTGACTCTTGCATCAAATTTAGTTGCCCAACAAATACTGGGGCCACATCTCTACCAAATGATTTTTCACTTTCGTTTTCAGAAAGAGAAGAAAAGACGGTTAGAAGCTGAATTTGCCAATTGTTTGTTCTGTTTAGTCTACGTACACTTGTAGAGGGGAGAGTTGAAAGTTCGGGTTTTGGTGCCACACTTGGCCTTGGCTTATAAATACTCCAACCATGATGAAAACTGGAACTTGCAACTAAAGCAAAATTATAGGACATTAGTTGTAAGGCACAAAATATTGGAATGGGCATGGATAGGTCTCAAGTTATGATGGCAAAGTTAGTTTCTGTGCTCATTTGCTTCCTGCTCATCGCAACCTCCTCTGATAAGTACTACGTATGGGATTGTATTAAAGTATACAATTATCTTAACAGATCACGGACGTTACAGGCATTAATTTTACTTGTGTAATTTGGGGCATACACTACAAGAAAACAGTCAGTTTCCGACGGAAATTTTCCGACGGATACACCACATTTCCGTCGGAAAAAGTGACATTTCCGACGGATTTCCGACGGAAACACTCCGTCGAAATAAGGCTCGTCGGAAAAATTTTTCGGTCGGTTGACCGTCGGAAATCAGTTGAATTTCCGACGAATTTTTATTTTTTCGACGGATTTTACGACGGCGGCAGATAATAAAAAATTATATTTTTCCGACGGAAATCATTAATTTCCGACGGATATCCGTCGAAAAATAAAGAAAATGTAAAAAAGAAATAAAGAATTTCCGACGGAGTTCCGTCGGAAAGGCAATAAATATATTTAAAAAATAATTAATTACCGACCGATTTCCGTCGGAAATTAATGAAATTTTTTAATAAATAAATTTATTCTCCGACCGATATCCGTCGGAAAAATAAAGAAAATGTAAAAAAAAGTAAAGAATTTCCGACGGATTTCCGTCGGAAAGGTAATAAACATATTTAAAAAAGAATTAATTACCGACCGATGTCCGTCGGTAATTAATGAAATTTTTTAATAAATAAATTTATTCCGACGGAGTTCCGTCGGAAATTTAATAAAATTTTTTTTAAAAAAATAAATTCCATTTCAAAAAAAAACTAAAAATTGTTTTATTTACATAAACTTGATAAAAAGTAATACTATCCTAATCCGTATCCGTGCTCGAGTCAGTATCTTCATTGTTGCTCGTTTTTTTTTTTCTTCCCTCGCTTTTCCATTTTCTCTATCTTTGCCTGTAGACTCTGAATCAGCTCCGTCATTTGTTGTCGCTTGATCGACCTCCTCGATCGGTTCGGCCACTCTATGACGATCGGATCATACTCACTGCGACCGAGCGTCGAAGGTGATCAATATACAGAGCGACTAGTAGAAGGCTGATTCCCCATCCCATAAACTCTACCCTTGTAGACTCCACCGGCCGCCTGAGTAAATAATTCTTCATCACTGCGTGGGGATTCTCGTCCGCAAGCACTATCATTTGTCGCCATGCGATGGAGTCTTTCTTCAGCCGCAAGAGATTGAAAAGCGTTCTATCAAGAAAAAAAATATATTACACATTTTTATTTATTATTAATAAACTAAATAGATTTTGTTAAAAAAAAGTATTTTTACTAAAAAACTCACATATGTAGCCTCGGCACGGGAATCAACCCACTGATCCCGCTCTCTAGTCTCGGGATTTTTTTTCTTGTGGCCAATTAAGAAAAGGTCAATCCTTGATGGCCTTTTGCCCATTGTTTTTTCCTACATATTATATAAATATTAGATTAACAAATCATATTAAATTATACATAAATGACATTGAAACAAACAAAAATATAAATATTCTTACAAGTCTCGCTGCATGTGTAGCAAGTGATATTGAGCCGCAAGTATTGAGAGACCCGCCTTTCTCTGAAGCACGAGCCTCCTTTGCCTAAGTTTGCCTTTTTTTGAATACGTCGGACGCCCAATGTTTTTGAAGGCATTCCCAGATGTGGTCGCCTATCCATTGCGGTCTTGTCCTTCTGTGGCGGATTTGATGAAAAATATCCGCAAAGCGCTTTGCCCCTCGTACTTCGAACACTCGGCGGATGTTTTCATCATTTCTTGGCAACCAATAAACCTTGCGCTACAAACATAAATGACGACATTAGTAATTATATAACTTATAATTTATAAAAATCAATATAAATAATAATATAACAGTAAAAAATTACCTTAAACTCTGAAAACATCCTATCGCGAACCTCTAGTGGAATTTCGCCATACGCTAAGGTTGTTCAAAGTGGGCTTTAATTGCATCGTAAATCGTGACCTTTGCAGATGACTGGAATGAATCTAAAAATATAAACAAAAGAAGAAATAAATATTACAATTTTAATATTATACAAGTATTATTTTAAATAAATGCTAAAAATTTTACCCGGTAGAAGTCTCGTCTGGTATGATATATCTTGCACCATCCTTCTCCCGTACATGATCCAATGGAGGCTCGATCTCGGCTTCACCCTCATCACGATGCTCCGAATGCGGTGGTGATGATGATGGTCTAGATCCATCTCCAGTATGTGTGATGCGCGGTGGTGATGAAGATGGACCCGATGCATCTCCAGTGCTCTGTGCTGAGCCGGCTAAGAGTGGACGACTGAAAGCCAACTCTGACGGGAGGGGACGCAATGGTGTACGCTCCGACGAGCGCGAACTAGTACGACCTCTGCCGCGACTTGCACGGCGACCTCTGCTCTGATCTTTATCTATTTAATTAAAATCCTACAATATCTAACAAAAATTCACGTCCCAAGTCTTTAAAAAATTAGAATTACCTAAATGTGCAATGCATGACCTACTTTTAAAACTTTGGCACGTAAATAACTAGATAGCCTAAGTTCATAATTACAATGGACATTTACATATAAAATCGTTAAGCAACTATCAAAATGTTTTCAATGATTTACTTTCATTCAGTTTTTCATAATTACTTTTTAAAATTTTCTAAATTAAATTAAAAACTTATAGTTCATTAGCATTTTTACTTTTACAAATAAAAATTTAGATAAAAAATAATTACTGAAGGAAATTTTTTGACCTCCCAAGTTAGAGCGCAACTTGAACCCAAAAAGGTTAAGCCAATGAGTTTGTAGTCCTTCCAATTTATTGGGTATTATAATTTTTCTTACTTTTTCAATATAAGATAATATCCATGAACTCAACAATTTGTGTAATTTTCCTATCTAAAACTAGGAACAAACGTTACATTCTTTGCGCAAAGTTTTCAGATGAAATCTACTCGACTATTAGTCTATGCAAAGCTTTTGGATTTCATTTCAATTTTGAGTAATATATTCTATTAGAGGGAAATAACCATTTTGTCAAAGGCAGCTACTTTAGCTTATAGAACCTGTTGATGAATGTGCTCAAATATTCAATTATACACTTATGAACCTTATACTTTTTTTGATTTTTTCATGTTTGAGTTGACATAAGAAACATGGTTATAAAATTCCAATATCAAATAAGTAGAAGTCCAATTTGAGACTTCACAAAAGTATTCCATTCCATTCTTTATTTGTTAGGCAAGGTTGCCTTCCAAACAAAGACAAGTCTTCTTGATTAGAAATGAGTCAGCATGTTGTTCCCCTTAAATTTATCGAATGTATCATTGAGAAAATTCTTGTGTGCCTTCCCTTTTATTGGTGGCATTGTATATCTAAAAGTATAAAGTTATTAGTGCTACTAAAAAATACACAAGCAATATGAAAGTAAGGGTCATAAATGAATTTAAATTTTAAATGGCATGAAAAATTTCAATTGACAAGTAAACTTCCATTTCAACCAAGTCAACAAACAAATTCACTCAAATTTGATAAAGAAAACAGGTTTTAATGATTTCTGAAATGACTTGAACATCAAAACGAAATTTTCATCACTATACTTGCATATATCTTTGAGAAAACCCTTGGCCTCTAAACTTAGTTCACAAAGCTAACAATATGGTCTAAAAAATAACCAAAAAATGGCCTCACATTTCATTTAAAAAAATGGCCTCACATTTCTTTTAAAATCAAGACATGAAGTCTAGCACTTTAAAGTTAAAAAATCTCTCAAATCTACAAAAGATATTTAAACCAAGACAATTATAACATAACAAATCACATTACCCAATTTTTGACCTCCCAAGTTTCCCTTCTTTTACTTATAAACCAAGAAATATGTTTGAACCATGAACTTAATGGATTTTGCACAACCAAACCAAAAAAATAAGGCAGAACTTATGGCCAACCATTCCAAATTGGCCAAAAAAATTAGGCATTTTGCACACGTACACTCAAACCAAAGACACTCCATTTCCACAAAAAAATAAACATCCATACCAAAAGGGACAAAAAAAATTTATTCGGCTTACATACATACCAAATTCAGCACCTAAAATGCAGCACCTAACAAACAAACACAAAATGCAGCACCTATCAAACACAAACGGCCAATTTCAAAATGCAGCACCTAACAAACACGAGGGATGACCAACGAAACCAAAATAAATCGATAAATTTAGATGGAATAATAAAAGATTGAATAAAAACCAAAGGAAAAACACCCCTAATCAAAATCCAGATGGCATAACTTTTTTTTTTTCAAGATATATTTTCCCCCAGCCGAACCGAAGCTGCAGAGGACAAACAACAAACACAAATCCACCACAAAAAATTGAGAAACCATACTAGCAAGTGACAACCTACAAAATCAGTGCCACATTCACACCCATTCGCCATTAGCAACAAAATAAAAAATGCAACAATTTAAGGTGAAAAAAATAGCGGAAATTCGGACAAGCCAAACCCCCCGAAAACAGAACGGAACTTCGGCTCTCAACCAAATTAGGGCAAAATCCAAAATGAAAACACAAATTCCCACCAACAACACATACACAGCCAGAACAGAAATCACAAACAACACCAATATTCGTCGGGAATGAGAAAAAAAAGAGAAGGACCGGACAAGCTTCGTGCGGCGGAAGTGACAGGAACTGCAAACAACCCACGGATCTTTTCGAAGGATAGACAGTGACGAGCTCACGTTGATCGTCTGGGAAGGACAGTGACGCCTGGCGTTTGGAGATTGAAGAGCGGCCGATGGATGTCCGAATGACGCCTTCGGGGTGGCGGATTTTTTCACAAGAAAAGGAAAAAGGGGGATGCGGTGACCACCGAGAGAGGAATGAGGGGGCGGGAGGGAGGGGGGAGGGCGGGGGGGAAAGTGGAGAGCGCGCGGGAGGGAGGGGGAAATGGGAGGGAAGGAGAAAAAAGGGGCGGGGTTTTTTTATGTAGTTTTACATTTCCGGCGGAAATCCATCGGAAATAATTAATTTTTTTTACTGTACAATGATTATTCCGACGGATTTCCGTCGGAAATGTTTTGATAATTTATTTTGAATATTTCCGACGGACATCCGTCGGAAACTTTAATTTTTTTTTATTTTTCCATTTATTCCGACGGTTATTCCGTCGGAAGTTTTAAAATTTTTCAATTTTCCTCAAGAACTTCCGACGGATTTACCGTCAGAAATTTTGCAAAAATTTTATTTTGAATATTTCACACCCATTTTTTTTTTCTTAAAATTCCGACGGTTTATCCGTCGAAATTTTTTTATTATTTATTTTTTCGGAAGAACTTCCGACGGATTTTCCGTCGGAAATTTGACTTTTTTAATTTTTCGCAAGGCCTTCCGACGGATTTTCCGTCGGAAAAACTTTTTCATATTTTAGATCCCATATTTTTCTTAATTTTTTTTATTTTTTCTGAATATTTCCCTCCTTTTTTGAAAGTATTTTTTTCAGATTATTTACCTCCTTTTTTTCATAATTTTTATTTTTTGAACTTTTCAAAGTACATATATTAAAAATATTTTAAACTTTGAATACAAATCAAATTTTATTTTTTATTTTAATGTATAAAATGAATGAAAATATTTTATTCAAATTTTAAAATATTTCATAAATGAAAAATAATTATTTTTACTCTTTTATTGAAAAGAAAGAGTTTTTAGCCTATTTAAACTTTGAATACTTCTAATTGGTTTATTATGTTAAATAAATAAATAACAAAATATCCTCAAAGCCTTGTTGGGCTTTGAGGATTAGTGACAAACCAGTTCATTAATGTAGCGGCCGAGGTTAGTCCTAATGGGCTGCTTGGAGTTATATATTCTGCGTCGGAAAAATTGAAAAATATATTTTTTAAATTGCTGTTCCGACGGATAATCCGTCGGAAAATATTGGCGCCGGTTGGCGCCAATTTATTCCGACGGATTATCCGTCGGAATTATTTTTACCGACGGATTTTCGTCGGAGATTTGGTTGCCGCCCTGCCGTTTGCTTTTTCCGACGGATATCCGTCGGAAATTTCCGACGGATTTAAATCTGTCGGAATATTCCGTCGGAAAAACACACTTTTCTTGTAGTGATATCACACTAATTTACTTGATGAAGCTGCTTTACTAGTAGTAATTTTCTTTCTCTTTCTCATTAATTAATTAAGAGTTGTATGGATTTGACACCAAAATTTGAAGAAAAACAGCTTGGCGACTCAATAGATTGCCGTCAGCCTTGCTGTTCTCTTCCATGTCTTGAATCTTGCGAGGATCGTTATGGGAAACCACTTGAGAGTTCCAGTTGTGCGCCTTTCACTGGTGTAATGTGCTGCATTTGCTATACACGCTGATGCATATGTAATATTTATCCAACGGAAAGGTTTGTGCAATTGATTTCTAATATAGAATTAACGGCACCACTCATCCTGTTAACTATTGAAATAAGGTGCAAGTTGTCTCTAGTCTCTGCTCTTGTGACTTGCAAGGTGTGAGTGTGGGATTAACATATTCCATTACTCCTCCTGCTTTAAGGGTTAAAGCTGTGTGACTTAGTTAATATTGCTTGTAATGACATGCAAATGGCACCATTTCCTGTTACAAAGGTGCCTGCATGCCCTTGTTTGTCTGTTCAATCGTGTCCAATTAATGAAGGGTTTGGGATTTAATTTGTGTTTCTTTTAATTCCTCTACTTTTAACTTGTGGGGTAATAGGTCTTGGGTTTCATTTGACTTGGTTACAAGTTCTTATTGCCATAATATAGACAATTGAATATCGCGATCCGATAGCGTACGATTAAGGGGGGGAAAATCCGTGAAAGAATTCATGGCAATAGTACTACTTTCATCTCTGTTAGCAAAGTTATACAACAAGAGACAACAATATTTATGAGGAGAGGATCAACAGAGTAAGAAGGAAAATCTGAAATCTTGGAATGATAAGTGATGAATACATCTGGCGCTTCCAAATTCTAATCATAGATGAGATTTGCAGTGTTTATTTCACTCAAGATTGGGCCCTCTAACGAGTGTTTTACTTGTGGTTTTAGGAGGTATTGATGTTTCACAAATGCTTGCTCTAATGGAAATCTTTAGATATAATTCGGTACTCAATGGGATATATTCAATTAATGAAATAACGTAATTTTATTAAAATTGAGATTTATACAATTATTTGAGAGTTTAATATTTATCAATGAAACTACGTTATTTTATTAATAAAATAGTGAATTAGAATAGAGGATCCATCTTCATTGTATTCAACCCAATAACAGCAAGACAGTTTCGCAACGAGAAACAAACCGTGAGAGTTGGGATAAGGTCCTGACAAGAATTCCGTCGGTTAAGTTCGTATTTCTATTTCACAATATGAAGTGCATAATCAAAGTAGAGTCCCATCTGTAACTGCACTTTCATAATCAGTCAATCTCAGATTGATCCAATCTCATTCCGCAACCTTTGGAACATTTCCCTGTGTATATCAATAAGAATTTAAATCCTCGTAATGAACTGAAGATCAGTGGAGAACGTTAAAGTGCTAGCAAGTTGAGAAGATTCCGCATAATCGTATCGATGATATTTAAAAGATAATGCAAAAGCTCAAGTTGAAGTTTAGGTACATCATTGGAATTGGCGGATGACATAATTAAGTAATTAATTAGTATTTCATTGTAGAATTCCTCTTCAAGGTACTAGACAAAACCCTGTAGGGTTTTTTTATATATAGGCTTATATTAATTAATGTTGTTTTGGGGTTGGTTTAATAAAATCAGATATAAGGACTTTTAATTGTCTAATGTGAGACTGGCATGTGTGGGTTGGAGTTAATCTAGCCCGTGATAAGGGGTTAGGGTTTAACTATAAATATCAATTAAGTTCCCTCCTTTAACCCAAAACTTTAGAAACACTTTTTACTCATAAGGTGAATGAGAGAAAGAGACACATTCATCAAAGCCAGTTCATACGGGGGTTATAAAGGTGAAGAATTTAGTTAGAATCTGTCTTACTTCCGCATACAGTTACGGATAGAAAGACTGGTGCACGATTCTTTACTTCTGTATTCTAATCATTTATATGTTTGATCTTAGAGTTTCTGCTATTTATTTGCTATCATGTGGTATCAGAGCATAGGCATAGATCATGATTAGAATATATTTTGTATTTTTATTTGACCCCATATTTGGAACGATCTTGTCTTGACGAGATCAATGGTGGTTGGCGCTGCGCGCGCCGTGATTGAATTCTAAGAATTCATGGTTCAAGGAAAATGAAAAGCTGGCAGCATTGATTACATGTTAAGCCAAAAAAAAAAAAGGCAGAAGAGTGCTTAAGGCGCGCATCAGGAGGGCTGACGTCATTGATGACATCAGCATAAGGTTTTGCATTAAAGCGCATCAAACCGCCTATGTCAGCCTGAGTCAGTCGCGGGTCCTACGCTAAGCAACTTTTTCTAGAACCCTTTACGGGTTGTTTTTAGGTTTATCTGGAGTCTGTTTTGGACAATTTTGATATAATTGGATTCAGTTTTTCATGATTAACATTTTGACATATGGTTTGCATATTTTTCGACACTATTATACTTGTGAAAATCTAAATTGAATATGATTTTATACTTTTAATAATAAATTTAACTATTTTCACTTGTATTTTGAATTTTTAATTATGTCAACCGTGTTAATATGCAAATATTCAGTTTATGTTATGTAGAACATGATTAAATGTAATTAAATGATATATTGCTTTTGTCATTTATATAGTTTAAAATTGCATATAAAGTTTTATGTAAGAAATAAAGTTTAATATCCTTGGTATGAGAGAGTTTCATAAATTCAATTAGGCAGTGACCGCCAAAGTGGCACACTCATTTGGTTTTATAAAATATCGGTCTTATATTGTTGGGGATGTCTCCCTTTCTAATGTCTTGTCGTACTCCCAAAGAAGGTGATTGGGTATTAGTTAGTGGAGGGATACATGTATAACATATGCTTGAGAAATGACTGATTTTAGTGGTTCATACACCCAAAGGTGGTGAATTCACGAGAGTTGGAATAAGTTTTCATGGCCGCTGTTCATGTAGAAAGTTGACAATTGTATGCCATGCATTCTTCCCAAAGGTGATTATATGATGATACGTGTGACTTTCTGTGAAGTGCAATTATACATTTTATACTAAATTGCACTATTCTTACATATTTTTTTTGTAAGTCACATTTTCTGTCAATGGCAACTCACTTACAATTAAGATTCTCACTTATTTCCTTGTAAGAAATAGAAAGATGATATAATGTTTAGAATGGTTTTGGCGTACATGTCTGATACTCTTTATAAGAACAATCCTACAGATCTCACTGCATAAAATATCAATGTTGAAATGAGAAATTTATAGCTTGGGGAAAGAGCAATCGAATTTGTTGACTGTCCTATAGCGATCCATTCGAGATCATCTTAAGGGTACCTTAATAGTTAATTGTACTACTAAGTGAATGATAGAGCACCTGTTAGACATGTGTCGAGTGTCATCCAATATTGAGATAGGAGGTCCTTTTCAAACACATTTCAATATTAGGTATGATGGTAAAATTAGGAATTATGTCTTAAAGATAGTAGAATTATAGTGTAAACTTAAGGCAATTAAGATCATTATTCCTACTGATGTGATTGTCCATCGGGCTTTCAATACCCTTTTCACCTAATTTCAGAATTATAAAGACAAATTACAATTCTTGAATGAGACCTGGTCTATTAGTAATCCAATAGCCAGGATTGTGGCAAAGAAAGGGAAATTGTAAAATAAAAGGGACATCAGGCCATGTATGTTTCTAGTGCTAGTGGTAAGAAATCTAAAACTTTTGCTTATAAAGGTACTCATAAGACCATTGATAGCACTCAGGGGTAAGAAATCTAATTGTTGCTTTTTCTGCAAAAGAAAGGTAACATAAAGAAAAACTGTGACAAATTTAGGGCTTGGTTAGCCAAGCATGAGATTACAAGTAATGATTCCAGTCTATCTAAAGTCCCATCCAGCTCATGGTGGCTAGATAGCGGTGCAACGAATTATGTTGCGTTCACCATACAAGGGTTTAGAAATCAAAATAAGCCAAATCAAAATGAATTAAGCTTGACAGTAGGAAACAATGAAAAGTTGACATAGAGTTTGTGAGAGATGTCATCTTAATGTTAGAAATTGGCTATAACATAATATTAAGAAACACTTTGTATGCACATCCCTTTAGAAAGAATTTAATTTCTTTTTTCAAGTTTAGACTAATGTGGCTTTTTTTTTTTTTTTGAAATGAAGAACAATTTGGTTTCTTTATTATTTAGTTCAAATAAAGTTGGTAGTTACATTATGTCTCATGGATTGTATAGATTGTGTTTGTCTCCTAATGATAAATACGTCGCTTGTACGGCTAAAAAAGTTGTTTCCAAAAGACCTCTACTCGAGGAACAGTTTTTGATAACTTTATTTTATATAGAGTATTTTTATTCATTTTGGTTAGAAATTGGCTTGTGTTTCAATTTGTTTTTACATATTTTGGCCAAATTATCCTTTGAGTTTATGATTATCAAGTTATCTAATATTTCTAGAACTTTTTGAGCTTAATCTTGAATTTTACTTCTAAATTGAGAACAAAGGACTAACCAATTATTTTGTTACTTTATAGCAAAGAAAGCTTATCAAAGCTTGACCAAATTACTTCAACAAAAAGACAAAGAAGATTTTTGTTGGCTGCAACAAAGAAACACAGCCGAGAGAGAGACAAGAAAAGGAAACAAAGTGGAATACAAAGAAGGAAAACTTCTAGAAGATGCATGGAAGAAACAGCCGAGTAACCACAACAAACAAAAGAGGATACCAAGCTGAAATTTGGTAACAAAAATTTGGACAACAAAGAAACAAAGGAAAAAGGAAACACTTGAGTGCAACAAAGCGAAAACAAAGAACAAAGACAAGAAGAACCGAGCTGGGTTGCAAATTAATTTGGAAACAACCTATGGTTGAGATTTGGAAGCAAAAGAGATTGGTTTCAAGTTGAAGACAAAGAGCAAAACAAAGAAGGATTTGGATTTGTAGAATTTAGAAATAAACAACCAATCTTTTGCTCTATATAAAGCACACAACTGAGAGGAAGAAAGGAGAAAACCAACTCTTCAGTCTTTGTATTTTTTTTCTTTTCTTCTTATTAGTTTAGGAGTAGTAGTAGCACATCCTTCCTGTTTTTTTTTTTTTTGTCCTTCCTATAGTTTAGATTCAGTTTTAGCTAGCTTTCTTCTCTGTTTTATTTTCTTTTCAGAAGTTTAATAAGGATTTCAGCAGCTCTTGTGTTGGTTTTCTTCAGCAAGTCAGCTATCCTTCTCGGTTTTCTGCAGCATAATTTCAGTCACTTTCTTCCTACTTTGCAGGACAATTTCAGTCTTTCCTTTTGTTTGGTTAGTTAGTTTAGTTAGTTTATCTTTTGTAGCCGCCAAGCTTGACTTGAGTTGAAAGCAGCAAATTTGTTGTTTTGTTTTTCTTGTGGAAGCTTACGGGTGAAACAAAGGCAGAAACAGAATTTTATTTGTTGTTGACTTCAAGTCTTCAATTTTGTCTTTTCTTGTTTTTCTTTACTTAGTTAAAGTTTAGCAATTTTAGTTTTCTTTTCTTGTGTTTAATTGTAGTAGTTTTATTTCTTCTTTTGTTATGAACTTCTAGTTGTGCTTTAAAAATTTTCAGAATTTATTTTAATTTTAATTATGTCTATTTTTATTTTTGTTGTTAGTTTAAATTTCATTATGTTCTAAATTCTTTTGTTAGAGATTAGATGGATCTTAATCATGAATAATTAATTCTTAAGACTTGTTCATGCAACCTATATTTCAATTATGAGTTTAATATCATGTTCTTAATGCTTTTAGGTGATTGATCACCACTTAATTGATTTTTGATGCTTGTTTGATACCGTGTGGAGATAACATGCATGTGCTCATGTGATATTAAACCGTGAATTCAATTTAGACCATAATAATCTAGGTTGTTCATGTGGTTTCGGTAGTAGAACTAAGTCGTGGCTACTTAGATTGAATCAGGAATTTCCACGATTCTTAATGCATTTAGAAATCTAAATTCACCTAGACCAAGTGTGAGTTGATTTTAATCTAAATAGGGTTATTAGACCGATGTCGGCTATTAATTTACATTAGGGAAATTTCACCATCATAATTTGGAATTTAAGTTAATTGCATGACAAGTCAAGAGAGTTAATTAGGATTGATTAAGTGAAATCGAAATCTCTAACATCTTATTTGTTGCTTTTATCAAGTGTTATTAATTTTTCCTTCTTTAGTTTAATTTACCATAAAACAATTTAATTGGCTAGCTTGTTGTTGAATTAATCATTTTGGTAAGTAATTGGTTAGTTTTAAACAATCCTCGTGGGAACGATACTCTACTCATTACTATATTACTTGTTGATATTGTACGCTTGCAATTCACCGAACAGTTTTATACATTGTGGTATAAGAAACTAAGCCACATCTCTAAGGAAAGAGTAGAAAGGTTGATAAAGGCTGACATCCTACCTACTCTTAAAGGTGATTTAGAGGATTGTGTAGACTACTATGGGGGTAAGATGACTAAAATTAAGAAAAAGACAGTAGTCAGAAGTTTTGATCTCTTGGAGATCATTCAGACTGACATCAGTAATCCATATACAGGGACTTTGTGAAGAAATTTTTATTTCATCACTTTCATTGATAACTTTTCTCAATATGGATATCTATACTTGATTAAAGATAAATTTGAGTCTCTTGAGAAATTCAAGATATTTCAGATTGAAGTCTAGAAACAGTTGGAAAAAGTTATCAAAGTTGTCATGTCTTATAGGGTGGTGAATATTATGGTAGGCATGGCGATGTTGGACAGCTTAAAGGGCCATTTGCCAAATACTTAGAAGATTTTGGGATTATAGCTCAATTCACCATGCCTGGCAGTCCTAAACAAAACGGTGTGGCTGAAAGGCGAAATCGCACCCTTATAGACATGATGAGAAGTATGGTAGGTAGGAGTAATTTGCCTGAGTTTTCATGGGGAGAAGCCTTGAAAACGGCTTTCTAGATTCTGAATAGAGTTCCTACCAAAGCCGTTCCATTAACACCATTTGAGTTATAGACGGAACATAAACCTAGTTTAAACCATCTCAGGGTATGAAGTGTCCTGTAGAGGTAAGGTTGTATAATCCAACATTAAGTGATTTCGAATCCAGAACAACTAGGTGTTATTTTGTATCCTGTCTAGAACATTCAAAAGGATACAAGTTTTATAACCCAAATAGAGGTACAAGAACTAGAGAATCACAAATAGCTAAGTTCTTGAAACTAAATGTGGCCGAAAAGGATGCTTGTTCATAGACCATTAGGGATAATAGTGTGGTGGAAACCATTGAGTCAGATTCTCTACATGTACAGACTATTATGGAGTTTTCTATATCACAATCTGATTCAGTGGGGGTTGAGGATAATGTCGTTAAGCTTGTGCTTAATGATACTCCTCAATCTCATCAAGAACTGAATGAGACTATGATGGCTTCACTCAGGAGGTCTACTAGAGAGAAATTGTCTGTTGTACCACCAGATTACATGGTCTATCTTGGAGAGCATAATTATTAAATTGGCTGCGTGATGATTCAGTAACTTATATAGAGGTTGTTTCTTATCCTCAATCAAGTCTATGGATGGATACCATGAATGATGGATGCAATATATGAAAAATAAAGATGTCTAGAGCTTGTTGAGTTACCTAAGGGTTGCAAGCTAATTAATTGCAAATGGGTATATAAGACCAAAAAAAGGACTTTAAAGGAAAGATAGAAAAACTTAAAACCAAATTGATGGCCAAGGGATTCACTCATAGGGAATGAATAGACTATGAAATGACATTTTCTCTGATCTCTTCTAAAGATTCTTTCAGAGTGATCATGGTATTAGTAGCTCATCTAGATTTGGAGCTACACCAAATGGATGCTAAAACAACTTTTCCAAATAGAGATCTTGATTAGTAGGTCTATATAGTTTAACCCGAAAGTTTTTGCAACTGATACTTCAAGAGAGCTTGTGTGTAGATTTAAAAAGTCTATTTATATATTTAAACAGGCTTCTAGACAATGGTACTTAAAGTTTCATAGAATTGTGACATCATCTGGTTTTGTTGAAAATAAGGTAAGTCAGTATGTATATAACAAGGTCAGTGGGAGGAATTTCATTCTTCTCATTTTATATGTTGATGATATTTTGCTTGTCAGTAATGATCTGAACTTGTTGCGTGAGACTAAAAAAATATTATCACATAGTTTTGAAATAAAAGACCTTGGTGAGGCGTCATTTGTCCTAGGCATATAGATCCATAGGGATTGTTCTCGTCGTTTGTTGGGTTTATCTCAGAGAGCTTACATAGATTGTATTCTGGAACGATTCAGTATGCAGGAATGCAAGTTGGGAATTGCTCCCGTCGTCAAGGGTGATAAACTGAATAAGTCCCAGTGCCCTCACACCCACACAGATGTTAAGAAAACCAATATGAAAGATATACCTTATGCTAGTGCACTTGGAAGCATTATGTATGCTCAAGTATATACTAGATTAGACATTGCTTTAGCAATTGGTCTTCTGGGCAAATATCAGGCAAACCCAGGACATGATAATTGGGTAGCTGCCAAGAAGGTTTTAAGGTACTGAAAGAGGACAAAAGATTACATGTTGACAAATAGGCATGTTCAAGACCTTGAGCTAGTAGGGTATATGAATGCAAACTTTGCTAGCTGTAAGGATGATAGAAAATCGACATTCGGTTATGTCTCTAATTAGTAGGTGATGCGGTGTCTTGGAAAGTGAGAAACAAAAGACAATTTCATCTTCTAGTATCCAAGCATAGTAGATAGCATGCTTTATAGTTGCTACTTAAGTTGTTTAGCTCCGTAATCTCATAAAGGAGTTAGTTGCATTTGATTTTATGGATAGACCTATACAGCTGTATTGTGATAATAATTCAATAGTATTATTCATTAATACTTATAATGGTCTCAAGGGGTCTAAGCATATGGAGATCAAATACTTGACTATTAAAAAAATAGTATAGAATGGTGACATAGTAATAGAGCATATCTTACAGATGATATGGTTGCAAACCCACTAACAAAAGGACTTCGTCTATGTGTGTTAGAAAGACATGTCGAAAGTATGGGCTTAGTTGCATCATTGGATGCTATAGTTTAGTGGGAGTTGCATGTTATATATGCTCATAAAGTTTTCATCTATGTTTTGTTACATGCAGTGACATTATTTTGATATGTGTATTAGCATTTGAATTCAATAAAGTTTGATTAATTTTCTGGTTATATGCTGTATATAAAGTGAAAGTCTCAAGGAATTGTGTAAACTTTGAGTACAGACTAAAAGGGCATACAGTTATTAGTCTGGGATATGTCTTGTACACATAAGGTTTTGTTAATCATAAAGATAAGACATATGGAAGTTCATTGAAACTATAAAGTTATTCTCTAGTGGCACATAAAGGTTTTGTGACACTGAAAGAGAGAGAATAGGAATTGACAAAAGGAGATAATACATAAAAGTTTGACTCTATATGAGGTGTTATCTGGTTTGCCACGCTATCACATTGAATCCATATCAGTAGAGTTAACAACATTTGTAATCATGGATGGCTCTGTGTGATTACATGCAGTTACTGCCATGATTCGGTGTTGAAGGTTCTATGGGATAGGATTGACAATTAAAAGTAATCTCTAAACCAACATAAAGGTGCGCACTTAAAGTAAAAATTTAATTAATATTCGCCCAAGTGGGAGAATGTAAGGTTTTTCTATTAATTAATGTTATTTTGGGCTTGGTTTAATAAAGTCAGATATAAGAACTTGTAATAGTCTAATATGGGACTAGCATGTGTGGGTTGGAGTTAGCCTAATCCTTGATGAGGGGGCTAGGGTTTGACTATAAATATCAGCTAAGTTCCCTCCTCTAACCCAAAGCTTTAGAAACACGTTCTACTCAAAAGGTGAATGAGAGAAAGAGACACACTCATCAAAGCCAGTTCATATGGGGGGTCATAGAGGCGAGGGATTTAACCAGAATCCGTTTTACTTCCGCATACAGTTACGAATCGAAAGACTAGTACACGATTCTTTACTTTTGTTTCTATATTCTAATCATGTATATGTTTAATCTTGGGGTTTATGCTGTTTATTTGCTATCAAACCCTAGATGCAAGCACTTACATTTTTTTTTTCTTTGGCCATTGACGACTGTCTCCTAAATATTGTAAATTTCTTTATGAGAGGATGTTTAACTGTATATTTCTTAGGTCAATTCCTTTCTGTTTTTATGCTTGAATTGCTTGTTATATTGCATTTTTAGGAAAAATTGAACAAATAAAAAAAGAAAATTTTATCCTTTGACAAAATCTTTAAACTCATGATATAATACCCTTTACATAATTGTTTTCAGGACCAAAGCTATGTTGCATGGTCGTAGTCTCAATGGATGGCTGAATTTTTTTTATCACCTACACCTCACCTCTTTCAAACTTGGCCAAATTGCTTCAGCCCACAAAAACAAAAGACAGCTACAGCTGTGCTGCAATTTAGACACAAAAACAGACGGATTCAGAGATGGAAAATAGCAGCACAACAAAAGAAGACTTTTTCAGCAAACAAAGAAAGAAAGTTGAGTTGCAATTAGGATACAAGAAACGTGTTGTAGTTGGGAGACAGAATACAATTGAAAAAGAAAGAAGGATTCTGGGAAGAAAACAAAATCAGTCGAGTGCAAAAAAGACATAGAAACCGAGCACAACATGAAGACAAGAGTCGAGTAGAAATAAGGAAGTAGAATGCAGTTGGGATTGGAAACAATGTACGGCTAGAATTAAAAGACAAGAAGGAGTGCAGCTGCTTATAAAATTATAAAAACCCGAGAGGAGAAGGCAAACGTTGGTGCAGAATTCTAATGAAAATTCAAGAAACAGCCGCTATATTCTTTTCTCTTCAACCCATGTCCTTTTTTTTTCTTTTCTTTTCTTTAGTATTAGTATAGAAAACAAAAAGGGCTGCGGTCTATGGAATTTTGCAGAAGAAAACCAGAAGGAAAAAAAAAGAAGAAAAAAATAACAACGAAAAGCCGAAGCCAAAGAACAAGACAAGAGAACCACTCAACTGTTTGCATATTATTTATTTTTTTATTTTTATTTTTACTTTTTCTCTTTCAATTATGTTTAAAGCTTTGGTGATGTTCTTTTATATTAACATGAACTAATTTATTTTTCTAGGGCTACAATTAGCCTAACTATGAAGTCTTTATTATTTTTCTATTAATATAATTCGAATTAATTTTCTATGGTTGAGTATTTATCTTTGTGCTTATTGCTTCTAATTACCTGATCAACAATTAGATGATTTGTTAATTATAACAAACTGGAATGGGAGTTATGTGTCAAGTTCATTGGGACAAATGCCATGAATTGCATGTAGGATAGGGATATGCCTGCTGGTTTGTGTAGTCGCTATATGAGCATCCATAGAATGTAATGACTTCATAATTGTTGTAATTCACAATTCACATAAGGATATAGTGAATTAGTAATTAGGGGGATTTTCATTAAATCTCGGGAGAGACTAGTAAATAAATTAGGGAATCTCGACTATCAACCAAGATAATAATTTAGGCTATAAAGTTAGATTAATATTAAGATAGATTAGTTATGGTGAAGTCGGAATTCCTAGTGCTTTAGCAATCTGATAAACCCTTAAAATAAATTCACTGATTTGTTTAGCTTAGTTTTAAATTTAGTGTTAATTTAGTTCATTCATAAAATATCTTTTCAATCATTCAAATAAAGTTAGAATTAACTAAATTTCGGTATTTAGTGAACAATTAGTCCTAGTGGGAATGATACTTTATTCACTCTTTATTACTTATTAACGATAGCTTACACTTGCGTGTGTAAAATCTGCAACACTTTACCCTCAAACTCACAATCACACACCAACCATCTTTTATGGTGGAAAAAATCAATGAGGCTAGGAAAAATCAATGGGGCTTTAGCAGAATGTTAAGAGAACATCTCATCACAGCAGATTCATCACGGTGTATGATTAAGGGAATAAAAAATCCGTGAAATATGCCTCTAAGGGGGTGGCCAAGCGGTAAAGAAGGATGCCCAACCTCGATGCGATCCAGTGTTTGATTATCAGGAGTAGAGTTTGGGTGAGCTCCATTTTCTAGGATCAAACTTGGTCCTATTCACTAGTAAAGAGTCCTTTATTTGTCGCAAAACCTTTTAGTACTCTTGAATTTGCATGCGACTGTGGGGTGAGGCCTACCCACAGAAGCCCTAAAGTTGGTGATTGGCTAGGGGTCCAAAAGGTTGTTTGGTGTGGGAGTTCATCGAAAAAAAAATCCGTGAAATATTCATGGCAATATATAGTACTGCTTTTCCCAAATTCCCTTTTATTTAATAGCTTTCCTTTTGACTGAGGTCTATATCTGGCTTGTTAACTATTGGATTCAACTCTAACCTCATTGTTATATTTCTTTCTAGCCGATTAAAAACTAAGATAATGGTAGTGTACTTGAAAACCCAAAAAGAAATTATGGATTTCATTCCCATTTTCCTATTATTTTTTATTTATTTTCTCTGTGCAAAATACCCCTCAAACTATTACTTTGTGTTAGGGTTTGCAATTGGGAGGGAATGGTGAAAATTGAATGAGATTTAAATAGGTAGAGAATTATTGAAAATGGAAAATGGAAAATGTAATTTCTATTAAAATTTGGACTTAGGTGGGAATGAAATTTAATGGGATTGGGATTTTTCAATTCGCATTGGTATCCCATTAAAATTTTCTATTAAAAATTAAATTATTGTCGTACTACTATCAGCCGGTCAGTGGCGGTTAGTGACAGCGACTAGCTAGCAGTCCGGTGGTATTCCGGTCAATGGTGGCCATCATGACTTTCACATAAAAATTAAAATTTATCCATGGGTATTCCATAACCCACTCAATAAATTGTCATTGTAATAATATCTCTCACATTTATTCCCAATGAGTATTTTTAATCAGTATGCAAAGTCCAATAACTCCCATTCCATTGACATTGATAACCATTGGTACTATACAAATATTGTTACCTCTAGTTTGTTTTTTCATTTTAGTATTTTGGATTTTTACACAAATATTAATGTTTGAAAACAAATCCAAAAAGAATATTGATGATTTTCAAGAGATTTCCAAAATATTGAAATCGATAGCTAGAGTCGATATTTGAAACTTTCAGCCTTTCACAAGTCATTCCCAATGCCTTCACAAGCCCTCCTCATTGCGGCAATCATGAAACTCTGTAGAAACATCCTCCCCTTGTAGCAAATTCAGGCAGCAGCTTTCCCTCCCTCGTAACAGCTAGGGCCGACAGTAAGTTCTCCTCTCACCCCCGTAGCAACTTTAGGCGAACAAACAGCAGCAACTTCCCTCCCACTGCAACAACTTCAGCCAAACAAATTGCAACAGCCCATCTCAAAAGCCCCCAACTTTAGCAGCATCTAGAACGCCCATAAACTTTTTTTTTTTTCTGAAGTTGACTTATTTGGGATGTCAGATTTCAGTATTTTGACACTCTTTTAAATGTATCAATATTTTTTTAATTTCTTAGCATGCTCGAAATAAAAAAAAAACACTCTATTGGGCGTGATGCTAGAGTAATTAGTAAACATTAGGGAATAGATAATTCATACCTCCCCGCTGACTATTTGTTTGTCCCACACATGCTTTCTTTTTTCGTCAGCAGGGTGTGTTTTCACTCCTCTCCAACTGAACATCCTGGGCTTGAATTCAAAGGTTTCGACATTATGCACTAATGAGAAACACTCAAAATGTGGCATTAGCTCATATGCGAACACCTAAGATTTATAAAAAGAAAAGTAGCATAATTAATTATATGAACTTAAAGTACAAACAAAATTAGAATTTAACACGCATTTTACATCCTTACTCCTAAAGTAGCGGGAAATCCACCAACAGTGTAAGTCCTGTTTTCTAGGTCCTTAGACTGCTTCAAGGCATTGATCATTGACTTTCTAGCACTATCAACCATGGCCCTATAAGATAATTCGCCCCAAGGCATGTCATCAAACTGTCTCCAATTACAAGCGAAGTGAACCACCTTATCATCTATCTTGTTTCCTTTTGTGCCCATTGATGGATGTGTATGGAAGCAATAGTGTCATAGACACAACCTCATCGTCTAAAAAGCTTGCGTCTATATTGTCGTAACCCCTGAAAATGTCATCATATGTGGTTTTATCTTTCCTACCTTGGGGTTCTAAGAACTTAGTTATGGCACAAGGATCATCAGATACCTAAAATTTGATATATTCACTATCATAGTCTCTCATCTTGAGACCCGTGATGAGTGCAAACTCTTTATTGCCAAATTTCGTCTTCATACCCGCAAAGTTGAAAAATATGATATTATCCAATTTAGACTCCTCGTCTGGCTTAACTTGCCGCAATAACACTTTGTGAATTATCTGTTTGCACCAAAATGTATCCTCATGGTCAAGAGTAATTTCAGCAATGCAACTCACCCTTATGAGTATTTCTGTCTGGGTTTCTGTTAGTTTGGTCCTAATCCTCTTCATATTTGCTTCATAGTAGCAGTACTGAGAAACTTAGGCATTGAAAAAATCACCTTGAATAACCATTTGATCCTTGAGAGGGTCCTGCTCAAAATAAAGCAAATCAACATAATTCTCGATGTAACAATGAACTGTTCGACAAGTTCTCAACATAGTGCTCGACAAGTGCTCGACATAGTGCTCAACATTGATGATGCTCAATCACAACTAAGTACTCGAGAACTAATCAAGCTGGTGCCCGACAAGTGTTCATCATTTAATTGTGCTCGATTGTTGTGAGCAAATGCCCGACATAGTGCTCGAGACATTGTAAAAAAAATTTTATTTGTTTTTGACATATGCTCGACCAATTTCCATGGAAACCAAATTCAAATTTAAATAAAAAAACACTCTATGTGACAGGACATGCAGAATTTTAATGTGACGATTACATAAAAAAAAACAAAAAACCTTATCGCGAAAGCCCTATCTTGTCTAATTTATTCTAAAACCCATAATCAATATGCAAGTAAATCAGCAAAACATCTCTTATGTATGGTGGATTTATGCCCGCCACTATAGTAAATATGAAAATTAAAATTTGTAGGTAAATTTCCATTGACCTTGTTCCCATTCGTCCGCTTTTACGTTTTCTTCTCTATAGTTGCGGACTTTTTACTTGAAAACGCTAAAGCTCCTCGAGTGCATGCCATTGATGCAGACGAGAATGGATTTCGTGAACGGGGATGTTGAATCGATGAAGTGAATGTGAAGTGTGAAGTTTGAAGTGATGAAGTGAAGTGTGAAGCGAATAACCGCTGCTTTAGGCGTGCCGTTTTTCATAGTTTGTAAATAGAGGCGTATTTAAGTCTTTTAACATAGTTTGGCAAGAAAGTTGTAGCAGGTGCTATATTTCATCAAAGGGGTTGAAAAGGTGCTATTTTTGCAAATTTCCCAACAAATAATATCACCCCCAATCTTAATAGCTACCAATTGCACCAAATGCATTAAAATGTGAAAGTTTGAAGACCAAATGTGTCAAATTTATGTTAGGTATTAAAATTGATATTGGATAAAACATTAGAAATTTAAATTGTGATTTTTTTCTTATAATTATAGGTAAATGCACCATTTATAAAGCGAACCCATTCGTCTACTTTTTTTTTTGGTAAATTACATCTACTACCCCTATGATTTGTAGAAATTACCAATCGAATCTCGAGATTTGGAGAAACTACCAATACTCCCTTTGACCTAACAACTATCAAAGTCAACTAATAGAATAAGTAAAAAGACGAAAAAACCAGTCTAAAAAAATAACATTTACCCCCTTTAGGTTTGTTCTAATTACAAAATGACTCTAAAAGTTTTAAAACTTTATTGGATAAAACTTAATAACTTCTATTTCTTTATTTTATATTCTTATATTCTTTTTCTTTTCTTTTCATGAAGAATAATTTTATAATCTTATTTTATATCATAAACCAATAAATGGAAAAAGTAATAATAATATAATATCAATACGAACCTTTAGAATTTTTGAAAACTGAATAGTAAAATTGATATTTTTTTCACCATATTACTATTTCATCATCTTCACATTTGAAAAACTTATATTTTTTAAATTTCTTATTATACCTTCAATATTAATCTATCACTATTGTCCCTTCAAATGATTATTTTTATTATTTTTGCATCTCTATAAAATTTTAAGAAATAATTATTTATTTAAATCTCTTGCATTTTTTTTTAGTTATTAGAATTTGATGTAATAGTCATAAAATTAAGAATTATTTTTGTTATTACGATTTGACGTAATGGTCGTAAAACTAAGAATTATATTTATTAGATTAAACTTAAATTATTGGGTAAATTACATCTACTATCTCTGTGGTTCGTGTAAATTACCAATCAAACTCTGAGATTTCATGAAACTACCAATACCCTTTTAAGGGTGCTAAATGTTATGAATTTAGTTGATTAAAGGTGCTAAATGTTATGAATTTATCAAATTTAAGGAGTTATTGATAGTTTTACCAAATCTAGGGGTTCGATTGGCAATTTACATAAACCACAGGGGTAGTAGATGTAATTCACCCTATATTATTTGAATGGAAATGATAAATTAAGTACAATAAAACATTGCAACATCTAAACTTTATATTTATTTTGGTAACATAACATTATGAAATTTTGTAGAGAATTGTCTAAATTATATCCAAATTTTGTTTATTAGTAGTTGTTATTAATCTTTTCGCAACACTAATTAAATAAGAAAAAAGTAGCAAGGGACTTATTTTGTTAAACTTCAGGGTTCATTTTGTAATTAAAACAAACCTCAAAGGGTTACATGTAATTCAAATATTATAGTTTGAAGGGTAGTTTAGGAATTTCAAATAAATTCACCATTGACTTGGTCAAAAGTCAATGGTCAACGTTAATTAACTAACGATAAGGGATTAAATGTTATGAATTTATCAAATTTAAAGAGATATTAGTAATTTTTCCAAATCTTAGGGTTCAATGGGTAGTTTTTATAAATCACAGGGTGATAGATGTAAATACTTTTTTTAAAAAAATTTTGGTTTGATATATAGCAGTAAATTTTTTAACTACATAAAATAAATTTTAGCACTCCAAATTTATTTATTTTTTTCTTTTACCATGGGCAGATATTGCAATAAGAAAATATACAAGTTCTCATGAAGAAGAACAAATGTTTCTGCCTGTATTATAGTTAAATCTAAACTAAAATAACTTTTAGGAACTCAAATTTTTTACTAAAGTTTTCTAGTTCAAACTCAAATCTCGTACACTATCCACTTGTTCGTGTATCTAATTTATCATGTATGTACAACAATTTACACCCTTTTCTCCCTTTTTTCTACTCGATAGTGTGTCTCGAGAAATTTCGCACTGAATTTGCATTGCATTTATTTTATATCTTTAATTTACTACATTTTATATCCTTCAATTTGTAAGACATGAACAGATGCATTCATAGTTCATAGAATCAGGATTCTACGTACGATCAATTTGAGGTAGTAGGATCGGATCGATGGAATCGGATTGTAGGATTGTAAGATTTTACAAAAAATTATTAAAATAATTATAATTATTCATATTTTATCACTTATACTATTTTTTTCACAAAAATAAGTTGTGTACTTGTGCTAAATTGTAAAAAATCAACATTATAAACACACAAGGGTATCAATTTGCTTCATCATAGCAAAAGACGGAAAAGAGAGATTCCAGCTCAAGTCCACAACAGAAACAAAGAGAAAATTCTCTCATAAATGGGTGGTACGTGGACACATGCAACTCACAAGTCAAGTAACCACAAAACTATAAGAGAAGCCAATGCAATTGCAGCAAGAGATAGCATTGAAGAAGGTACTTCCATACAGTGGCAACAATTTGATCAGAGTAGTCAAGTAAACACAAAACTTGGAGGTAGTGTTGAGCAAACACAGTCAAGTAAAACACACAAGGGTATCAGTTTGCTTCATCAACAAACCAAGAGGAGACACTAAGAAATTCAATAATTTCATGAAGAGGATTTATAACCTATTTGTTTTCTGTTAAAAAGAGTTCATAACTATAACTGACTATTTTAGATTAGAAGTTGACACATCCTGTTCCTTACATAAGTAAGAAAGACATGCATTTTCCACAGGAATAGGAAGATGGCTGTGCATATTCAGTAATGATAACTGTAGAAAGGATCATTAAGATTTTTTTTTATCAAAAATTAGTTAAGCAGACTTGGAAAGTTGCTAAGCCGTTCAAAGACTATTTGATGAGGATCCGAATCCAGTTCTTTTTCTTGTATAACAGACAAATCAAGATAACACAAATCTAGTGTACCTAAACTATGAAAAAAAACCATGAAATGCCATCTCTTTTTAGGTACTGATACTTGAAAAGAACTAAAGAAGAAATGTAAAATGGAAATCAAACAAATACAAACCCAACAAACTACAATTATAAACCCCTACCCAAGCAACTAGCAGAAAACAATGTGTCCCAGAATAGCTTAGCACACAAATGGTGTGAAAATGCCAAATATAGAATCAACTCAAATGACGAATAATGCGTTATTGCCTAACCGCATCAATGTCAACCACCGAATAACAATACAAGCTTCGCAATTCTCTTTTTATCCACAGATACAATCATTGCTTCCTGGAGAGAGCATTCTTTGATTCAAGATTGGCACAGATAGAAAAAGAAAAATATAAGATAACAAAAGAATTAACTACCATCCAATAATCCACACAAGAATCTATACAGATTTAACAACTGATTCGCAAAAACAATATAAAAATCTAATCTTTACAACAAAATAAGCACTAAATTAAGTAGAAAATGCAGCTTGACAAATTATTGAACTGATAATATCCTAAAGGTGAAACGAAACCATTTCTCCAGAACTCAAAAAAACATCCACAGTGCTTAAAAAATCACTAAAACTCTACCAAAACAAATTCACAATCAAAATCCCGGACAAGGGTTATAACCAATAATTAAACCAAACCAAAAAAATAAATAAAAATTAAAGGGGTACAATTACAATCAGATCCAAATGATTTCAACTCCAAATGACACACAACACAGAAAAACACTCATTTGGGATTGATGGAGAAGATGGAGCTCAGCCGATTGATAGAGAATTTGAGACTAGAGACTAGAGTGGAGAGACGGGAAAGACTGCTTAACCGCAAAGCTTTGTTTAGGACTTCAATTAGAATTTCGTGACTTTCGTCCTTTTTTTTTGTGAGAAATTTGCAAATATAGCACATTTTTTAGTTGACTTTGCAAATATAGCATCTCCTTTTTTTCTTTTTTTTTTTGCGGTAATAGCAGGTCAAGGCTGTTTAAAACCCAAAATGCCCCTCTTCTTTAAAACCCAAAGAAATAGCAAAGATGAAAGAAAACATAAAGACTGAAACCGTTGCAATCCATAGAGTTAAACTGTTCTTCTTCATTTCCTCATTATAATCCATAGCGTAAACAAGAATTTATTAGCACTTATTCTTTTCTTGTTCAGATTAAGAAGTAATGGAAACTTGACTAGAGTGATATTGGTTCCAATGGCACGCACACAAGAAGGCTGCGATGTTTTCGTTGTACTCGGCCTAATACTTGGCCTAACCAAGTGCTCGACTTTGTACTTGACCTAATACTGAACCTAGGGCTCAACCAGTTTTTCTTTCAAATTCACAAACCCAGTTCAAATAGGCAAATTTCGACTAACCTCTTGCTGATGTCATTTTTTCTCCACGATCGTGGACTTCTTGCTTGAAGATAATGGTCCAATGGGTGTGAGAACAAATTTTGTTGAATTGATGAAACAAGAAGACTAATGGGTTCTGAGAAATAGAAATTCGTTCTAAAACCTTAAAGTGTGATAAGGAACAGAAATGCTATTTCTTTGCGTTTTAGAAGAGAATATAAGGGTCATTTTAGTCTTTATAGTAGGTCAAACAACCTTGACTTGCTATAACCGCAAAAAAAAAAAAAAAAGTGTTATATTTGCAAAGTCAACTAAAAAAGGTACTATATTTGCAAATTTCCCTTTTTTGGTGGGATTGCATGGGATCGTCAGAATTGTGCGATTCTATTTGATCCCACCAATCCTGCTAGCAATCTTGCTTCAAAAACGATTTTGTGCGATTTAGATCGAGTCTATGTATTTAGATCGTAGGATCTTGTGATCCTACGATCCATATCACGATTTTTATAACCATGGATGCATTATTGGATTAATCTATGTTGGCATATTAAACTATAGGGGCGGTTGGTTAAGGGATATGGGAGAAGAAGGAATGGGAATGAAAGAATATCTACTGCTTGGTTAAAGGGAATGAAAGGTGTATAGTAAAAACCATTCCTCCTTTGACCAAATGAAAGCTATTAAGCCAAGAAAAAAATTTTCTTTCCTCTTCCCATTACGTCGGGCTCTGCTTAATTTCTTGGCGTGGGTATTGGCAGGAATTGATTGAAACTTTGGTCTCGACTCATGAACGACCACCTTTAGCCAACTTGATTCGCTGGAGAGATAAACCAGTAGCCCTTTCCCTTGTGCAAGTAATATTAGTTGGATTAGCCCACTTTTCTGTAGGTTGTATATTTACTTGTGCTTCTTAATTGCCTCTACGTTGGGTAAATTTGGTTAAAGGATTTCTGAAGAAACCCTTTCATTTTCTTCCTCAAACAATTTGTTGCAACATAAACTTTATTTTCATCCTCAATCGCATCGTCCCGTCCATATCTGTTGCAGCAAAAGTTATTGAGCACAGTAACACGATGGAATAAAGTTCTCCCCTTTCCTTCTTATTCTCCCTCTCTCTTTCCAACCTTTCCTCCCACTTCCCTTCACACAACATCATTTCAAGTGATAGTGTAATTTCGTCACCCCGGTGCCTCTGGAGTGGCCTAGTGATGGGTGATGAATATATTCCCGCCATTTTTTTCTGTTTAAATGGGAAATGAAAGGTAAAACCCTTGTTGTCAATGGCGAAAGCATCCTCAATAAGCTTGTGGGTCTCTCCGTTAGTTTGTGATTGTGGAGAAAGACCACTAAAAAATGACAAATTTCAGACTTTCCCCAAGACAAAACTCTCTCCTTATACCTCGAGTGGAACCAATTATTGTTCTATGTTGCAATTATGTGCCAACCTAAAGTCACTTGATAATGGTAGGAAAGTTCATTTGACTATTAATGCTAATGGTATCCAAATTGGTGGTGTTCTGGGTTCCAGACTTGTGTTTATGTTTGTAAGTTGTGGAGATTTGGCTGAAGGGGGAAGGGTTTTTGACAAAATTGCAAGTGAAAATGTCTTTCTTTGGAATTTCTTGATGAATGCGTATGAAAAGATTGGTTGTTTTGAGGATATTGTATGTCTGTATTACAGAATGTTAGAGCTGGGAGTTCAGGCGAATTCATATACATTTTCATGTGTTCTGAAGTGTTTTGCAGCTTTAAGGGATGTAGTTGAGGGTGACAAGGCCCATGCTTACCTGTTGCAACTAGGTTTTGGTTCTTATACTATTGTTGTGAATTCTTTGATTGTTTTTTACTTCCAGTGCGGAAGAATTGGAAGCGGGCAGAGCTGTTTGATGAAATGTGTGAAAGAGATATTATATCAAGAAATTCTATGATAAGTGGATACGTGGTAAATGGCCTTGCTAAGAAGGGGATTAATTTTCATTGAGATGTTAAGCCCAAAGGTTGGTGTTGATTTGTCTACAATGGTCATTGTTCTTGCAGCCTGTGCTAATGTTAATAGCATTTGGTTGACTAAAGCTATTCATAGTTATGCTCTGAAAGCTGGATTTGACACAAAAATGGATTTTGATAATACCATGCTGGATGTTTATTCCAAATGTGGGGACATGGATGGAGCAGTTTGTGGTTTTGAGAACATGGTTGAAAAAAGTATAGTATCGTGGACTTCAATGATTGCAGTAACTTGTATCCTTCCAGCTTGTGCCAGCCTAGGAGCATTAGAAAGAGGCCGTGAATTCCATGCCTACTTGCTCAAAAATTAGATGTCTACAGATCCCTTTGTTTCTAATGCACTTGTTGACACTTGTTGGCATGTATGTAAAATGTGGTGCATTAGCTATGGCAAAATTAATTTTTGATAAGATTGTGTCGAAGGATCTTTTTTCGTGGACAATAATGATAGCTAGCTGGATATGGCATGCATGGGTTTGGGCGTGAAGCTATTGCTGCCTTCAGGGAAATGAGGCAAGCAGGTATTGAGCCTGGTGAAATTTTTTTTTTCCCATTCTTTATGCTTGCAGCCATTCTGGATTACTTGATGAGGGATGGAAATTCTTTAATATGATGAGGAATGAGTTTTATATAGAACCCAACCCTGATCACTACGTTTGTATGGTTGATCTTCTGGCCCGTGCGGGGAAACTTTCCATGGCCTACAAGTTTATAAAAACCATGCCACTTGTATCCGATGCAACAATTTGGGGAGCACTACTTTGAGGGTGTAGAATTTACCATGATGTGAACCTCGCAGAGAAAGTTGAGGAATAATAGTGGTGATACCTCTTTTTAGTTGAAGAATATGGTGTACAGCTCTTAACTGCTAATGACATGGTATTGCATTTATGATTTGGATACTGTTGTATCTATATATGTACTGATAAGTTACATCTTGCACTTCTCAAAAGAAAGAGGTTTTGTTGTTTTGAGTTAACATGTTGAGGAAGTTATCATTGAAAGAGTACTTTCCTATGTTGTTTATTTTCTTAAGTATTCTCATGATGAATGCTTTTTTCCCCTTTTAATTTATACTTCAAAATAATGATGAAGTCAATGAAAATGAATTAAAAAAATCATAATTAATAAAAAAATTATACTACATTAAGCATGAAAATACAAAATAATCAAATTAACATATTTCATTATTAATGTCATAATTTATTAGTAATTATAGTACATTTAGAATTTAAAATAAAATAAAAATTAACTAAATTTTCATTCTTAAAGATTTTGCAAATCAACGATCATCATTGGTAATTATAATTATTTCCTAATACAAACTAATCACCATTATTAGTAATTATAATCATTCTCTAACACAAACCAACCATTACAATTATAATAAAAGAACCCACTATTGTTTCCTACTACTATCATTTTCATTACTTTTCTCATTCTTTTAAACAAACCAACTGCCCCCTAAGTGAACTCCTCAACAAATGGGTCCAAGTTCTAAATAAAGTCTAAAAAAGACAAGTTTGTTTTGTGAAGATTTTGAATTGTTATTTTATTTTTATCCTTCTCACTCATTCTTTGAGTGTTACGTGAATTCAAAATAAATTCGTTTGTTATTACCGATGGAAACTCCCTTACCCCATGGAGATAGTGAATAGAAGCCTTACCCCATGGAGATAGTGAATAGAAGGGTATTTTTTGTTTACCGATATAATTTTGGAACTGAACACCTAAATGCCCTTCAAAAGTAAGTAAATAATACAAAACATATAAAATGTTATTAATCTTGTAGTAAACCAAGCTATTATTGTATTCCTTAACTTTCCAATGTGGCATTACTAACAATGTGGGATTGTTATCATTTCCGATGTGGGACTACTATCATTCCTTAGCTTTTGTATACATTACTATCATTGCTTAACTTTTTGATGTGGGCTACTATCATTCCTTAGCTTTTGTATACATTACTATCATTGCTTAACTTTGGAACTTTTTGATGCAGGCTACTATCATTCCTTAGCTTTTGTATACATTACTATCATTGCTTAACTTTCTAACCTCCTTAAGGAGGTACATTACTAACTTTATAACCTCCTTAAGGAGGTACATTACTATCATTGTTTAACTTTCGGATGTGGGATACCTCCTTAAGGCTTTTACATCCTTGCAAGGCCCAACAATTGTTTTTTTTTTTTAACTTTCTGATGTGGGATACCTCCTTAAGGCTTTTACGTCCTCGCAAGGCCCAACAATTGCTTTCTTTGGTCCGGTCTCTCGTGAAACAGTGACTCGTGTATTTTTAACCACTAAATTCAAGTCATGTAATTGTAATATAATTACGAGTATCGTCCCACAGGGAGGTGAACAACTACCAGTTAAGCAATATTAATACCTATTATCTAGATTAACATGTAAAAGAAAAATGGATGTAATAATAAAAATCAAGTAAAAGCAAAATCAATACGTTCAACTATAGAATTCAGGTAAACAAACTTTAGGACTTGGGATTTCACCAACCATTAACTGTAAATTCCATTCATGTAATTATTTTGTGATAACATCCTCACAACTATTCACATAATTAAATAATATCCCTTCTCAGGGTATAAAATCACTATCCAAATAATAATTATGGGGCTACTTTCGTGACTCCAAAATTACTATGGATGCATGATGAACAAAAGAATACTATGTTGCAGAAATTGAGAATCTACTATCGTGATTCACAATTAAAGTCTGAAGAATTTACGAACTAATATTGATGTCAGCTGTCGCCTCTTCACCAATACCTTAAACATGCAAATGGTGATCAAGCATTTACAAGAATTAAAACCAAATAAATCAGATATTGGAAAATACCACAATTATATAAATGAAAATTACGTAATGATGGTTACATCCCTGTCCTAAAGAAAAGAACTTCAGCCACTAAACATGGTTTACATGCAAAATAAAATTACGTCTAACTATCTCTATTGCTCTATTCTAATTTCTATCGTTGTTGTGTTTTTGTTCTATTGTCGCCTCCTCCATGTATAGTTGTTCTGGTCCATGAAAATTAGAAGTCCAAGTTGTGTAGAAGTCATTTGTCTCAACCGAATAATCTGATTTGCGTAATTCTCTCAGTTTCCGTAATTCTACCAACTTCCTCAATGCTGTGGCATGTAAAGTTACATGCCATGGCATCAGTATCCCAGTCTTCTCTTCTTTAACAAAATCGTGGCTTTTCTTTTTATGCAAGCAATCTTTTTGGTCTTATCTTTCTCCAAGCAGTTTTCTTCCTACAAAATTGCAAATCAAGCTGGATAAGGCTAAATTCTCCCATAATTAGATAAGATAATAGAGATATCTTAACCTAGAAGTTATCATTATATTCACTTATCAAAATACCCCTAACTTAAGCAGTTGCTTGTCCTCAAGCAAAAAGGAATAATTATCTGAAATCAGTTGTTACATTAAATCTCAGAGATTCTAACCAATACCCACAGGAAAGTTAAAACACCACATTCATGAGTAAGACCAATCAAAAGAGCAACCTAACCCAGCTTAACATCACCAGAGTGTGTGTGTGCTATGGATCACATCCCATTATTCCAGATTAAAGCCAGTTGCATAAAACAAATATCTACATCCTTTATATAAAAACAATCAACTCAATTTGGATCAGGTAGGACTTTTAGCTTGTAATGTTAGGCTCAGGATTGGCTATCAAAGAAGGGGAAAAGATATAAAATCAAAGAAAAGAGTTTAAATCTTGTAAGCACATTGGACAGATACTTGTTTAAATTGTAGCACCTTCCATCACAACCCCCAACTTATTGTACTCTAACCTCTTTTGACAATGTACACCAAACAAGCATTCTTTGAGGCTGAACAACAGAATAAGTTCGCTTCATCTTCTTTTCTCTTTCTCTTTCTTTCTTTTTTCCCTTTTCTTCTTCTTTTCTGTTCTGTTCTTTTTTCTCTCTCTTTTTTTTTATTGGAAAATAAAATAAACCAACAATAAACAGAACATTATTCATAACAGAATAATGATTCTCCTTCAACCCCATGCATCAAGCAGACTTTATCTTTTAAACCCATAACCTATCCCTTCTTCTACCCATTTTTAACTTGTACCTCACATTAGACTCCATGTCTCCCTCTTTCCCTTGTATCATATATTCCCCCAGTGCATTTAAACTCTTTTTAAGGGATTTTAGAAGGATAAAAATTTAATATAAATAAGGCTATAAGGTAGTAAATGAGGTTATGAAAAAAATAATCTTGAATGGCGGTTCTTTCCATTCTATCATTTAGGCTCAAAATAGGTTCAATGGATAAGATACATAACCGGGTTAGCTTGAAAGGTTCAAACGGCCAAAGAACTGCCTATGACCTTCATCTCCAAATCAAATCAAATAGTTGCATTCAAAAGGATAAAGACCTTTAGTTTATACAGACTTTGCACATAGAACAAAGGACTGATCATAGTTGTGCTCAAAAGAATTTCCAGTCATGTTAAAACAGAGTAAAAGTCACATCAAAAGATTGAGTTACTCATTCTCATAGCATATTTATATTCCCATGAGTTTGAGGTTGAAGTCCTTTCTCATCATAGATCATAACAAATAACTTCAGCATAAAATACCTTTTTACTGTTTTGTCACTCTTTTCATTCTGTTTTTGTTTTCATTTTTTCATTTCAAATTTTTCCTTTTTTTTTTCTAAATCAAAAACTAACAAAAAGTTCAAAAAGTTCAAAAACTAACAAAACTAACACAAATAACACCAAGTGATTAAACAAAAGTAAAAACTAACAAAGCTAATACCAATCTTGAAGCACAGAAAACACAAAGTCAAAACACAAAGTCAAACACAAAGTACCCCCCCCCCCTCCCCCAACTGAAATACACATTGTCCCCAATGTAACAATCCACATAAAAACAGTCAAGTAACAATAAAGAGAAAAGGAAGTCTTCCCTGTTTGGAATCAAGCAGAACCATCATTCGAACTGCCCTCTATGTGCGGAAACACTGGAAGTGGTGGGAACACTACAGGCTTTTTGCCTTGTCTCTGAGCAAGCTGCACCAAAGATTGGTGGAGGATTTCGTTGGACTTCCTTTGATATTCAAACAGCTCCTCGATCCTGCGTTGATTGGCAAGAAAGTTAGATTGAGAGGTAGTAATATGTTCCTTTACCATTTGTTCCAGTTGCTCCAATTTCTGCCCTAAGCTTTGCCTTCGTGGAGGAGGTGGTGGTTGTTCATATATCACATCTGGTCCGAACCCACTTTGCGAATCCTTCATAGCATGGAAAGCTCTAGCATCAAAGATTCCTTTTGCAGGCAGCAATGGTTTGTCAGCATTCCAAGGAACACCTGCTTCCTTACATAGAGCAGTGATGAGATTGGGACAGACAAAAGCTAAACTTTCATCCTGAATGCAGTATGAAATAGCCTCATGTATTACCCTACCGATGTTAATAGGAATATCATTAATAATGGAAGAAATCAATGCTGCTCGAGTACTATGGACTGAACTTAAATGAGATGCAGGCATTAAAGTAGCAGAAATAAAATAAAACCAAGCGCGTGGATACGCGACCAAATTTTTGGTAGGAAACACAGAAACATCTCTTGATATTTTACAATATTTCCAGGTTGTGGCTTCCTTGCAAAGATGACTCATAATATCTGTCCAATCAAGAGGTTTATGTAAGAATTCATGAAAATCCTCAGTTTCAGTGGGTGCAGACAACTCATAGAATCTGTTAATAGCCTCACTACTAAAGCACACCTATTTACCCCTAACAAAAACAGTGTCAATAACGCCTTCTTCTTTAGCATTAGCATAGAACTCCATAACTAAGGGTAAGCTAGCAGGGGCAGGATGGGCACATAATTTTTCCCAATGTCGCTTTTGAATTTCATCATTAATGGGTCCTGGAACATTCAACCCTCTTTCAGGTATAGCCATCCGCTTGTTATTATAGGCCCTATACCTAGCAGCAGCTTGTTTACTTACAAAGTTTGATGGGTGAATTTGTTGTCCTGCCCTAGTTCGTTTTTTGGGTGGCATCTTCGAATTGTAGTTATAATGGAAGACACGGCTAAGGTTTGAACAATATTGAACAAAATCAGAGAGCCCCAAACCTCAGATATTTAACCAATACGCAGCAAAAGCAGAAGGAACAAAAAAAACAAATAACCGCAGTCCAAGAAACAAACGAAAACAGAGTACTACCGTGGAGAAGGAAAAAAAATTCAAACCAGATTTTTGGGAATAGAGGGGTGAAACTCAGCGGCGGACAGATGATGACGGCGACGTGGGTTGGCGGAAGACAGGGCAACAGTCTGCGGCGAGTAGGTGCGATGGATGCTTGAGCGCGAATCGGGGCGGCGAACGGAAGTTTTCAGAGAGAGAAACAAAGACAATGAAAAGGGAACTGTTTTGAATTTTGAATTTAGAGACCGTGGCTCTAACCGGGTATTTACGGATTTATTAATTTTCTCTCTCTTTTTTTTTTTTTTTAAAAGTGAACCGCCGCAGCGCTGAAACAAGCGCCGCAGCGGTCAAAACTTTCTGTCTAAGCAACCTCCTTCCTGAAGTGTGTCATGCCATAGCATTCAAATTTACATGCCATGGCATTGGAAAGAAAATTATCCCTTATCTACGGTTTACTTGTCTTTGTCCAGTGTCTGCCTCCAGTCTTCAAAAACATTTGCCTCCAGTCTTCAAAAACATGAAAAATACAAAGCAATTTTAGTGACTTAAACTAAATATCAAATTAAAAGGAACTAAGAAATAAAGGAATATAACAACAGGGTGCTTGTTTATAGTCTGTAGCTCGACTTTTTTATTAGCTAGTTTGTTTGTGGACTGGACAAGGAGCATGAAACTCCATTCGGTACTGATTGTCCTTCAAAATACTGCTTCAATCTTTGGCCATTAACCTTGAATACCCCAGTCCTCTCACTGTGAATTTCACATGCACCATAGGAAAAGACTTTTGTGATTGTGAATGGTCCTGACCATCGAGATCTCAACTTTCCTGGGAACAATTTCAGCCTTGAATAAAAAAGTAAAACCTTCTGTCCCACTTCAAAAGCTTTCCTCTTGATGTGCTTATCATGCCACGACTTAATCTTTGCCTTATAAATTCGGGTATTTTCATAAGCATCTAATCTAAACTCCTCAAGTTCACTAAGTTGAAGCAACCTCATATTTCCAGCAGCCTTCAAGTCCATATTTAACTCTCTAACAGCCCAGTATGATTTGTGCTCTACCTCCACAGGCAGATGACAGGATTTTCCAAATACTAGCCTATAAGGGGACATTCCTAAGTTTGTCTTCAACGCAGTCCTATATGCCCAGAGTGCATCATCCAATTTTGCTGCCCAATCTTTTCGTGAACTTCCCACAGTCTTTTCTAAAATCCTTTTTAGCTCTCTGTTGGCCAGCTCTACTTGCCCATTAGCTTGTGGGTGATATGCCAAGGCAATTCTATGAGTTACACCATATTTCCTAAGCAGTCCCTCCAATGATTTGTTGCAGAAATGGGTGCCTTCATCACTTATGATGGCCCTAGGAATTCCAAATCTAGAGAAAATATTTTTCTTGATGAACTTCATTACCACCTTAGAATCATTAGTTTGAGTGGCTATTGCTTCCACCCATTTGGAAACATAATCTACTGCAACTAAAATATAGTTATGACCATAAGAAGATGGAAATGGACCCATAAAATCTATGCCCCAGACATCAAACAATTCCACTTCAAAAATATTGTTTAAAGGCATTTCATCACGTTTTGAGATATTACCTCCTCGTTGACATTTATCACAAGAGATAACATAATTCCTTGCATCCTTGTACATTGAAGGCCAATAAAATCCAGATTGCCATACCTTAGCCACTGTTTTTGATGTGCTAAAATGTCCTCGACATTCCAAAGAATGACAGTGGCTTAGAATATCTGAGACATCCTCTTGAGGTACACATCTCCGAATTATCCCATATGCACAGAACTTAAACAATAAGGGTTCCTCCCAAAAATAGTGTTTAACCTCCCAAAAGAATTTTTTCCTTTGTTGATAGTTGAAATCTGCAGGCACAATTCCACTTACTAAATAATTGACTAAATCTGCATACCACGGTAAGCTGGAATATGCTAACAGTTTTTCATCAGGAAAATTTTCATTAATAGGCACTTCTGGTTCTTTATTATTAACTTCTAGTCTAGAAAGATGATCAGCTACTGTATTCTCTAATCCTTTTTTATCTTTAATTTCTAGATCGAATTCTTGAAACAATAATATCCACCAAATCAATCTAGGCTTAGCATCTTTCTTTAACAACAAGTATTTGATGGCGGAGTGATCTGTGAACACAATCACCTTGGAACCTACAAGATAAGAACGAAATTTATCAATTGCAAAAACAATGGCAAGTAGTTCTTTTTCAGTGGTTGCATAATTTAGTTGTGCATCATTCAACATTCTACTAGCATAGTAGATCACATGCAACTTATTATCCTTCCTTTGTCCTAATACTGCACCTACAGCAAAATTGCTAGCATCACACATTAGTTCAAAAGGTAAGTTCCAATCGGGTGCAGCCATAATAGGGGCAGAAATCAAAGCATGCTTCAATTTATTAAAAGACTCTAAACAGCTAGAATCAAAATAAAAACCACATCTTTATTCAGCAAGCTATACAGTGGTTTTGCAATTTTTGAAAAATCTTTTATAAAGCGTCTGTAAAAACCAGCATGTCCTAGAAAACATCTCACTCCCTTAACAGATGTAGGTGGAGGTAATTTCTCAATAATTCCAACTTTTGCACGATCCACCTCAATTCCCTTTGCTGAAACTTTATGTCCAAGAGCTATCCCTTCGGTTACCATAAAGTGACATTTCTCCCAATTTAATACCAGATTTGTTTCTTCACAACGCTGCAAAACTTGAGATAAGTTAGCTAGGCAGTTATCAAAAGAAGAACCAAAAACAGAGAAATCATCCATGAATATTTCCAAAAATTTTTCAACATAATCGGAAAATATAGCCATCATGCAACGTTGAAAATTAGCGGGAGCATTACACAATCCGAAAGGCATTCTACGAAAAGCAAATGTACCATATGGGCATGTAAAAGTTGTTTTTTCTTGGTCCTCAGGTGCTATATGAATCTGATTATATCCTGAATACCCATCTAAGAAACAATAAAATGCATAACCAGCCAATCTTTCTAAAATTTGTTCAAGAAATGGTAAAGGAAAATGATCCTTTCTAGTGGCTTTATTTAATTTTCTGTAGTCTATACAGACTCTCCATCCGGTTACTGTTCTTGTGGGTAGTAGTTCATTCTGTTCATTTAGTACTACTGTGATCCCTCTCTTCTTTGGTACCACTTGTACGGGACTAATCCATAAACTGTCAGAAATGGGATAAATTATTCCAGCATCTAATAATTTTAAAATTTCTAATCTTACCACTTCTTTCATGTTTGGATTCAGTCTTCTTTGATTTTCCACAACGGGTTTATAATTATCTTCCATTAAGATCCTATGCATACAGAATGAAGGGCTAATTCCTTTAAGATCACTTATAGACCAACCTATAGCCTTTTTCTTGGATCTCAAGACATGCAATAATTTTTCTAATTGCAAGTCAGTCAAGTTTGCATTTACAATCACAGGTAACTTTTGATCATCATCTAAAAATACATACTTCAAATGAGAAGGTAAAGGTTTTAACTCCATACCTGTAAGTTGATTATTGGATGAAGACGGTAATAACTTATGCTTGTTTAATTCTTCCACATGAATTTTACCTCGTTGATTGGGACTGAATTCGGCTCTTTCCAATGCACTGGCCATCAACGAAATTTCTTCATCCTCATCCTGTGTAGTTCCTGCACTGACCAAGCATTCCTCCAACGGATCCTTTGACTTGTCAATTCTAACAAACTCATCAGTAAGCTTAGTAAAAATATCCACACAATAAACATGGTCGGTAAAGGACGGATATTTGCAAGATTTAAAAATATTGAATTCCACCTGCTCATTACCGATACTAAATGTTAGTTTACCGTGCTTTACATCAATGACTGCACCAGCTGTGGCTAAAATGGGTCTTCCCAGAATGATTGGAATGTCAACGTCCTCATCTATTTCTAATACTCAAAATCTGTAGGAATAAAGAAATTATTAACTTTGACAAGGACGTTTTCCAGAATTCCTACTGGGTGTGTTAAAGACCTGTCAGCCAATTGTAAAGTAACATTAGTTGGTTGCAACTCCTTCAATCCTAATTTTATTGAAACAGATAAAGGCATTATAGAAACACTAGCTCCTAAATCACATAATCCTTTAGAAAAATTTATTTCACCAATGGTACAAGGAATAGAAAAACTCCCTAGATCCTTGAGCTTTTGAGGTAATTTATTTTGAATTAGAGCACTTGTTTCCTCAGTCAACGGTATTGTCTCAAAATTTTCCAGTTTCCTCTTATTGGACATGATTTTCTTCAAAAATTTAGGATATGCAGGGATTTGAGCAAGAGCGTCAGCAAAAGGTATGTTGATGTGTAACTGTTTAAACACTTGAACAAATTTCTGGAATTGCTTATCATCTCTAAATTTCTTCAATCTTTGAGGAAATGGTATTGGTGGAACATAAGGTTCTAGTTCCTTCACCACTTCAGGAGCTTCCTTCAAGGGTTCTCCTCCAATCTCAGGTTCTTCCTCCATTACTTTTTCATCTTTTTCGGGTGTCACAAGTTCCTCTTCTTGTTCTTTCTTGTTCTCTTCACCCAACTGTTTTCTGCTGCGCAATGTTATTGCTTTGCACTGCTCATTTGGATTTATTTTCGGCATGCTAGGTAACTTCCCTTTGTCTCTAGCACTTATAGAATTAGCTATCTACCCTATTTGAAATTCCAGATTTTTGTTTACTACCACAACTTGATCCAATTTTGCTTCCAGTTTTTCAAACCTATCCGAAGTGGCACCGGTCAGCTTTTCAGTGGCTACTTCCCATGATGGTTTTACCTCAGTTTGATGTGGCCTTGGCTGAAATCCTGCTGGGTTGAATTGTCTCACATTACTGCTTCCAGCATTGTTCTGATTTGCCCATGAAAAATTCAGGTGATTCCTCCAACCTGGATTATACGTGTTGGAATATGGGTTGTGCTGCTGTAGCCTGTTAAAGTTTTGAGCAAATTGTACATTTTCTACCTGCAGACACTCGGCAATGGTGTGAGATCCTCCACAATTTTCACAGCATAAAATAGAATTGGAGATAACATTTGCACTGCTTAATTTTTCAAACATATTAGTCAATGAATCAATTTTAGCACTCAACAAATCTACTTTATCCACTCCATACTTTCCAGATACCTTTCTTTGTTGATTTCTCTCATTAGACCACTGAAAATTATTTGAAGACATTTCTTCCAGCAAATTATATGCTTCCTCTAGTGATTTACCCATTAAAGTACCACCTGCGGCTGCATCTACAGAAGTTTTAATAGATTGATTCAATCCATTATAAAAAGTTTGTAAAACTAGCCACCCAGGAAGACCATGATGAGGACACATTCTTTGCAGTTCTTTATATCTTTCCCATGCCTAATATAATGATTCATTATCTAATTGTGTAAAGCTAGCAATGTCATTACGTAGCTTAGCAGTTTTACCAGGAGGAAAATATTTATTTAAAAATGCTTGAGATAAACTTGCCCAAGTGGTAAAAGTACCAGACGGAAAAGAGGTGAGCCAAGCTTTAGCTTTATCTTTTAATGAAAAAGAAAACAACCTTAGTCTAATGGCATCATCGGTTACCCCATTCATTTTTATGGTATCACAAATTTCCAGAAAATTTGACAAATGAATATTTGGATCCTCAAACAATTCTCCTCCAAATTGAATTTGCTGAACCATATGAATAAGTGCAGGTTTTAACTCAAAATTGTTAGCATTTACCACAGGTCTTGAAATACTTGCACGTGCTCCCTCAGGTGTAGGCATAGCAAAATCACGTAACAGAACTCTTGCAGGTACTGGATTATCTTCTGCCATCTTGAGAGCTTCCTTCCTTTGTTTGGTTTCTTTAGCTAATGCCCTGCAAGTCTTTTCAATCTCAGTGTTATACGGTAATAACTCACGTGTTCTCCTGGGCATAAAACACAACAATAATTAACAATAGTAAACAAAATATAATCTAAATTAATAGGAAAATATTACTAATTTGATATTGAATACTCCTCCCCGGCAACGGCGCCAAAATTTGACTCGTGTATTTTTAACCATTAAATTCAAGTCATGTAATTGTAATATAATTACGAGTATCATCCCACAGGGAGGTGAACAACTACCAGTTAAGCAATATTAATACCTATTATCTAGATCAACATGTAAAAGAAAAAAGGATGTAATAATAAAAATCAAGTAAAAGCAAAATCAATACGTTCAACTATAGAATTCAGGTAAACAAACTTTAGGACTTGGGATTTCATCAACCATTAACTGTAAATTCCATTCATATAATTATTTTGTGATAACATCCTCACAACTATTCGCATAATTAAATAATATCCCTTCTCAGGGTATGAAATCACTATCCAAATAATAATTATGGGACTACTTTCGTGACTCCAAAATTACTATGGATGCATGATGAACAAAAGAATACTATGTTGCAGAAATTGAGAATCTACTATCGTGATTCACAATTAAAGTCTGAAGAATTTACGAACTAATATTGATGTCAGCTGTCGCCTCTTCACCAATACCTTAAACATGCAAATGGTGATCAAGCATTTACAAGAATTAAAACCAAATAAATCAGATATTGGAAAATACCACAATTATATAAATGAAAATTACGTAATGATGGTTACATCCCTGTCCTAAAGAAAAGAACTTCAGCCACTAAACATGGCTTGCATGCAAAATAAAATTACGTCTAACTATCTCTATTGCTCTATTCTAATTTCTATCGTTGTTGTATTTTTGTTCTATTGTCGCCTCCTCCATGTATAGTTGTTCTGGTCCATGAAAATTAGAAGTCCAAGTTGTGTAGAAGTCATTTGTCTCAACCGAATAATCTGATTTGCGTAATTCTCTCAGTTTCCGTAATTCTACCAACTTCCTCAATGCTGTGGCATGTAAAGTTACATGCCATGGCATCAGTATCCTAGTCTTCTCTTCTTTAACAAAATCGTGGCTTTTCTTTTTATGCAAGCAATCTTTTTGGTCTTATCTTTCTCCAAGCAGTTTTCTTCCTACAAAATTGCAAATCAAGCTGGATAAGGCTAAATTCTCCCATAATTAGATAAGATAATAGAGATATCTTAACCTAGAAGTTATCATTATATTCACTTATCAAAATACCCCCAACTTAAGCAGTTGCTTGTCCTCAAGCAAAAAGGAATAATTATCTGAAATCAGTTGTTACGTTAAATCTCAGAGATTCCAACCAATACCCACAGGAAAGTTAAAACACCACATTCATGAGTAAGACCAATCAAAAGAGCAACCTAACCCAGCTTAACATCACCAGAGTGTGTGTGTGCTATGGATTACATCCCATTATTCCAGATTAAAGCCAGTTGCATAAAACAAATATCTACATCCTTTATATAAAAACAACCAACTCAATTTGGTCCAGTCTCTCGTGAAATGGGACTCTAGTGACTCCGTGTAGAGCACTTTATCCTATGGACTGAAGAGGTAGCCTAATAACTTTTGAGTTTTGTCATCACTAACCCAAAATGTTTGTAACAAGTTATTAGTAGTTTATTAGATAAAGTCTTATATACATTATTTTCATTCCTTAACTTTCCGATGTGGGACTAGGGTATCACAATTAAAGTATAAGAATTTGAATTTTAGTTCTCCATAATGGGAATCCATTTGATCTGCTTAGCTAAATCCAAGTAGTTTGTGCTACTCATACATCTTTACAATTGAAAATGGAATTCATCCTTTATTTCGTCCTTTCTTTCGATCCATTTTTTCGCCAGCCCCGTAGCAATAAATTCATGAACAATTGTTGAGCAGGGAGATTATGATTGTGTATCAATTGGCCCTGGACTTGAACAACTAATGCATAGATTTCTCCTCTGAGCAACAAGTTCACCGATTAGTCCATGAAAATTGTATTATGATTTACAAGAGAAGTTGCGTCCTCTCATAAACCTAATCAAGAACCTCAAGGACATCGACTAAGACTCGTCTTGAAGCCACCCCAATGATATCTTGTAGATTGAAGCAGGGAGATGGACATGGTAATCATATAAATCTATACACAATTCATACGCAAAAGTATGAAAGACAGCTAGCAAGATACTAGGAGAGCTCAATTGGCAAAGAGAGAATTAATTTCTTGTTGAGTATGCCACAATGCAAAGTTAATGGAATAATTCGATTTGTGTGGTCACAATCGCGCTTCTCACATTATGCAAGTTGTGCATAGAATTAAGCAAGTTGTACAATTACATTACATTATGCAGCAAAGAAAATTGTACAATTGCGCTCCTCTTGTACCAAGTGTGTGCAAGAATTAAGTAAAGCCGATTTGATTTGATCCAATGGAACCAGCAACACGGCCAAAATGCAACAAAGAAAGTTGTGGAACTTAAGGAAGGGATGGAGCAACTAAGTAGGAGAGGAGGAACAAGAGATTGGATACTATGGGATAAACTCAAGAGAGATTTGAACACTGCCTACAGAGAGGAAGAAATATGTTGGCAACAAAAATCCAGATTGCAATGGCTCAAGGAGGGGGACAAGAATACTAAATATTTCCATGCAAGTACAGTGCAAAGAAGGCAACAAATACAGACTAGTGACCGAGCAGGGAGATGTTAGAGAACAAAAAGAGGACATCCAGAAGGAGATCATGGACTACTTTACTAAAGTATTCACATCCAATCAGTCCCAGAGAAGTCAAGAAGGGCTGGAAGGCATTCCCGTCTCGGTTACTCAAGCTATGAACCTGAAGTTGCTCAAACCAGTGGAGGATGAAGAAATCAAAACAGCATTATTCCAAATGAACCCCAACAAAACTCTGGGTCCAGATGGTATGACTTCTTTATTCGTTCAAAAATTCTAGAATGTGGTTGGAAATGATATTTGTGCTGCTGTCAAAGATTTTTTTACAAGAGGAAAAATGCTTAGGCAACTAAATCACACATTAATCACCTTAGTACCAAAGGTGCAAAATCCTACATTGATACCCCAATATAGGCCAATTAGTCTTTGCAATGTGGTGTATCAAATTATCTCAAAAATCCTAGTTGAAAGACCAAAGATATGCCTACAAACATGCATTAGTCCTAATCAATCGGCTTCCTTCTTGGGAGACAAATTTATGACAATGTTGTAGTTGCACATGAATGTATACATACTCTTCATTCAATGAGAAAAAGGAAGAAGGGCTACATGGCACTAAAAATTGACATGGCTAAAGCATATGATCGTGTAGAATGGGATTTTCTTAAAAAAGTAATGAGGTGTATGGGTTTTGCAAGGACCTTCATTGAGTGAATAATGCAATGTGTGAGCACAGTGACTATGGCTGTAAACATAAATGGAGAAAAGTGCAGATACTTTAAAACCTCTAGAGGACTTAGGCAAGGTGATCCATTACCATCCTATCTTTTTCTAATTGTATCTGAGGCTTTATCAAATTTAATCAAACAAGCAAGTCTAAGAGGGGATTATAATGGAATGAGAGTGAGCAAAAATGGTCCACAAATCACACATCTATTTTTTGCAGACGATTCTTTGCTTTTCTGTGAAGCTAACATGGAACAGGTACACAAGTTGAAAGCACTGCTAGAGAAGTATAGTCAACACTTGGGGCAAACTGTCAACGTGGAGAAATAATCTATATTCTTTAGCCGAAATGCACCAACAAATATGAAGAATATGATCTGCAACAACCTTGTGGGAGTGAAGGAACTAAGGAAGGCCAAATATCTAGGCTTACCAATGCTGATAGGGAGGTCAAAGAGAGAAGTGTTCAACTATATGGTGGAGAGAGTGACACAAAGAATCAAAGGTTGGAAGACACAGTTTCTCAGCCTAGCAGGTAAGGAAATTCTAATCAAATCCGTAGTGAATGCATTACCAGTTTATGTTATGGGATGTTTTAAGCTCCCTGTGGCTGTATGCAAAGAGATAGGTGGTGTTACAGCCAAGTTTTGGTGGGGAGGCAATGAAGAAGGCAAGCAAAAAATGCACTGGAGCGCCTAGACAAATCTTACAGATCCAAAATGCCAAGGAGGGTTGGGATTTCAAGATATATAAAGATTTAATGACTCACTATTGGCAAAACAATTATGGAGGGTGATGACACAACCACAGCTCCTCATGAACCAAGTGATCAAAGCAAAATATTTCCCAAATGGAGGCTTAATGAAGATGAACTCGAAGAAGAACAGTTCATGGCTTTGGAGAGGATGGCTAAAAGCTAGGTACTTGTTGGAAAAAGGAACAAGATACAAGGTGGGAAATGGAAAGTCGATACAAATTTGGGACTCCCCTTGGATCCTAGATCAAAAAGACTTCAAACCAAAGCCAAATAATCCAAATAAAGACAAGGTAATGTGGGTAATGAACTAATGCTGAAGGAGGGACACAGCTGGAACAAAGAACTAGTTTCACAATTGTTCGATCACCAAGAAGCCGCCAAAATTCTGAAATTACCACATGGCACAGTAAGCAGCAGAGATCAGTTAACATGGCAACTAAGCTCTTCAGGAGCCTTTACTATAAAATCAACCTACCAACACATCCTAAAGGAGCAACTACAAAAGCGGGCCAAAGCTGAATCCAGCAGCAGTGCAAGATCAAGAATAGCAATGTGGCAATCCATTTAGAGACTAGATATCAAAAACAAACTGAAACACTTCGTGTGGAGGTGCTGCCACAACATTTTACCAACAAAACAAGCACTTCAAAGGTGGAAAATGATAATAGACACAACATGCAATATGTGTGGTGAAAGAGCCAAGAGCATTGAACACATTTTCTTTAACTGCTCTAGAGCAAAAACAGTGTGGAAACTTGCTCCTTTACAATGGCATAACACCGATATAGATGTGCTAAACTTCCAAGGCTGGTGGGAACAAGTCGGCAGTAGCACAAACCAATATCTTGGGCAGGAAAGAAGTCAATTAACTGTTTATTTGCTGTGGATGCTATGGAAGTCAAGAAATGTGTGGCTATTTACGGGAGAATGGATTGAGGAGAAGGCAATCATATATATAGCTATGGAAGAATGGTTTGAATTCGCCAAAGCAAAGTAAATAAAGAGGAGTTGTAACTAGGACCGTATATATTGTTTGGTCAGTGGTTACGGTAGAGTAGAAGATGTTATCTGTCCAAGTAACATAGTGGCTGAGGTAACCTTTTTCTATCTAGAAGGGTTACACTGGCTATTAGTTATTTGGATAGTTTTGTTAAGAAAGTAAAGCATATAGTTAAAATAGTTTCAGGGATAATGCTAAGCCTTGGCCAACTTATGGTGTCAAGGAGGGTTTTAAGGATTAGAACCATTATTGTATCAATTAGCTCGTGTTATTTGCCAAGTTAATATATTGAAGAATTTTAGAAAAAAAAAAAAACATTATGCAAGTTGCTCAATTCAAGGCTCTTGATTTGCATAGTTACAAGCTCAGAGAATGGCAAATGTTGATTGATATTTAGGATACATTGATTTTCGAGTCCGCAACATAATAATGTGGTGGTAGATATGACATCAGTTTATTGACTCATCAACTGGACGAATTTATATTTTCTTTTATTTAGAGTCAGGACAAGTTTACTGTCAGTTTAACTAATAAAATTATACGTGACTCAAAATTAAAAATGATGATATTTAAAAACTTTTATCTTTAATTATATACCTAATTAAATTCTCAAAAATTAGCTTCAAATTCTAAATCAAATAATATCTCAAATGGTACAGAATAACAGTGAAAACTGAGAAGCTTGCAGACCATGGACAAATAGAAATTTGTAACAGAAAGAGGCTTTGCCAGATTTTTTTAAGTCGGCAATAATCCCGCAATGCAACCGTTCTTTAATTCATGAAAAGGAGGATGAGGAATAAACAGCAAATAAACAGTGGATGTCTTGACAAAGTAATAAGAAAAAGTCTGGTACAAGAAATCAAAATCAGGAATGCTACTGAAAAATCTTTGGCACAGGTTATGGTGGACACACGGGGGGCCAAGATTTAACTTCAACATTAGGAATCTTTGACCTCTCAGAGTAGGGGCCGCTCTCGGGTTCGAGTTTGTGTTCCAACAACGGACACCGGTCAGTCAATAGTTCCCTTAAACAGGTGAGACGACTCATGGATTGTCTTGAGGCTAAATGTTGTAGCCTTTCACAACTAAAAAGATGTAGATTCTGAAGCAACGTAAAGTTCTCAAACCAATCCGGTATTTCTTCTATCCCAAAATTATGCAAGCATAGTTGGTTGAGTCTCTGTAGATATTGAAGTTGATCAGGCAGTGAATCCCAGTGAGGCCCCGCAAACAATTGCAGGTCTTCAAGGGTTGTGGAAAGTTGTCGGATGGCATCAAACATTGGCTTCAATGAATCAAATTCCACTGTTTCGGAAAAAGGACCAATCCACAACGAGTTTAAGGATGTAAGGTGCTCCAGTCCCCTGGGAATACTTGTCAATTTTTTGCAGTTAGATAAACTAAACCAATACAGAGAAGGTATCCGTCTAAAATCTACCTCAAAAGTAGTGACTTCTTGGCAGTAAGAAATCGACAATAGTTGAAGAGATTCAGCAGACTCAATTATCTGTTCTGGAATACAGGTCAATCCTTCACAATTACAAACTAAGAAGACACGAAGGGAGGCCAGGCGTTGGTTTTCTTGGGGGCATGGAAAGGACCTGAGATTGTTGCAACCAAGGACTTGTAATTTCTGCAGTGACACCAGGGTGTATAGATCATCAGGCAATTGGGTTAACTCGTGACATTCCTGGACTAGAAGCTCCTGAAGGCAAGTGCTCAGACCACCGATTTCTGGAACAATATGTGTCAAATGAGAACAGCACATCAGTGTTATAGATACAAGGTTTTTATTGTCGCTTGCTAATGAAGAAGGAAGACAAATGAGCTGTTCTACACCAAGAATGTTGAGGCTTGTGAGAGTGTTCACTGTGCCACAGATATTTCTTACCACCTCATGTCTAACATACCAAACTTCCAGTTTCTTAAGACTTGCAAAATCACATGGAGCAGTTGATAATTGACGACAATTCTTGACTGTCAATTCCTCAAGCTTAGGATATGGTCTCCTGGTCATTGTTGCTGCATCTTCCACCCATTCCTTGAGTTCGTTCATATCGCTGAGCTTCAGACATCGGAGTTGGGGCATTTCTCCGAGAGAAATTTTTTGGATTCTTATGCTGCCTGTAATTTCTAACTTCATCAAATTGTTAAGCCTTGCAATCCAAGATGGAAGTTGATCACCCAAGAAATTTTGAACTTCCAAGCCTTTCAAATTCGTGTGAGGCTGCAGGCCTTCCAGGACGCCATTATCCTTGTTGTCAGCCACATGGGACCTGCTCCACTCAAGTTTCAACTTCAAAAGCTTCGATTTTTGAACCAAATTTGCAGAAGTTGCTTCTTGTTTGTCGCGTATCACTTCAAGCTTGCGTATTTCAAGACTGCCGCTGAGCTTCTCCAAGGATCCCAATTCCTCAATTCGTCTACCTTTTTCTTCACCAACATTAAAGAAAGGTAATTTTTGCAGACAAGTTAATTGTCCAGTCTCAAGGGGCAACTTAGCAGAATCGTCTTTGGTATAATAATCCAAGAATCTAAAACTTAGCAAATTCTTGAACTTATCTGGAAAATACAAAGGAGAAACAGTCTTCTTTGCGATTAAGGACTCCAAAAAGTAAAGGTCGCAAATACTTGAAGGTAATTGAACAATTTGTGTTTCAGAAATGTCTAAATATCTCAAGTTAAAGACCTTGCCTATTTCCTCCGGAAGCTCCTTAATATCAAGTGAACATAAATATAAAACTCGCAAAAATGGAAAATTATCAAACGTTTTTCCAGAAAGACTACGCTTCCAAAACAATGTTCGTGTGTTCTTATTGCTAGGTGGTACTTGTGCCTCACAGAGGACAAGATGGCGTACCTGTTCACTGATTTCATTTTTGCTGGCATTCTGAAGCGCCAGCTCATGCACGAAGTCATGCATTTTGCAGTGCATAACATTTCCGTACTCATCGCTTTCTGCATCCTGAAACAAGCCCCGTTGCAGCAACATGTCGAAGAATCTATTTCCTTCTTCTTCCTTTGTCTTCTTTCTTTGGGGAATTTCTTGAAGCAACCCATTTGCCATCCAAAGTTGGATCAGTTGTTCCCTTTCTATTCTGAAATCCTTCCTGAAAATTGAGCAGTACGTGAAACATTTTCTGAGCCACGGAGAAGGTAAACGATCAAAGCTCAACCTTAGTATCTGCATCAAACAGTTTTCAGGATTTCCATGAAGATCCTTAAGCCCTTCATCTAAAATTGATTCCCACTCCTGCGCCTCTTTGTTGCGTAACATGCCTCCAACAACCTTTGCAGCTAATGGAATGCCTTGACATTTTTCAGCAATTTTTTTCCCTATGGCCTCAATTTCCTCTGTTGCTTCCCCTGGACATGCCCTTTTCTTCAAAATGGCCCAGCAATCACCAAGTGATAACTTTTCCAAGAATATGGGAGAATGTGTGGCGACAGTAGCTGCAACACCTGGGCCGCGAGTAGTTACAAGAACACAATTTCCTTTATTGGCGCCAATTCCCTTCAAGTATCCTTCAAGGTCTTCCCAGTTTGAAGTAAAATCATCCCACATGTTGTCTAAGACAAGGAAAAATCTTTCATTTTTTATTTCATTTTGAAGCTTTTTAACAATTGCGTCTCTGCTTTGAAGCTGATGATTTGTTCCAGTCGGTGACCCTAACATCAACTCAAGAACATTTTTGGCTCCAATATTTTCAGATAAGGGAACCCAATACCTCTTAGTAAATGTCTTAATCTCCTCATGGTTGAAAATTGACCGAGCCAGAGTTGTCTTCCCTATTCCTCCCATTCCAGCAAAGGGAATGACAGAAACATGTTTATCACCAGAGTTGCACAGCATTACTATGGTCTTAGCACGTTCATCAACGTTTCTTCCAATCACTTCTTCTTCACTATCAGAAACAGAATCAGTCTCCCATTTTTCTGTAATTCCAGTTCCACTGGAAGCCCAATTCACAGCTCCCGGTTTGCCGTGGTGACGAGTTCCTTCTTCAAGAATCTTTTCTAAGTTGGCTTTGATTTTCTTGACTTTACGAGCAACTATGGAGGGAAACTTTTTGGGACCGCCTACGTCGTGAGGTTTAATTGCATGTTGAAGATACTCATAGTGGATCCTTTCCAAGACATGCTCAGCCTCAGTAACAGCATCTTCAAAGCTCTTGAACCATACTAGGACTGTTGTGTCAGACTCTTGTGGGCTCTCTGCAGGGAACAAGAATTCTTGATGCATTAGGAAAGATTTTAACTTTTTCAACTCTTCATCCAAACCCTTATAGAGGGAAAGCTCATTGGAAACGAGGGCCTCTATCTTCTGTAATACAAACTGTAATCCGACCTGTATGGAGTCACCAATCGCAGCCGATGCAACCATTTTTATTATGAAGCTGAGAAAATGAATTAGCTATAATAGTTCACCTTCGAGATGGCTTACGGATTTTGGTAGGACTGTACTACAAAAATCAGAGAACGCAGGCAAAAGAGTATTGAAATTTTGATGGTTATGGTGCTGGTTGAAAGTTTGAATGGTGTAAAAAAAAAAAATTAGTTGATGCAGTAAGATTAAAATAGAAGTTGTGTATGCATCACCAGCACATCCTTCTTTGTCGGTTTACATCAATAATTCCATTTCGCTGAACGTCAATTTTGATCTTTTTCTCATTAGCCCTTTTGCATTGCACGTCAATTGCAATACCAAAAAAAAATGCTTTTGGGATTGGGACATTCTTGGTAATTTCGTTAGCAACCGAATTGATGTGATGATTTTTTGGTCTGTTCTTCTGTTTTGCAAAAAATGGAAGTTGGTGCTTACTAATACGGATCCCAGTATTTTAAGTCCAATCAGAAGACTAAAAAGGGTCAAAGTCTAGTACTAATCCACTAGTCACTTTCCTTGTCGCTTTGCTGCTTTTTAAGTTTTTAATTCCTCCACATACCAATGGAAACTGGAGGAAAGAATTAAAAACTTAAAAAGCAGCAAAGCGACAAAGAAAGTGACCGACCATAATTGGTGCCCATGTTTTAAAAGACGTCTAGGTGTACTCACATCCGTTGGCGGGAGGAGAAAGTGGCCGTCCAATGGGCAGTCCGTCACTTGAATTTTTTATTAATTATTAAACATAATTCATTTAATATATCACTAAATATATAATTTTATATTTTTATTTTTATTTTTTAATTTTAAGTATATATAATTACTATTAATAAGGATAATTTAAATTTTTAATTTAAATTAAGCTCATAAGAAAAAAGGTTTTAGAGTAAACTCTATTTTTATAATGAAAGAAGAATTATTTTTTTCTCTTTGCATACTGAACTTTTAAGTTTAATAATCCAAAGAGTAAATATTACAGTTGGTTCACTAATTTGAGATTTTGGTTCGATTTTAATAATTCAAATGGTAAATATTACCATTTGTTCCTAATTAATTTGAGTTTTTAGTTTGATTTGGTCTCTTATGTTTAAAAGTTTCAATTTTATTCCCTAATTTACAATTTTAATTCTAATTAGTCATTCTAACAAAATTAAGTCAAAAGAGGTTTAATGCATTCAATTATATGATTTACACAAGCCTAATGCAAACAAAATTAGAAGACGTCAAAATAAGAACTGTGAATTTAAAACAACTATTTTAAACTTTACTCTTTTGAAAAATGATTTGTAAAAGTTTAAATTCACTTTTTATCCCCTCCGATTTTGTAATTTTTACCATGTTCACTAATTTTTATTAATTGTCAATAATATATTATGAATAAATAAAATTATTGCTTAACTATGTTAAAATTCCAAGATACCAAAATTGGAGGCAATTTAAATCACTAAAAATGCAATTTAAATAAAATATTTATAAATTGTGCAAGTTAGTAATTGAATGTATTAAGTCTTTCTTGTTTTGATTCTATTATAGTGATTAATTAAAATTGAATTTGTAAGTTAAGAAACCAAATTTAAAAATTTTAAACATGAGCAACATGTTAGGAAATTGAAATTTTTTATTTAGGAAAAGGAAATTATCTTTTTGCGTAGAATTATATTTTTTGTGACAGTTTCCAAATCTAATATTGATTTGGATTAGAGAGTAAGTTATTTTCTATTGTATTATTATTTGATTACAAATAAGGTAATGTTTATTATTATAAATTGGGGGTTGGTATTGTATAGAAAAATATGAAGGATATTACACACAAGAAAGAGATATAGTTGTTGGAGTTGAGAAAAATAGTTTAGGATTTTTGAACTGAAATACAAAGGATATTCTTACATGGGGTTTCTCTTATAATAAAGAATTAAATCTCTTTGTGGACGTAGTTTTGAAATTAAGCAAAACCACATTAAATATGTGTGTTACTCATGTTTTATACTTGGTTTATTTTCACTAAATTGTTGTGTTCTTATATTGTTAATAGTTGTATTTATTTCAATGCGTTGTTTTTCCTAACAATTGCTATTAGAGTCGGATTCGTTCTGGGTGACTATTGGATTTAATAGAATGGTTGTATGCCAACGTAAAATTCAATAATTTGTTGAAGGTTTCTACTCTCTTCTAAGAATGCAACATATCTAGATCTAACAATAATTAAAAAAAAGATATTGAAGGGGGATTGTGTAAGCACCAAAGATTATGAGGGGGAAGAGTTTAATCATTGTGTATTAGTTAAATCTTTATTGAGAAAGAAGATTGGGCCTTCACTTCTTATCTCGGTCCCTTTGATAGTGTGACGACAACCCGATCAATGGATAAGACACTTTGGATTTCGAAATGGTAAAATGATATTTGTTATTTCATGAAAAATGCAAACCAAGGTAAACTACAAAGTTGTATTGGTTTCTCGAAGAAAAAATTGTTGACAATAAATCTAATGTAGATGATTCAAATGCAAGAAATGGTGGTGTTCACTGTGAATTTGGATGAATAAATAATTGTTCTACTAAGAACAAGACTTTTGGTGTATATATTAGAAATGTTCTCACAATCTTCAATGTATAGATATTTCAATCCGTGATAAAATTTTAGGTTATATTCTTTGGGTGTTGTGGCACTTGTCCCAAATATATGGAAAAAGAATCTAATTTTCTAAAGTTGGTTAGACTTTAAAACTACCAGGTTTTGTTGTAGATAGGCTCGTGAAAACCACACATGACAAACAGTCTAAGTAGAGAAACTATGATAGCAGTATACCAGTTGGATTTCTCAATGGAATATTCCTAATTATAAATGGCGGTAAGAGGAAAAATCTTGCAAGCAGAAAGAATGTGGAGTTGAGAACACTCATTTTTCGAGTCAATAGATATTAGACTTGGTTAATTGCACATGTTTATTTGCGGTTGATGGGTATTTAATTGAGTGTATAGTTAGACACTATGACACTTGGTGGAACAACGGCAAATAGTTAATTGGTTTGATTTGACAAAAGAAAAATTATCAAAGTGGAGTTTGTTAGAAATTGACAATTTTCTTTTAGGCAAAGGAAATTATCTTTTTTGTGGAATTATATTTTCTGTAGTAGTTTCCCAATTCTATATTGATTTTGAGTGAAGACCAAGTTATTTCATATTGGTATTATTATTTGATTAGAAATCAGGTAATGCTTATTGTTATAAATAGGGAGTTAGTTATGTATAGAAAAACATGAGAGATATTACACACAAAAAAGAGATGTAGTTCTTGAAATTGAGAAAAATGGTCCACAATTTTTGGGTTGGGACATAAGGGATATTTTTATATGGATTTCTCTCTCATAATAAAGAATTAGTTATGTTGGTGGATGTAAGTTTTGAAACTAAGTCGAACCACATTAAACATTTGTGTTACTTATATTTTGTATTTGGTTTATTTTCATTAAATTATTATATTCTTAAATCATCAATAGTTGTGTTAACTTCCATGTGTTGCTTTCACAAACACAACAAAATCAAACTAACTTCGCAACTTAAAGAACAAATAGCATTGGGTAAATGACATTAGTAGTTCCTCAACTTAAGTGTTGGTTGCACATTTGTCCTAGAATTTTAAAAAATTTTTAATTAGATTCCTCAACTTTAATAATTAGTTCAATTGAGTGCAATTAGACAATTCTAGTTGCCAAACCTCCACTAAGTCAATACATGTGACGAGCATGAGTTAGAAATTGTTTTCATAGTTCTCTCTCATCCAAAAACTCTCCTCCATAATGGCAGTTGCCAGCCAATCTGTTGGGTTAATCTCCCATTTCAGCTTATCTTTGTTTTGTTTTATTTTCCACTGTTTTGGAGTAACATTTTTTTATCCTTTTTTTTAGGCCATGAATCTAGGGGAATTCATTAGTCGGTTTATTTGATTTGAGTTATTTGGGTTGCAAAATTTTAAAACTCAACCTGAAAATCGAACAGAGTTCAAATTCTGGTTTGACCAAATTAACCAAATTTTGAATTCGATCAAATTCGGCCGAATTCGAATTTGACAACTCAAACTCAATTAACTGAATTCAATAACTTGAACCAAATTAGCCAAATTTGGCTATAAATTTTCCACCTTTCCAAAGGCAAATTTTTCAGTAATAAAATCAATTTTTCAATATTCAAATTGTCATAATAACATACTACATAATATAAAAATCAAACAACAAAGTCATAATAATAAAAAATATAATTTCAACCAAATTACTACTTCAAATCACCACAATATATGTCCAAATTGTAAATTTCATGATAAAGGAATGTCCAAATACATTCTAAAATTTTCAAATTAGGAATGTCCAAGTCCAATTTAGGCAGCTCCATAAACATAGAAAAGCAGCAACAAACACATTTTTGTAGCTCAAAAGTCCAACTTTCAAAGTTCCCACTTCAGCTTAAGAATATATTAGCTCAAAAGGTTAAAAACATTCCACTATAAAGAATAAATTAAAAAAATATTAAAACAATATATAACTCATAAAACAAATAAAAGACACATTTTCGTTATTACTGTTCCAGACTTTCAGCTATTAAAATTAGATTCGCTTGTTTATGATTCGATTTTGGTACTAGCCTACAAGTTTATTACGATCAAAGTCAAATCATTATATTATTAGAAAACCAAATTCAATATATATATTATAATGTAAACCAAATAGTGTTATAAGTAAGTAAATAGTTACATTATGTGCATGCATGGATGCACCTTATTAATACATGATCCAAAAATAAATATGTGTTCTATACAATAAATTGCAAATTAAAAAGTAAATAAAACCACACATTGAAAATTTAGCTATTTTTGATATTTCAAACTTTTGACTTTCGAATTATTAATAGTAGCAAAAATTACATGTAAAAAGTACTAAATAAATAAAAATTTTGTAATTATTAAATTAATAATAACCAATATCTAATTATTACTCACTAATCACTTTGTGCCTTTATGGTTATTAACTTATTATTTTCAAACTACAAAGTTATACACTCAAATGAGAAATGAATAAGTTATTAAGGAAGAGAATTGAGCTTTTGTATTTGTATTCTATATATGTTATTTTTTTCTCATTTTTTTTCATTTATTTATCTAGTTTTTTTTCAAAATCTTTACATTTTTTTAATAAATTTACATTTAACCTTCTCCAACATTTAATCTTTTCCAATTTAGTACACCATATATATGATATATGCACATTACTTATATATAATTTATAAATATGTGTTTTATATAATAAAATGCAAATTAAAAATTAAAAATCACACATTGATAATTTTACAAATTATTTTAATTTTTAAAGTTGACACACACACACACACACACATATATGTATATACAATACTTCAAATCTAATTTAACATTTTCTTGATATTATATATGTAGTACATATTTATTTTTCCATTTCTATTATGGAGTTATATATATAATATACATGCATATAAATAATACATATATATGTCCATATATATATATATATATATATATATATATATATATATAATTTTTTAATTCGATTTTCAGTTCGGGTTAAAACCAAAGATCAAAAACCAAAGTAGAATTCGATTTTGAGTTCAAACCGAATTATATTCAATAATTTGAAACCCAAACCGAAAACTGAATTCAAAAATCGGTTTAAATCGAAAACTGAATTGAAAATCAAAAAATCCAAATTCATACTGAAAAATTCGATTTTGGTTTGGTTGGATATTCGAATTGATCCAAAAATTGAACACCCCTAGCCATGATTGAACTTATTTTGGATTTTGGTATGCTAAAAATATGAATTCTAAAGGGTTATGCCTATTTCAAGAAGAGGAGTAGGTTTCCTTATATTATGCCTAAGAAGAACTAATGAAATGAAGAAGGAGATTTGGAAAAAAATTTTCTTTTGTTTTTCAGCTCTGTTCACGTGGCCACTAATAATTTTTTTTTTTTGGTTCAATTTGCCGCTAATAGAATTACATGCTCATCACATGTATTGGTGGGGCAGAGATTTTGTAGCCAAAATTGTCCAATTGCACTCAATTGAACTAATTATTAAAGTTGAGATATTCAATTAAAAATTTTTCATTTTTTTCCCCAAAAGATAATAATTATATTAACTTTGCCAAGATGGACCCATTACAACATTGCCAAAAGGTAACCATTACATTCATCATCATCACCTTTATCCCAAACTAGTTGGGGTCGGTAGTCAATGAACCCAAAGATATAAATTCATAATGAAAATATCACAAAATAAATAAATAAAATAAAATAAATAAAACCCAAGAATATCACAAAATAAATAAATAAATAGAAAAAATAAAACTAAAAAAGCAAATCGGGGCTATTAGAATTGAGTTCTTCTACTATACTAATAGCCTTCCTCCACTTTATCCTACTACCAATCATCCACCAATCTATTTCTCACTCCATTAAATCTTGTTTTACTACTTTTCCTTCCGTAAGTTTTGGCTTACCTCTCCCTTTCTTCCCTTCATGTTCTTTATAACAAACTTCTGTTCATATCGGGGCATCTAGAGGTCGTCGAAAAATATGCCAAAACCATCTCAATCTATGTTCTCTCATCTTTTCTGCCAACATTGCTACCCCAACTCTTCATAAAATGTCCTCATTTCTTATTTTATCCTTCCTTGTCTTATCACACATCCACCGTAATATTCTCATTTCCGCTACTTCCAACTTGTGCTCATGTTGCCTCTTTACTGACGAACATTCAGCTTCATATAGCATTGGTGGTCTTATGACTATGCTATAAAAATTTTCTTTTAAACTAATTAGGATTTTGCGGTCACACAAGAACTTCGTGACACTTCGCCATTTCATCCAACCTGCTGTGATTCTATGGTTTACATCCTCATCAATTTCTCCCTTTTTTGTAGTATTGATCCCAAATATTCAAAAGCATCTTTATTGGGTATCTTTTGTCCAAGCATACTCACAGAATCTTCGTCCTCTTGTCTTACTGTGTTGAACTCACACTTTATGTATTCAGTCTTATTTCGACTTAATGTCAATCCTTTTGACTCTAGCGTGCTTCTCTATAGTTCTAATTTGACCTCTACCCCCACTTTGGTCGCCTCAATTAGCACAATATCATCTACAAATAGCATACACCATGGCACCACATATTGAATATCCTTTGTCAACTCGTCCATAACTAGGGCAAAAAGATAAGGACTCAAAGCTGACCCTTGGTGTAAGCCCACTGTAATTGGGAAATAGTTCGATCTTCCATTACAAGCCTTTATGCATGTAGTAACACCATCATACATATCCTTGATCACCTTTACATATTTTGAAGGTATTTTTCTCTTCTCTAGTGTCCACCATAGAAATTTTCTTGAGACTCTATCGTACGCCTTCTCAAGATCAATAAACACCTTATGTAGGTCCTTTTTCTTTTCTCGATATCTCTCCATCAGCTGTTGTATCAAGAAAATAGCCTCCATGGTAGATCTTCTCGGCATAAATCCAAATTGATTTACTGAGACCTTAGTCTCTATTCTTAAATAATACTCAATAACTCTCTCCCACAGTTTCATTGTATGGTTCATAAGTTTAATGCCCCTACAGTTGGCACAATTTTAGATATTCCCCTTATTCTTGTAAATAGGCAAAAGCATACTTTCCCTCCATCCATCAGGCATCTTATTTGTTTGAAAAATCCTGTTAAAAATATTAGTCAACCAACGTATTGCTATATCCCCTAAGCACCTTCACACTTCAATAGGGATCCTATCAGGTCCTAATGCTCTACTAGTTTGCATCCTCTTCAATGCCTCTTTAACTTCATACTCTCTAATTTTACGCACAAACCTTTTGTTTAAGCCATCATAAACATCCTTTAACTCTATCCCACATCCATCACTTCCCTCATTAAATAGTTCGCTAAAATAACTCATCCACCTTGTCTTGACATCTACATCTCTTACCAGAAGTTTTTGGTTTTCATCTTTTATGCATCTAGTCTGTGTCAAGTCTTTACGTTTCCAATCCCTTATTTTTGCGAGCCTATAAATATCTTTTTCTCTTTCTTTGCTCTCCAATCGTTTGTACATCTTTGAGAAAGCTTTGCCTCTAGCCTCTCGTATAGCTTTCTTGGCATTTATCCTCACTAATCTAAACTTTTGCAGATTCTCATCACTATGATATTTATATAAATGCCTGGAACACTTTTTTTTTTTATTTAATTGCTTCTTGTACCTCTTCATTCCACCATCAAGTTTCCTTTGTCTAATGTTCATTCCCTTTACTTTCCTTTAAGATCCCCCTTGCCAGTCTCTGAATGTAGTTAGCCATCTGGTTCCACATCACGTTGACATCACCTTCTAGGAGCCATGGCCCTTCCTGTACTAGTCTTTCCTTGAAAGTTATTTGTTTTTCCTCTTTTAGTCTCCACCATCTTATTCTTGGGTTTTGAGCTTCTCTCTGCATTTTTCCCACTTTGTTAAACCGGACCTCTAAGACCACCAATTTATGTTGCATAGCTACACACTCTCCGGGGGGTAAACATTGCAGTTTACATATGAGGCCCTGTCCTCCCTTCTAGCAAAAAAAAAGTCAAATTAGCTACAAAAAGTGATTTGATGTGACTTTTTTTTTCTAAAGTAGGTATTTGTCACCATTAAGTCATAAGCGAGGGCCACATTCAGGATATTCTCACCTGCCTCATTTCTAGTCCCATAACCAAACCCTCCAAGAACTCTCTCAAAACCTTCATTGTGTTGCCCAACATGTTCATTTAAATCCCCTCCTATAAATATTTTCTCCTCACTTGGTATCCCTCTTAGAATCTCCTCCAAGTCTTCTCAAAATTTATCCTTATCTCTATCTTGTAATCCAACTTGAGGGGCATACACACTAAGGATATTTAAAATCATCTCTCATACTATTAGCTTAATCAAAATAATTCTATCTCCTGATCTTTTAACATCTACCACTTTATCTCTATAACGTTTATCAATCAAAATTCCAACCCCATTTACACTCTTTTTTATGTCTGTGTATCACAACTTGAATCCAGTACTTTCAACTTCCGTAGCCTTTTCTCCAACCCATTTGGTCTCTTGAAAGCAAGCAATATTGATTTTCCTACGAGCAAAAGTATCTGCTAACTCTCTCAACTTATCCATTAAGGTCTCTATGTTCCAACTCCCTAGTCAAATCCTCAACTTCTGATCATTTCTATCCCCCCACCCTCGTCCATAAAAATGTAAAGACCCTTGCTCATTTTTCACCACACCCAGGCGCCAATGTGACGCAGCACTCTGGGAATGATGGTCCAAGGCTAGTTTCCTTACACCTTGCACCCGCTTATCTTGGTGCAAGGTCCTTGCTCATTTTTCGCTATATCCGGGTGCCGATGCAACACGCCGCTAAGAAGGGTACGCTCCAGCAAAATATCCTTTGATTTCATTGTCATGGGAGATAGCTATGCAACGCGTCAGAACAACGCCTGACGCATTGCTAGAGGCCTGCTCGCAACACCTAACACCCCTCTCCTCCTTTATCCTCGCTTGGGACAAGCTAAGCAAATATGCATAGGCGGAGTTAAAGGTAACCATTACATTACTAATCCAAAATTGGATCCTCCTTAACTCTATATGTTGGTTAAGGCCACAACAGAAACAGAAGAACATAACAAAACAAAACAACAAATTACTCTAGATTGAAAGCTCCCATTGTCAACACCTCGAAATTACAAACTCCCATGATAGTTACTGGATCATTGCCGATGGCTCTGCCTATGTAGTTCTTGATGCTGTTTAGTTACACCCTCAACTAGGAACAAAATCCTCCCATGGAGGAAAAAACCCCTACTAAATAAGGATACAATTCTTAATAAATAGAGATATAATATTAACTAAAAAAATATTATTTATACTATTTACAAGAATCACACCTTAATCGCCCCTATTACTCGTTTTTTTTCCTTAGCTTGGCGAACCAGGCACACACCATTTATTTAAATTTAAGTTCGTAACCAAAATTTAAGTTAAGGACCATTTTGTCATGCACCCGATGACACGATTTACCTGAATCTAAAAGCATAAAAGCTAATCCACGGTATTTTGTCCTTGTCGTTTATTTAAATTTCTTCCCATCTATTTGTATTCTTTTCTAATTTGAAACCAATATCATCACGATTCCAGCATATGATTTGCCAAATACAAAATTATTCAATTCATTTATCTATTGTTAGGATGGAAAATCCCACTCAAAGGCAATAACGCAATAAAAAATCAACACAACAAATCAACAAGTCATGAAGGCTTACTTAGTCGCGTATAGTATGAAGATTTGTACCATACACCAAAAAACTGTTTCGTTTTCTTACAAATTATGCCATCACCGGTTGGATTTCTTACAAATTTGTTTGTAAAGGCTAATATAAATGGTTGGATTTCTTACTTTTCACAAGTGATTATCAATTTTTTACTATTTTTTTCTTTACCCTTTACAAAATATATATTTTTTTTGTCCTTTATATGAAATCTCAACTTATCCAAAATTAATCAAAATTTGATAACAAAATTCTAAATATATTTTTCAAATCAATGTGGAAACTATCTAATAAACAAATTTACCGAGATGCTACTGGAAATAAAACTTCTAAATTAAGTCGAATGGTGTCAGTAAGCACAAAATTAGTTGATGCAGTAAGATTAAAATAGAAGTTGTGTATACATCACCAGCACATCCTTCTTTGTCCGTTTACATCAATAATTCCATTTCGTTGAACGTCAATTTTGCTCTTTTTGTTTCATTGGCCCTTTTGCATTGCACGTCAATTGCAATAAAAAAATGCTTTTGGGAATCGGACATTCTTGGTAATTTCGTTAGGCTTAGCAACCGAATGGTGCGATTATGTGGTTGCGATTTGATTTCATACTTAATCTAAACACACATAAGATGGCCTAATTACGCACATACATGGTACAACTACAGCCAAGTCGAATACTTGAGAAAATCCTAATAAACTTTACTTGTTCATTAGTATTACAATTATTAAGTTATTTCTTTAGTTTTGCAATGAAAGCCAAAAAATAATACTTCAACTTGAAGTTATTTGTTTAGTTTTAAAATAAAAGATAAAAAATACTAAATAAAAATTTAAAACCAATAAAATTATTATTATTCAATGCGCTAAAATATTATCAAATTAAATTATACATGTTTATTTGCAAATACTAAAATTTTAAAACCAATAAAAAAATTCTTCACGTTAAAATTGTCTTTAAAGTGTTTAGAGGTCACATTTAAAGTACTTTATATTTTCAAAAAGAAAACCAGGTTTAAATCATATTATCATTCACAACCAATAAAACAAATCTGTAAATAAATATTACTCAAGGTTATATATATATATATATATATATATATATATATATATATATATATAGATGCGCACATATATACGTACTGAATTGTAATTAGGAAAGCAACATAAAAACTTTCATACAAAGAAACTAGCAGATTCCCCACCAAAAGTCAGTTTCATTATGAAAAAGTAAACAAAACTTAATTATAAATAGTTAAGTAGTCAAATATATACTATTTAAATAATTCGTTGTGAAAAATTTTTACCCAAAATTTTTTATGGTTTTTTTTTACCCAAAACTCGATATAATCAATACCATATTATAAAAGTTATAAATTTAAGTAAAATATTTAACTATAAATTTATACATAGATTATAAAAGTAATTGATAAAGTACTATATCTTTTCATTTATTCTCTAATCAAGATTTTACAATTTAATTACACCAATTTGATTTTATAACCAAAAATTAATTATATAAACAATTTCAATTTTACAGAGCTCGTGGTAATCCTTTTCATAGGTAAGTGGAGGAATTAAAAACTTAAAAAGCAGCAGAGCGACAAAGAAAGCGGCCGACCATAAATTTTTTTTTTTTCAGAAACGATATTATATTAAAAAGAGGTCCAATGGTATACGATATCTGAGCATAAAGTTTCGTGGTGTCACTTTCACGTATGCATGGCAGAACCCACGAAAACAAATACCCACAGAGGGGCAAGTAGACCCAACAAAGCGGGAAAATCCCACAAGGGGAAAAGGGACCCGACAAAGCGGGAAGGCTGACGAGCAACCGAAAATACAAAAGCTCGGTTATATCGGGACACTAGTACTATACAAAGGGGATCTACTATCATCCAGTGGCCACCACTAAAAGCGTTGGTAATGAACTAAAATTAATCCCTAACTATCACCTAATGCCATGACGTGGAAGCCAACCTGTACACGGACAATCCAGCGACGTCCGAATGTTGAACCAGCGGCACCTAAAAAAAACTGTTCATGAACAGTAAAATACTGTTTATGAACGTTAAATTTTTTGAAAATTTTCTTGTCACGATGAGCGATAAATCTATTCATCATCGATAAAATTTTCGCACGCCGCAAAAGCAGTAAATTTGAGAGAAACAACGGCCTCTGGCCCAATTTATGAAATTAGGCCGACCATAATTGACTTCCCAAATTTTAAAAGACGTCTAAGTTTACTCGCATCCGTTGACGGAAGGAGAAAGTGCCCGTCCAATGGTCCGTCCGTCAACCAATGATCTCTTGTCTATTATTATTTTTTTCTCTTTGCGCCCTTTTAATTTTAATAATCAAAGGGTAAATAGTACAATTCATTTTTTTTTTCCTGAATCGTTAGATTATATTAAAGCAATGGTGCAATATTTATAAGATTTAGTCAAAATATAGGCTAATTGATCCTCATGATTTTACAGCATATAGCGCAACTATAAAAGCAAGTACACTTCTGAAAAGAAAAATAAATTAGGATTGCTGCGTAAAATATTGATGTGGTTAGTGTACGTTAACCATTACATCAAAAGCAATCGATAATCCTATACTATTTAGCTATATTACATTGACAAGAAAATTTCTCGGTTAGAGAATCTCAAAATTGCATGCATCTAACATCACCGAACAGAAACTCGATGACAAGCCTCATCCTTAACGCCTTTTCTATGCCTTTCGTGACTCCATTGGAAACGTGGACAAGCTGAGCAAACAAACTAGTAACAAAAGCCTCCCAAAGGGGAGGACAAAAGCTCTAATTGTACCATGGTACAATAGGGAATAAGAGGACGAATTGTACTGTGGTACAATCCCTCAATTTTTCCAACTAAAAAACAAAAAAAAAACTAAAATTTCTCACACACTATCGCACCACAAATCGCCTACAGTGGGCAATTATGGCGCATGGTGTGTGAGAGAGTTCCAAAAATCACACCCTCACTATGTGTAGTGTGTACAATTCATTTCTTAATTTGAAATTTTGGTTTGATTTATTCATTAATCTTAAATTTTAGTTTAGTTTAGTTTTTTATATTTAAAAAGTTTCAATTTTATTTTCTAACTCACAATTTCAATTCTAATTAGTCATTCTAATATAATTAAATTTAAAGAGATTTAATACATTTACTTATATGATTTGCTCATGTCTAAGGCAAAGAGTAGTAGAAGAAGTCAAAATAAGAACTACCAACTACAAACAACTATTTTTAAATTTTTACGCATTTGAAAAATGCTCTCTAAAAGTTTAAATTCACTTTTTATCTTCTCCAAATTTATAACTTTTACCATGTTCAGTATTTTTAATTAATTGTTAATAATATATTATGAATAAATAAAATTATCGCTTAACTATGTAAATTGCAAGATGCCAATTTTGGAGGTGATAAGAATGCTAGATGTAGCAGACAAGAATGCTTGTTCTCAGACCATTAAGGATGATAATGTGGTGGAGACCATTAAGTCACATTCTCTACCTGTATAGACTGTTATGGAGCCTTCGATATCACACTTTAATTCAGTGGTAGTTGAGAATAATGTCATTGAGCCTGAGCCTAATGACACTCCTCAACCTCATCAAGCACAGAATGAGACTATGATAGCTCTATTTAGGAGGTCTACTAGGGAGAGACATTCTGCTATACCACTAGACGATATGGTCTATCTTAGATAACATGATTATGACATAGACTGCATAATGGATCTAGTGACTTATACAGAGGCTATTTCTTGTCCTCAATTAGATCTATGGATTGATGCCATGATTGATGAAATGCAATCTATGCAAAATAATAATGTTTGGGAGCTTGTTGAATTACCTAAAGGGCGCAAGCCCATTGGCAGCAAATGGATATATAAGACCAAAAAGGATTCTAAAGGAAAGATATAAAAGTTTAAAACCAGATTGGTAGCCAAGGAATTCACTTAGAGAGAAGGAATAGACTATGAAGAGAGTTTTTCTCTAGTCTCTTCTAAACAAAAATAGAGAGGAATTATTATTTAACTGAAAAATAAAAATAGGCCGAATAGTGGTTTTGAAATAAAAGGGATCCAATAATGGTTGTCTCCATTGGTTTCAGTAAAGCTACGTTGTTGTGGTTGAGGGATCAATTACCGAAAGGAATGAAGACGTGGCGCGTTTACTTACATATTTTTGAGAAGCCGGCCGTTCATCTTTCTTTTATTTCCATCATTTTCCTTGTTTAACTAGAGTGTTTGTTTTCTTCATTAAAAATTGTGGTCTATATTTGATTGAGTAATGATGGATACTAAAAATATTAAGTTTGAAATATTAAAATTTTATTTATTCAATTATTAATTTTTTATTTCTATCCACGTGATCATATTCAACCTCTCATTCGCACTTTAATTCTTTAGTTTCAAGTATAATTTTTACCAAAATTTTCATAATTTTAATAAAGAAATTATCATAAAAACTTGAAACTAAACATGACCTTCTCTCTAAAGTACAAAACTCTAACACTTTTAATCCACACGAAATTCTTCGTAATACTTTCTTATATCAATTTCTGTAAAACTTCCTAATATTTTCACGTAATTATTCTTATTTTTATTAGAAAATATTCTATCATCAATAATTACTTTCATTCTAATACCCACTCTGCAAATGTTTTCTTCCATTCATAATACATGCGAGTCAAGCGATGCGGTGGGCTCACGTAATTAGCTGGAATCCATATCCCCTTAAAAGACAAGAAGTCCAACAATTTTGTCCAATATGCAATGGGACCGCTAAAGTAAAAGGCATCCAATAATTTTGTCTCCAAGTCTCTGTCCCCTAATCTTATCTTATTTCAATCATTTTCCCTATTGAGGCCGAGCAATAATTGAGACTAAAAATATTAAATTTGAGACATTAAGAAATTAAGGTGATTGCAGCGTTGAACTGAATTTCGTGTTTTTTCTATATTAGTTAGTGTTAATTATTCGTTTTACTTTTGTATTATGTCTGTAAGTGTTAAGGTACATTTCTGTATTTATTAAGACATTTTCTTTTCTTGTAGAGGTGTTTTATCGACCCTCATGATCATTTCTCCTTTCTGATTTAAATTTCATATCACAAAAATTATTTAACTTTTTTTTGGACTATGTAGTTTTGGCTATTGTCATCTATATATTCTTCTATTCATAATTCCACCTGATATTGGATGGGGATATGGATGTCTTGTACTTTAGCGGACTGTACAAGGCATCCATTCCCCCTTAATTCCTTAATGAAAGTAATTAAGGTTTTAATATTTAGGCATCAAAAATCTGTTCAATCAATTATTAATTTTTTTAATTGATGCCTTGTACTTAATATTCATCTAATATTAGTTTTATTAAAAAATTATATCATTAGTAATTACTTTCATTCTAATATATTTTAATATATATGACTTAAATTGAATAAGAGTGATAATATATAATTTGAGATTCCCGAATCGAAGTGTACCAAATGCCTTTATATTATTCATTAATATGTGTTGGTAAAATTGTTCTTCACCACTGGCATAAAATCTACCAAAAAATCTACCAAAATTCAAATAGTTTGTACTAATTAGGTTACTTTAAAAAAAAAACAAAAGAAAATTAAATTAAAGTTTAAATTCAAATATGTGCTCTCTCCACCTCAAAAAAATATATATTCTCTAGTATTTTATTAATATATACTCTCTATGTCTTTTATTTTTTAACTCTAACCATATATAATTATTATTAGTAAGAATAATATAAAATTTTTATTTTAAAAATCAATATTTTTTTTCCAGAACAAGAAAGGTTTTGAAATAGACTTTGTGTGTGTGTGTGTGTGTGGGCCGGGGGCGGGGGAGGGAAGAGGTGGGGGGCGGAACCGCAGGAATATATTATATGATACTTTAGTATATGATGAAAAAGAAGATTTCTTATTTTATAAAACTAGATCTAAAAGAATCTTTTGTAATTTGTGGTGTTTTCTAAAAAATGTAGTCCATGTTGGTTGTTGGTATTAGGATAGATTACGTTTTATATTATCTAACTACCATATTTATCTGTATATATTATATTACACAATTATTCTATTATTGCACTTGAAAGCACCTTTATAAGTCTTTCTTTTAGAAACAAAAATCTCAAATCTTAATTTTATTCACACATCCAGCAAGTTGAGAAAGTGAATTATAAAATTATTGAACTGATCAAAGAATTAAAATTTTCATAAATTTCATTTGAAATTGTAATAGGTTATGGACAAATCTACACAAATCAAATTCAACTTATTTTCTTCCAATTCAAATCTTAATTCTAGTACAACAGTAACCTAACTCAAAATTTGTGCATTGAAAATGTATAAATCGTACTTTCAGTAATATTTATTGCTAGTGGACAATATTGTATGTATTTTTTCAGTAATAAAACTATCATTTTTTAAGGAAAAAAAAAGTATAAATCGTACCTTCAAACTATAATTTTATATTTTCTAAAATACTTTTATACCTTTTAATATATCTTATATTTTATAATCACTATTTTAAAAAATATAAAAATAAATTATTAATCATTGGAATCTTGGACTTGCTTTTGTGATGCCTACAAATCCTATATCATTGGAATTAGTTCTTATAAAAAAAACCCAAACTCAATTATATACTCTTTATCAACTTTAATGTATCATAAGAAGACAATAATTTCAAGAACATATTATTGCTTGAAAATGACAAACATCCATCTATAATGCTTCTTCTAAATCTATAAAGGGATTGTGAATCATGTCTTGGCCCTTAGTGGAATATGTCATCACCTTAGACCAATGGTGGCCAATGGCATTACAATTTTAGAATTCATAATCCAATTATCATCCAATTTTATCTCTATACATTTTACCTTTGTGTAGGATTGCACAGGTTCAATATAAATTTTAACAATTAATATGTAATATATATATATCGTTTTTTAAAATATATATATAAATAGTAAATATCCCATGAAAAAAATGCAAACCATGCAATTTATGAACCCCCACGACGACATGATTTGCTTGTATTATTATGGCACCCCATAGCTGCAAGCCCTTAAAATTTAGAGATAAAAAAAATATGATATTTCCTTTTCATTATCATATCTTCTCTTAATGTATTTTTTTTTCTTTTCATTATCATGTTTTCTCTTAACTCAATTACTCCATGTATCCAAAAAATAAAAATAATAAGAATAAGATTTTAATTTTTTTTGTTTTTAAAAAAGTTCATTTTTAGTATAAAATTCTTATATTACTTTTATTAACAATGAAAGTATAAAATCTAAACTAAAAAATAAGAATAAAAAATTTAAAAAAAATATATGACAGCATAAAATCTAAACTAAAAAATAAGAATAAAAAATTAAAAAAATATATATTTTTTGTATATTAAATATATTATATTTTTTAAATTTAAAAAATTATATTAAATCAAAAGTAAACTTTTTAAAAATGACGTTGAAAGAATTAATTCTTTCCATTCACAGATTCCTACTCAGGCTCAAAGTCCTTGGGGTCTTGTTGTGCATGATTCCTCTAATCCATAAAAAAAAAATTTCATGCTTTTTACGCTGCAATTATTGACTTTTAAGTTTTTGTATTAATTGTGATTTGTAGCGTTTAGTCTGTTTTGCTCAAGAAATTTTACAAATAGACTTTTGAATGCGAAAATATTTTATGTATTTATTGTATCTCACAAAATTACATAATCAAAAATATTTAGAGGGAATAAGTTATACTTTAAAAATAATAATTTATTTGGGGACAAAAAATTTATGTAATTCGCTTGTCAAACTAAAATTAAAGATATTACAAATATATGTAATATTTTTTCCTTTTAATGCTTTTCTTAGTTAGTATTGAAAGACTTGGAAACTCAGAATATTAAAAATAAATTTTTTTTCTGAAACTCTTATATGGTTTTCTTACTTATAGTTCTTAAAATTTACTCCATTCCTTATAATTGTCACTCTAATAAATAAATTTACTCCAACTCATTACTCATATACATATAATTATGATATATACAAATTTACTTTTATTGATAAGTAAATTAAAAATAAATAAAACTTAGAAATAAAAAAGGAAATAAAAATGTTAAAATGAATTTATTGCTCGCCGTTAATATCCAACCCAATTATTCCTATTGGATATTTCTGCAAAATTCTATACACATCCAATAAGATTAGATTTCAGTAAATTCTATCCCAATTTATTTTATGGGTAATATTGAACTGATGATACATCCCAAAGTCTGGAAGGATTCTTGGAAAAAAATAAGAATAAGTTTTTCCTTTCTTGTCCAAATCCAAATTGGTGTGACTAAAGAAGGGAGGGGATAATATTAATAATAAACAACTCTGCAAAATTCAAATATAAATGGCCACTTATGCAAACTCGAGTTTCCTAGAGTTGGATTTTTTTTAAAAAAAAATTTTAATCATCTTTCTTCCTCATACGAAAAATCTTTCCATATTGTAATTTTGTATTAGCAAATATACTTATAGGAAAACTAGATTTCCTTTGTCGGATTTTATATAAAGAAATTGAATTAAATTAGTTTTACTTGGTTCATTTTTCAAGGAAATTATTTACCCACCTCCAAGTGTATTCTACTTATGGTTAATACCCTATATGTGGAGCTACACTGCATAAAGATGTTGCCTTCGCTACGAAATTTCATCAAATAATTGCAAGAATAGCAACATTCATTTTATTCTAGCAAGATGATCATTAGTTGCCAAAGAGCAGAGACTATGCGGAAAGGATCATACTTAAGGTACTGAAAATTTTGCAATTATAAAAAAACAAAACAAACTAAAATGCCTCATCTTACCAGTGTCAGAATCCGTTATAAGAGATTCAATGGAAACAGCATGAATGAAATCATAGGTCCACGGATAAGTGGAGAATGGTTCGCACCTGTTGAAAACCAATCAGTTACATAGTGTCAGTAGCAAATGTAATATGTATCAGTTAACCATCCTATTTCTTGAACCTCTTCTAAGCATCTTGCTCAAATTGTTACAATCCTCCTACTTTTTGATTATTTAACTTCTTAAAAACTAGATCAACACAGGAAAACTTCCATTAAAAAAAAGGAAGACAAAATAAGAAGGGAATTGTACTTCTTCATGTTAAAATGGAGTCCCATAAAAAGGCGATGGGAACAAATTTAAGCAAACACATGAAATGATTTTTTCCCCAAACAAATAAAAAAGCAAGATGTGTCTTTTCAGTATGTGGAAAATACTTCAAGGACTTATGTTAAACTTGCTTGTCTTTGAATATAGAAGACAAAACATGAAAGCTAAAGGTAACCTACCAATCATGGTATATTCCAATAAGGCCTCTGTCATAAATGACTCCAAGTGTGGAAGGGTCGCGAGCAGGAACAACGTTCATCACCCAAACAGCGTCAGATGATAGTGCAGCAGCAATGCCTCCAAATAAGGCATTCATGTCCATGACATTTCTAACAGATGAAGTACCAAGTTTCAAATTCAATGATTTCTTGTAATAGGAACCTCTCCTCACCCACCGTCGGGTACCAGCCTGAAAGACATCAGCTCCATTTTTAACTAAGCTGGCCCTTGAAGGACCTTTCATCAATCTTTCTGGCCATTTTGGAATTGTCCCAACAGCATACTCTCCCTTCACATTGGAACTCCTGCTAATGCATTTCTTCATTTTAGTGCGTGGTAGAATAAATACATTTTATTGCAGATCCTATGCTGTGTCTTAATTTTCTTCTTCAACTTTTTTTTTTTTTTGGGTATGAAAGTGAAGATTTTAAGTGCCTTTCTCATGCTTTAATGGTTAATTTCGACAAATGTTATCACCCACATTATTTCTTGCTCGGTAGAAGAAATACCACTAAATAGTTAGAATTTTTATTGTCAAAGCATAGCTAGTTATTTGAAGTTTCAAAGTAACTTTTTTTTTTTCCTCTCATTTTCTCGACATTCAAGAGGGGGTAGGAGGTAATAAACATAGAGAGAATAGAAATAAAAATTTTGAAAATAAATACTTCTTCCTCCTAAAACAAGAATACAATTTCACATTTTTTTGGCCACAAAAAAAATCACTCTTTGTGTGAATTTTTGTATTATCCTTAATAATAATAATAATAATGTATAATTACAAAATAAAAAATAAAAAATTATATATTTAATTATACATTAAATACATTATATTTTATAATCAAAAATAAAAAGTTATACTAAATTTAAAATGAAATCTTTTTTGGAGATAGAGAGAGTACTTGTTATTACTTATCGACCTACTTCTATTTTTCTAGATGCAATTGAATATGTTGATTTTGTTGCGAGGAATAAAAGTAAATAATGATTAGGCTCTGTCATATTTTCTTTTTCCCCCCTCCCTGTATCTCTTAATTAATCAATGTTTGTTTGTATTTTCGTGTTTATTAAATATTTAGGTTTTTTCTTTAAAAATTTTACATTTTATTAATTTCAGTAGTTAAGGCAAACAATATGAGCCAAAATAAGATCCACAATTTCTGATATTTGAATTAATTAATAGCCAAATTTAGGATTAAGATGCTCCAATTATTAAAATCATCTACTTAATTGCAAGTCTTATTAGCTTAGTTTTAGCTTAATCAAGTTAAAAAATTGTTTGCTTTAAGATGCATGCATTTTTTGATACAATTATGAATATATGTTATAAATTTGTGCGTTTATAGGAAAGATAAACATTAAAATTATTAGTGTGAAAATTAATAGTCTTGTGGCTGGTTTTCACACCCGGATATACTAATCTACATGTTTTGATGCGTTAATTAATACTCTGATTTAATTAAATGCTCTCTAATTAAGCAATATTGAATTAATACCACGTACAATAAATAATCAAAAATTTTGTATCACATGAATTTAGTGTTAAAATTTTGTCAAAAATATAAACAACTTACATCACACCTTACAAGATCTTTTTCTACAAATTTATGAAGAACGTAAAATAAGTTTTTTATGCATCTTTTATTACAGAATAAAATGCATGGTTTGTGATTTAATGCTGAAAGTAAGAGGAATTTATATGCATCATTCATTACAGAATAAATAATTTTTCGCTATTAGAATATGGGAATTGGTTTTCCAAAATATATAAATATTTTCTTGCCGCTGGCCATTTTTTCGTTTACTGCGGGCGATCAGTGGTGCGGCCTCGGTGCGATTCCCTCTTTTTTTTTTTTTTTTTTTTTAGGTCTGGCATGAATTGGATTTCGATTCTGCTTTCTTCTGGTTTTGTCCCCTGTCAGGGAGGTTTTGTGTTCTAACTTGGGCGGAAGGTCGGGTATCTTGACCCCCAGCGTACGTCCGCGCAACAATAGGAGTTAGGTCCGTCCAGTTCTGTATTACAGGGTAAATCTGCGGTCAGTTTTTTTTGTGGCTATTTTGGGGAGCTGTGCCAATAGCAGCCACTTGCAACACGCTAGAGTTTTTGTTGCTTTTAACTCCGTTAGGTTAGCTAAGAGTTACCAGGCCTATTTTACCAAGTTGTGCCGGTATCCCATTTGAATCGGGTTTCTACCTTAATCAACTCCTACTGAGTTTAGGTTAGTTGTGTTAGGACTAGTCCTTCAATGGACCCTCTTTATACTCGTTAACTTTTCTCTTGAAAGTTAATAAACAACCCTTTTTCGATAAAAAAAAAATAAATTTATTTTAAATTTTTTTCTCAATTATCATTAGATTATATTTATACTAATAAAATTTTTAGTTATCTTATTTTAATATTAGTTACTACTTACTATTAATTTATTAATTTTCTCTATTAATAATTAATTATTATTTTTTTGCTCCTATATTTTTTTTCATTATGATAAATTATTAGTACTCCTATTTTACTTTTTTTTACTTATATTTATATATTATTATTAATTTGATACACAAAGTGTCTTATATGGTTTAGATTTTATTATGTAAAATATTAATTAAAATGTCATAATTCATGTTTTTTAACTTTTACACTTGAATTAAACAACTGTATAATTAAGAAACTTTTTCATTATTGTATAGTATTAGTTATTAATAATCTATTACTTACCATTAGCAAGTATATATATATATATATATATTATATATATAGTATATATGTTATACTCTAAGTTTAATTTTGTAAAATAAAAAAAATTAAAACAATGAAGTAATATTTTTATAATATTTCGAAATGTTTATTTGCAGCTTAATGGAGTAAAATAAATTAATAATAAAAAATCTAGTTAAATTTTTATTTGATCTATAGTAATTTTAAAAATATTTCAATCATACCCTTTAATAATTTTAAACAATACATGTAACTATCTTTAATTGTACTATATCACCCTAATAATATGATTTTTGTCCCAAAAGAAAGAAATAATTATATAAATAATACCAATATTATAAATTTATCTTAATATTATAAAGAAAGCAACAATTACCTTTTTTTTTTTTTTCTATTTTCCCTTTCAAATATCTAAGTTACTAGTTACTTCATATTTATATTACAAATATACAACTAATATTTATATTACACTATTAATAGTTAATAGTAATTAGGAATTTAAAATTTATTAGTTAATATGTTTTATAAATTACAATGTCATTTCTTTTAGCATTACTAAATACAAACATATAACTTAATGTTAAGTAGCTACTTTTTTATACAATGTTAAATATATTATCGTTTGCAATCATAATTTTTTTTATATAGTTTCTATCAAAAATAATATTTGCATTTAATTTATTATGTACTCATTATCTTAATTAGTTGTTTAGAAAAAGAATTAGTATGAACGCAAAGCATGGTTCACATTTAACTCAAATGCAATATTTACTTCTTATACTTATAATGAAATATATAATAATTTTTTTTAAAATAGCTACTATACATAGCAATTTACCTCGTAAAATACTCAAATATACTAAAAGATTATTTGTCTATGCAATTCAAGTAAAGTGCTTACCTAACTTGGCTTCGATGTCACATTATCTACTTCTACTGTGGTGAGCCTTTAGGGTATTTAAAAATGTAAAATTTTAACTGTCCTTTTTGTAATTTGATGACAATTTTTATGAGATCAATAAAATTATTAATTCTATAAGATTATGAAAAATAGAAAATGATTAATTTTCATAATCTTATAGAATTAATTAATATTCTAATTCTCACTTTTTGTCAACTTACTTTTTATTACACAAATTTGATTTCTCTTATTTTAACCCCACGTGCCTCCACTAGAACGCTAGAACTAGATCTTTTCATTATGAATTGTAAAAATATGAATAGTAAGATATATTTGGCCATATGAAAAAAAAAAAAAAAATCTCTACTTTTCTTCATTTTCTTTCCTGACTTCTTCGAAACAAAAAAGTTTGGGAGACCAAACATAGTACACTAGTAATAAGCAATACCAATGAATGTAATGAATGACAAACAAACATAGTGTAAAAAGATCAGATCTTATAATTTGCATTTGATCATACAGATTTTTATTTTTTTAATGGATACCTTCTACAATGAGAGTTCAACTAAGATTGATGAGATTCTGAACTTAATCATTAAATCTAATGAATTTTAATATTTATTATTGGTACTAGAATTTGATTAAAAAACTAAGAACTAGCAAATAAGAAAAATTTTATATTACTATTTACATCCCAAAAAAAGAGTTCCTTTTTAAAAAAAATTTCTTGTCCTAAAAAAATTTATATAAAAGGATATTTATTTTGATAAATATAGATAATTGAAGGCAATAGTTGTAAAATATTTAAATAAGAAATATGTAAAAGTAGAGTATGATTTTTTTTTATGGATAAATATGACGATCAAAGTGTTCATAATTTCTTCAGATAATTATACATTAAAACTAATTTTTGAATAATATTTTGAATTATTATTGATATTTTTTAGTCAAAATATTTAAAATGATTAATTGCTAACAAGTTAAGTTATTTTTAATATTTTTTCTATAGTTTTTTAATGTATATTACTGAGAACTTTTCTTAGTATGAAAAATAAAACCTTTAAAAACATATAAAAGAAAAATACAAGTGTATGTATCAACATGTAATTTCAACAGACAATTATTGTGAGGGAGTTGAATTAAATTTTACATCAAGTCTTAACAATTAAAACCCATGATAGAATTGTTGCAATATTGGTACCAAAATTTGCCCAATTGAGTTTAAGACATAAACTAAGTCGATGATTAACTTCACAAAACTAGAAAGAGAGTTAGTTCATCCTCTTTTTTTGTTGAATTAATCCAAAAACATGACGCGCTGCGAAAGGGAAAATAATTTTGATTAATAATTAATAATAGAAAACAACATCCACTAAAATCATCAAATACATAATTTATAAAGTTCAGGAATCTCCTCAAAATTATCGGAGGGATGAATAATTACCTTTAGAGCAGAATCTACTTGTTGTTCCTCAATGTGCTTCACTAAACTTGTTATGGCGTTGGAACATTCAAAGACCTCAATCATTTCAAGTGTTGGGGTACTCTCTAAACAACAAGGCACCTCTTTCAAAGATAGACACCCGGCCAATACCAACATCTGGAGACAAGGAAATTGATCATCAGAAGCTATCCATCTGACAATATTCGGACAAGACAATTTCAAGTATCTAAGTTTTGGAAATTCCCCTTCTTCCATTTCCCATGTTTCCCCTCTGAAGGAATCATAGAGTAATTTGAGAACCTCCAAGTTGGGCAGCCTTCCAATAGTTGAAATCTTGCTCCAAGGCAACCAAAAATCACTCAACGTCAATTTTTTAAGATTTGCAGGAGGACAAAACTCAATCTTAATGTCTTCCGGTGGTTGCTCACGCAGTGACATATGAAGGGATTCTAGTCTACACAGAAAGTCAGGAACTACAATATTCTGAAATTCCTCAGCATTATCCCAATCCTCCTGAAGCACGCATTTCAATTTGCGGATGTTTGGAAACTTTCTCATTTGCCCCTCCATACTGCCCCTACCAATAAAAAAAATGCCCGAAATCCTGTCCAACTCACATAAAACAGAGTTGTTGTCAAGATTTTTAATTGGAAAACAACAATAACCATCATTGCCTATGAAAACATACTTCAGTTTCCGTAGATTCCAGATGGTATCTGGCAATGTAACCCTTTGTCCTAATGGATCCACAATTAAAGTCTCCAACATTGAGAGGTTACCAACTGATGATGGGATGACACTTATAGAGCCTCGAACTGACAAATATCTCAACTGGACAAGAAATTCTATTTCACTTGGAAACACAGCACCCAAATAAATTCCCACTGAATCCAGCACTCTAACAAGTTTAAAGACGTGAATGACGAATGAGATATCAATCGAGGCTCCTCTTTCTCGAGAGAAGAAACGTAGGGATCGGGCGCGAGGACAAAATAACTTAGACTCCTTCAAGTGCTCTGGCTCAGAGTGAATGCATAACCTCCGAAGATTGCACGGTTCATTGAAGGCTAAAAGCTCATCGTGTCCTTTTAACAAATGGAAAAAGTATTTGTCTTTGGCTTTTTTCAAACAAAAACCATGTAGCAAGTCATGAATGCGGCATGATTTGACACCACCAATGGATTTTTGTTGGGCAACCATAATCAAGCTTCGACCAATTAAATCCATCATGTAATCTTCCGCAACATCTTCCAGGCTCTTCGACTTACTTTTCCGGACAAATCCTTCTGCAATCCATAACCAAATCAACCTTCTCACTGAAATCTCTTGGTCTTCTGGAAATGTTCCAACATAGAGAAGGCATGGCTTTAAATAATCCGGTAAATGTTTGTAACTCAATTCCAATGTGTTCATGCATTGCTCTGTACTGGAAATAATGCCTGAACTTAAACCATCCGCAATTTCCTTCCAACGTTCTTGCTCTGTTGCTGTTAGAAGTCCAGCTACAACAACAATTGTCAAAGGCAATCCCTTGCAGTTTTCTACAATCTGCATCCCTAGATCATATAGTGCAGGAGGCCAAACTTTTCTGGGGAATAACTTCCTCTGCAGTAACTCCAAGCTCTCATCCTTGTTAAGTTCACGAAGAAGAAGAGGTTCTTGGTCAAGCATATTAAGAGGGGCAGTGTCATGATTTCGACTTGTCAGAATGATTCTACTTCCAATTGAATCATCAGGAAATGATCCGTTCAAGCTATTCCATGCTTCAATGGTCCATATATCGTCCAAAAATATAAGATACCTCTTTCTTTTCAAATGACGCCGGAGCTGATTTGCTAAATCATCTTTCGTCATCTCAGAATATTTCTCAAGATTAATTTGATTTAAGAGCTCAAGCAACAATGCCATTTTGTCCCATGTTTGAGAAATAGGGCACCATGCACGAACATGAAAATGACGCACAATTGAAGGATCATTATAAATTTTCATAGCGAGAGTTGTCTTGCCAAGACCACCCATACCCACGATGGCAATGACTTTCACTTGCTTTGATCCTCTTCTAAGCCGATCCATAATTAATTTTGCCTCATCACGAAAACCTACAACTTCAGTTGGTATTGAATCAGTTTTTTGTGATGGTACATGACTATATGTCCTGGTTACTTCCTTGACTTTGATGTCTTCCCTCTTGCCATAAAAATTCTTCAAAGAATCAACTTTAATATTTCGGAGCTCTTCCATGACGGAATCAAATTGCATTGAAAAGGAATTAGAAATATCTCCAACTACTAAATGGTCAATGAGAAACTCCAGTTGGTATAACGCCTCCAAAACACGATTCCAAAGAGCACAACTGTTGACAGTTTCCTTCAAGAAAGATTTGAAGTAAAGAAGCTCTTCTTTGATCGTTTGAACACGAGTCTTGACAACTGGTTCAACCTTATCATGTGTTAGCTCCATCAAATTTTCTAGCAAAAAATCGACAAAATCCAGCTCATTGATTCTGGGAGAGTTGAATGTTGACATTTGTGGAACTTTCTCTTTGACTTTTGCCAGAAAAGGTTTCATTTTTTCCAATAAATCTTTAAGACCAAGATCTATTTCCACATTTTTCTGGTAAAACGAGCAAATTAAGACCCCGGCATTGCATACCACATCTCCAATGACATCCCTGGTTTTCTCATCAATGCTTTTAGGCAACTTTTTCAGAGTGATTCTCAACGATCTTAGTTCTTCATATAGTACTTGCCAATGATCTTTCAAAGAAAACACATGGTTAACATCCTGTCGTAGTATGTCCCAAAGAATATATACGAGAGAATCAAAGAAATTCTTCATTACAATGGTGGAATCATCATCCATGTCCTGAGTAGGAGAATGTAATCGTCTGGGACAATTTGAGCAACTTAGAGCTTGATTGTAAGTCTCGTAGACTTGACGATCAATAGGCTTGATCTTTTGAAGAAGTATTGAAATCTTAGACTGCATTCCTTTCTGCCATTCTTCATCGTTATAGTGAGCTCCACACAAAAAACAGAGATGTGCTGCATTGATTGCAACAGCTTCAGTGTGAGTCAATAAATCTTCTATTTGCCCGTGTTCAACACCACACTTTTTGACAAAGCGATAGAAGTTTGTCAAGAATTTCACATGCTCTCGCAATGCTTCCATTGGTTCACTGAATATGGGAAAAGGAAAATCCACCAGATTCTCCAAAATAGATTCAGTGATTTCCACAATTTCATCTGCCGTTAGAGAACTTGATTGCTGGGTGTAATCTGACATAGTGATGTACCATTCTTCTATTTTTTCCTTTGAATGTTGGATGTCAGTTTCAAAACCAGAAGCATAATTCTTTGCTAATGTTAACTCAAGGAGAGAAGCACCTGCAACTTCAAATTTAAAACGACAAGAGTGAATTTTTGGTGCATATCTGCCAACAGCATCTTCAATCCTTATCAACAAAGATCCTAGACTTCCATCCTCATTCTTTTTGTCCTTAGACCTCTGATGCGCATCGTTGCCCAACTTTCTTGCACAAAGAACAAATGTTTTGAGATTCCTTAGCCTATACCTCTGTTTCTTAAGTAGATATTGTATATTTTGTCCCAAATAGGCATCGGGAGAATTTAAAAGCAGGAAGTCCATATCATCCAAGGCAGAGTTAATAGAAGTAATAATGTAGGAGACCATCTTAATCACTTAAAATCTTTACTGGGATCCGAATGGCAAAGGAACTGGAGGGAAATAAGAAAATGGAAAAGAAAACCAGAGTGAAGTTAGAAATCAATAGGTAAAAAGTAATTCTGGATATTTTGTCGAAATCCAACAACAGAAAATAGAAGGGAAAACAAAGTTAGGAAGGTGAGAGGAATGGGTGGACTTGTGTTGAAGTTTGCCAGGGCTACCGAATTTATATAAAATGTATGCATTTTAAGCCAACACTCATTCAATCAAAGGACAACTCAGAGGGAGGGGAGGTGGGCGTGAATCTCATCATGTAATGACATAATGCAATAATAATGGCACCCGCACCACCCTCATCAGACATTGAGAGAACAACATACGCACATCGTCTCTTCATTATTGACCCAAAGATTAACCAATATTTAGTGAACAAAAAGTTTGAGTGATATTTTTTATAATATTAGAGACATATATAGAATACGATTTATAATTATTTTAAAGTAGTCATATATTTTTCAAATAATGCACAGTTAATTTTTTTTGTGTTTAGCAATTTAATCCTACTAAAATATAAATTATCAAGTATGATATATATGACTTATAATTGTTTAAAGTATGTATATATATTTTAGATAATGATTTGAATTCTACTTGACATTATCTTTTAGTGTGGTGTTTGATTGCTATTCCAATTCTTAAGTTTTGCGAAAATGAAAATGTATAATAATTATGTCAATAGTTTGTAATAGATTCACATAGTTAATTTAAATAGTTAATCACCTCACTTTAATTTAAATATATTCATATAGTTAATCATGAATTTAACATTAATTTAATTTAAAGAGTAATGATTGAGATAATGACAAAATACAGTGACTTTATATAGCCACTAACGTGGCAACCATGAAAAGACAAAATTATCCTTCATTATTTTGTTTTTTGTAATAAAGATAGAGAGATAATTTTGTCTTTTCATGGTTGCCACGTCAGTCACTATACAAAGTCATTATAATTTGTTACTATTTCCATCATTTCTCTAATTTAAAATTATTGAAGTTATTGTGTAGTTCAAATAGTTAATTTGTAATTTTTTTAATTCTTATCATTATTTATAATATCTATTATAATTGTTATAATTATCAGTAACTATGTGAAATTCAATTTTTTCGTCTTTCATCAATATAAAACACACATGATTCTTACTACACATCACTTTTATTTTTCCCCCTTCACATTTTTGAGTTTCATAATTAAGTTTATTTATATATGCATATACATACATATATATATATATAAGGCATCTTCTTCACAGTTGCTCGTGACTTTGTTCTTATTTCATTTTTGAATCCATGCATACCACGCGGTTGTATAGTTGGAGATGAATTTTTAACATTTTATTTTTTAATTCATGTATTTTTAGGGCACTCCATTGTTGGGCTGTGTATTGACCGATTAACCGATCAACCGATTAAAACCAATCTAATTAATCAGATTTTGCAAACCCAATATGTGAAATGCGCTGGACCAATTAGCTAGCTGATTAGTCGGTTTCAGTTCTAATCGATTCTAGTTTTTAGCATATTAAACGGCTGAAAACTAGAACCAAGAAACCTATTAACAAGTCTAGCAGTGGCTAGATCACATGTCATGTCATCTTATGCAAGAATACCACATAAATGCACAAAAGCAGTCTAGTGCTCTCAAACTTCATCAGGATTGACAAACGAAATAGGCAAGAAATTTCTAGTCACATATTTTTGTTAATGTACCAAGAAATATGATTGCATTTATATAGTATATTTATGGATAAACTGAATTTACCTTCAGTCCTTATGTATAGCGGTACATGGAGTTGATTACTTTCATCCCGTGGAATTACTAGCCATTGAAGAACTTGGAGGGGTAGCAATGATTAGATAGACTGGGATGCTGAGGGAAGGCTTCGGAAAGGGTGTCACTGGTGAGCGGCGAGACTAAGTTGTCTAATAATTATACATTTCATTGGTACATCTGCAATTGTTTAACTAATAAATGATCATAACTTATATAATAAACAGAGCTGCGAATCATAAATAACATGGAAAATTAACATAAACATGGAAGAATCAAGCAGAATTACTAAAAAACGTAAGTAATTCTAATAAGGTCATACGGAATAAAATTACCTATGTTATCAGTCAACACCAGACAACATGAACATGATGCAGGTAAAGAAAAACATGATCATTCATTCAGTTCAAATTAATAATAACACAAATTTACAACATACCCACAAGTCAGAGCACCTTGAAGATGAGATACTCTGAACTAGAGGGGGGCATGAGATTATTAGAATAGGATTGATTGATTTGAAGTGGGTAGGCTATAACATACAAATATAGAAGGAGAGATGGTGGGAATGGGGAGTTCTTTATTTTATTATACCGCTGGGAAGCACAGCAGCCGCCCTGATTATGCTGGAAGATCGGAAATTTAGAACCTTGAAAATGACAAAAATGGGGTGAAAGGTAATCCGTTTATGGAACATCATAATCATCAAAACCCGACAAAAGTGAAAATCTGAAAGCAAGAAAGAATGCAACATTTAACTACTAACATGGTGGTTTCTTTCAGAGTGCTTCAATTATTCCATGGAAGACAGATGGGCTGTCCACTTTCGTAATCACCAGTCTATGGGATCAAGAAATTACTCGCACTATAAAAATGGCTTGTTCTAGAATGAATCAACTGTTATGGTTGAATTTCACATTGGTATTGTTCCGTTTGGTCACTTGAAATTAAAATTAAATTATAATTATAATTATAATTATACAAAATTAATTTTCATTATATTAGAATTTTAAATTATTTAAATATTTATATTTAATAAATCATTTAAATTAACATGGAATTCAGTTATAATTTTAAATTCTTTGTTTAGATATTAAAAAATCATATGTAAATTAAAATATACAATTTAATTTTACTAATTACATATAAATTAAAATTTTAAATACAAATAAAATTTACTAATTATACATATATATATAATAAATAATAAAATAAAAGCTATTACATATCTGTCATTCATTCAACAAAACCTATATCTCAAGCAAATTATCTAATAGTAACCTAATAATAATAGATATTTAGATTAACTATTACTTAATAATTTTGCTATGTGAAGAGCATTAATAACATAAGTGTAATTAGTTTTTAACCGTGAAATTAAACTAAATTTATATATTTATTATTTTAAATCGAAGCAAACTTATTGTGTGGTGACACAAACCCAAAAAATGGAAATTAAATCGAAATAAATCAAGTTAATAGAATTTTTTTACGCTTCATATGGTGATGTGAAGGCGAAAAGGAAAAAAAATGAAAATTTTCAAACTTTTGACATAATGGGCTCCAAAATCTTCTAATTGTCAAAAAAAAAAAAAAAAGAATTTGTAAAAAATAATAATAATAATATTCAACAGGGACATGAAGGATGGAGTATCTGGAATATCTCTCAAATCTAAATGAGTAAATGGTAGGAGCAAAACTTTGATATCCTAATCACCGAGAGTGATGGAATGCTTTAATTAAAGTCATCCTCTATCAGAAATTTATTCATGACATGTTTTGAAAATGATATATTCCACTTGTGAAGTTGAATCATATCCATTCATTAAAAGAAAACAAGTTGCGGAAAGCATAACTTAAAAACCCCAAAAGTCGTCAAGCCATGTGGCCTGTGAAAAATATAAGACCGTATAGATCGCACGACTCTACTATCAAAATATACAAAATCGATTCTGAACCGTATAGAATTGTTTGTCACGTAGGATCACTCGTAGAATCGGTGGGATTGGTAGAATCAGCAAAATCCATCGACTCTGCCCGATCCCAGCAAACAACAAAATCCCAAGAAAAGAAAGGAACCCAGCAAGCAACAAACAACAAAATCCCAGGAAAACAAAGGAACTTTATTAACTAAATGATCCAACAACAGAAACTAAATTAGAAATTGCAAAACAACCTGGATAATTTCTGACCCATTTGCGTCTTTCATCAACAGGCAGCACCGTCAATATCATCAGCAATCCTATGACCCTGAAACGCAATAGTAGCACAGCATGCTAACGTTTTAAAAGAAAAACTCCAAACAAAGAATCTCAAATTTAGATGGTAAAAGAGAGAGAAAGAGAGAGACGAACAAGAGAAAGGAAGGAAAATGATTGAAGCCAAGAAGATGAGAGCATTGAAATGTACAGAACCAAGCCAAACTATCGGCGCTAAAACTGTATGAAATTTTGACCCACAAGTTCCCTTGAACTCTACCGACGTTTCCTCACTAGCTGACGCCGCGTGACGGCGGTAGATGAATAAATTCACCGGTCATCTCGGTCGTTAGAATAATTGCACCCAGCACTTTGACTAGAGCCGACAGAGAAGGTGATAAAATATCACTGGTTGTTTGTGTTAGCCAGTAAATAAAAAGTATGATTTTTTAAGATGGGTTGTTTTCTTTTTTTTCTTTCTTTCTTCCTTTTATTTATTTATTTATTTTTTGCCTTTTTTTTCAGGTATATATGTAAGCATTCTTGTGGGTACTTTCAGATTAGTCTTTATGTAAAAAGACTATAAAGCCTTTGATCCTAATGAGGCTTATGGTGTGTCATACTTTCTTGCGTGGATATAATTTAACACAAATACACAATTTATTTTTGTAAAAAAATTAGTGCAAAAAATAAAATATAAATAATTATAATTATTTTAATCATTTTTTTAGGATTTTAGATCCTATTATTTCAAATTGATTTTATGTAAAATTTCGATCTTAAGAACTATGTATACTATTGTTAATTTTATAATTTGATATATATAACATTCTATATATTTTAAATTTTATGATGTAAAAAATATGAATTAGAATGTCATAATTCATGTTTCATAATTTTTGCAATTGAAGTAAACAAGCGTAATTTTTGTATTATTGTATGATTTAAAATATTTAATTTTTTAATTAATTTTTTAATTAAAAATAGGACCGTTGAGTATCACGAGAGAAGCAAGATGGGGCAGAGGCGAGTGGCTGGACGGGGTTTTAACAAATGGGCCACATGGTGGGTGACGTTCCTCGTCTGACATGGGAAGGGCCTCGTCGCCAAGCCTATGTTGAGGGCCGACCCACGCACTGCTATATTTCAATGACCTAATTTATATGACGGAGGAAACCCTCTGTAAAGCCGAAGTCCTATCCGGGAAGCTTTAAACAATTTTAGTACAATATTATTGTGGACTCCATTGACGGCTTTTTGTCTCTTTTTTGAAAATCATTTTCAAGAAATTGATTTGGGTTTTTCTTCTAAGTCATGATAAAACCAAATATTTCATTAAGGTTCAAAAAAAATTAATAATGGTGTAAACCTTCTTATGAGTATTTAGCAAGCATTGTACCGAGTGTCTTGCTTTGTCATACACATGTTGAGAATATAAAAAGCCGATTTTTCAGTTATAGTTTGATTATTTCAAAATTCCAAATGAAAACATTAATTTTTTAAATTATATTTATTTTAAAAAATTTGACTCTCAAAATTGAGTCCTTAAGTATATGCTTATACTACTTTAATTTTTAAATTAATAATTTTAACTCAAATGAATTCAACACAACTGAAATCTAACTCTTAATTATATAAATTAAGTTGAGTCATGACTCGTAAAATTATAATATATAAATAATTCAGTCCATGAGTGACTTAGCCCATCCATTTGGCATCCTTAACTATTAGTATCTAAAATTAGTTTGTATTTGATGAGTATTAGACCTCAACTCAAAAATGAGATTTAAAAAATTAGACCCATGAAGATTCCATGAATGATAATGGAATTGGAAGATGCTTAAGTATCGATAACTTCAAATTCCTCCCATTCCTACAATCTTGAATTCTAGGCAATATTATGGTCATATCAAGTAAAAGGGAGAAACAAAAAACCCAATTCTAATATCTTGAACTTTCCGCCGCATCTCAATCTTAGCACTAACTTAAGTATTTAAGTATTTATCTCGAAAATAATTTCGAAATCTATTTTGCAAGCCTACTGCCATTGAAATATCTGATAGTGGTTCATTTTAGAGCAAGTTGTGAATATTCACTTTATTAGTATCAATATACAAAATTTATAGCACCATTTATCCTTCGAATATTTTGAATAAGTAAGGTGCCGGTTACTATTGTTATCTACTCAAAGTGTGACTTATAAAGTGAGGATATTTGGGATTATTTAAGATTAGTTGCTTAATTAATATTCCATCATGTAAGTATAAGTAGGAAAAATCACAATTTTAGACCTTAATGTTTTATCTAGCATTACTTGTAGTCCCTAATGTTTTAAATTTAACATATTTAGTTCTCAAACTTTCACACTTTAATGCATTTGGTACAATTGACCTCTATTAAGGCATGGTACTATAGAACTTATTACGTGAGTATCCTGTAGCCATTAGTCAATCTTTTCATCAAAATTTTCAATTCACAAAAATTTAGTTTGTTACTTTTCACTTTTCATTCTAAGCCTTTATTCTTTAGTTTTCAAACATTAAAAGTTTGTGAGGTAAATTAATTAAAGGAGGAGGGTTTGGAATGAAAAATTAATAATAAAATTTTTTTCAGAATTCGTGAATTAAAAAATTTGATGAAGAAATTGGCTAACAGCTTCATGACACGTGACAAATAATATCATGTGACAAAAAATTTGCGAAGTGTGGAAGAGGGTGCAATTTACTTGGCATTGATAGCTAACAATTTGGCTCTTTTGAAAAATCATTTGAAGAAGTTGACATTGGTATTTCATAAACCAAATATTGTTGGAAAATAAGAATGGCACTTTTGAGTACATGTGAATTTGAGCACATGCGAATGAGAAATTGCTCATTAAGGAGATGCATAAATGAAGACTTCTCATTTTCAAGCATAATGATGGTAGGTTATGGACCTTTCATTTAATGATTCATGAATGATGGTTTTTGGCTTTTCATTTCAAGCATAATGATTGCTTAGAGTTTTGAAGCATTGCTCATTAAGGAGATGCATGAATGAAAACTTCTCATTAAGGAGATGCATGGTTGGAAAAGAAATGATTTAGATGAAATCTTATAGTCTCAAAAAGAAATTGGGTGTCATAGAATGTTTTAAATTGAAGAATGATAGTGAACATCATTGTTTTGAGAAGAAATGCATCATTATTGATAAGTTTTTTTTATACAGTTGAAGGACCAACTAAAATTTTTTCAAAATATAAATTTTCTTCCATGTCAAGATGGAAAGTGATAATGAAAATTAACTATAAGTTCGTGTTGTACATGGTTTATACGGCAATAGAAATATTGAAGGAATTCATGCTCGAGATGCAATTAAAGGTGCTCTCATGGTAAGTTTGGTTTAAGGAAAGCAATGTTAGTACAAATATTAAACCATACTTATTTAAAAAATTATAATATGACTAGGATTTAATAATTATTACTTTAATCAGATTTGAATTATTTTAAGAAAATAAATTTTTTTGTTGGGTTTGGTTATCAAATCCAATTGTTTTTTTTTTTTTAGTAATAAAAGGTTCTATATAAAAGACTTAGAACTATCAGTTGTTGTGAGGTTACAAGAAAAGAGAAGTGAGGCTTCAAGAAAATTAAAGTTATGAGAAGTAGGAGTTTTTTCCTATTATTTGTAACTTTTGAAGTGTAGGGTTTTTTCTTACTGTATTATTAGCCTCTAAAAGAATTGCTTTTATTTTGTTATGCTATGTGACTCTTATATATAAGATTTTTATATCTTCCATTACGGTTATCCACTTTCAGGTTATGTTGACTAAATATGCAGTGAGATAAAAAACAACAATTTTTTCCAATTTAGTTTTACATAAAGTAAAGCAACTTAAAGTATTCAAGAAGGTAATTTTGTTGAAAAATATCTTAATAGTATTTAAAAATTAATGGCTAAACCTTAATCAAATTGTAACAGACATTAGGTGTGGCAAAATTTTCTAGTCCCAATAGGTACCTTATGGGATGGGAACTATTGGGCGTTCTATACCCATTAAAAATACTTATTGAGAATAAATGGAAGGGATTTTATTAGAACAAGAATTTATTGAGTAGGTTTTAAGATACCCATGAATCTCAATGGGAAAGTTAAATAGGAAAGTATTAGGTGATGTTGGATAATTAATGGGTAAGGATAATTATAATTATTTTTTAATTTTTAATACATTTATATATATTATTAACAAATAAATTTTATTTTTTATTTCAAAATCGCAGCGGCCTTCGGGGGTCAGATCACTACTAGCCAATCGAATTCCAACATGATATCCAGAATTTGGGTAGAATCCAACAGGCTTGCAACAGTTAGGACCCATGGTATTTAGTCGGCGAACTAATGTGCATGAATCGTATCATATTAATAATGTACTTTCAAAGTATTCACATCTTTTGGGGAAAAATAATAAATCCCAAAAGCAACAAAATAGATTAAAAACGTTCCACAGCCGTAAGGCTTTGAATGAAAGCTTGGCCGCAAATCAAACAAATTAATGATGGACCCACACAAGCAAAACAATTGCTTGAATTTGTAGGGAGAACTTCGGATAATTGAAGCAAACAAAGTAAAGGTTTTATTAGATGGCGTACAGTCAAACAAAATAAAAGTTTGTTAGCCAATTAGAAATTGCCAGCCAAGGTACTGAGGAAAACTTGATCAAAACTGTGCGAAAATAAGCCGTGCGGCTTTTGAAGGAGGCGGCTGAATTTTGTGTTTTCTATATGTTTTTCTCTGTCTATATTTTTCTCTCCTGTATTAAAATCATGAATAACATGTCCTATTTATAGGACTCAACTAAACCCTATACCTATTGGATTTGGTAACTACTAAACCAAAATCCAATATGATTAATAATTCTAAATCTAATAGAATTATTAAATTACAAATTATAAACCCAATAGGATACTAGGATGCTTAGTTTAATTCAACTACATTGCCTCCCTTAAACTAAGTTTTCGTAACTTATCATGCCTAGCATTTTCTTCAACTTCATAAACGAATCCATCTTCAATGCTTTCGTGAAAATATCAGCTACTTGCTCTTCGGTCTTGCAATAATCGATTACAATTTCCTTTCGTTGAACCAAATCACAAATGAACTGAAATTTGATGTCGATATGCTTGCTTCGACCATGAAACACTGGATTCCTCGTCATCTTTATTGCTGACGTGCTATCACACAAGATAGTAGTTGCTCCATCTTGCTTATGTTGAAGAAAATCTAGCATTCTTCTAAGCCACAATATTTGAGTAGCACTGCTAGCCGCTACAATGTATTCTGCCTTCGCTGTAGATAACGCGATAACTGGTTGCTTCTTTGAATTCCACGAAAATATACCAGATCCAATAAAGAAAGCATAACCAGAAGTACTCTTTCTCTCCACAGTGTCACCAGCCCAATCACTATCAGTGAATCCAAGAAGATCAACAAGATCACTTTTTGCATAAAAAATTCCATCACCTTGAGTACCTTTAATGTACCTCAAAATTCTCTTAGCTGCCTGTAAGTGAGACTGATATGGATTCTTCATAAATCTACTTATTAAGCCGACACTGAAATTAATATCAGGTCTTGTAGCTGTCAAGTATCTCAAACTCCCTACCAAACTTTTAAAATAAGTAGGATCCACACAAGTGCCAGTCCCATCTTTGGTCAAACGCAATCGTTCTTCAGCTGGGGTCAAGATTGGTTTTGCACAATCCATCTTGAACTTTTTCAAAATATCTCCAGCATATTTCTTTTGGCAAATAAAAATGCCTTGATCAGTCTGCGAAACCTCAATTCCAAGGAAGTATGACATAAAACCCATGTCTGTCATCTCGAACTGTTGAATCACAGCCTCCCTGAATTCTGCAATCATCTTGGGATTATTCCCAGTAAATATTAGATCATCCACATATAAGCATACGATAACAACCGCACCATGAGTAGATGTTTTCACATATGAAGCATGATCAAAAGGACAGCGTTGAAAACCATTGTCAACGAAGAAAGAATCAATACGGGTGTACCACGCTCTTGGAGCTTGCTTCAAGCCGTAAAGGCTATTTTTAAACGGTACACCTTATTTTCTTGACCTTTTTTCACAAATCCTGCAGGTTGTTCAACGTACACTTCTTCCTCAAGTATACCATTCAAAAACGTAGACTTTACATCCATTTGATGTATTTTCCAACCATTTTGGGCAGCTAAGGAAATAATTAAGCGAACAGTATCAAGCCGAGCAACAGGCGCAAATACCTCAAAATAATCGATGCCAGGTTTTTGTTTATAACCTTTAGCAACCAACCGCGCCTTGAATCTGTCTACTTTTCCATCGGGCTTGTATTTCGTCTTGTAAACCCACTTAACACCAATGGATTTCTTGCCACTTGGAAGATTTGTGAGCTCCTAAGTATCATTCTTTTCAATGGTATGAATTTCATTAGCCATTGCTTTCTTCCAGTGATCCTCACGAACAGCATCTTCAAAATTAACTGGGTCACAATCTGCAAAGAGAGCAAAATTAACAACATCTTCGTCAGACAAATTTTGAGAGTGACCATCAACCACATAATCCTGCAAACGAGCTGGTAGACGCCTTTGTCTTTGTGGCCGACTAGATTGCACAAGAATAGATTGAGTAGAAACTTGTTGCTGTTCGGGTACTTCGGGCTGATTGACCTCATCATCATTGTCATCATCAAAATATGAAGGTTGAGGAGGATGACTAACCGAATCATCTAACCCTTTTTTTGACCAATCCCAGATACCTTTCTCATCAAAATTCACATCTCTACTAAAGGTGATCTTCTTTGTCAAAGGGTTGTATAACTTGTACCCTTTAGTCTCAAAACTGTAACTTATAAAAATACACTTTTCCACCTTATCATCCAGTTTCTTCCTGAGAACATCTGGAACATGTGCATATGCTAAACAACCAAATACTCTAAAATGAGAAATATTTGGCTTTTTACCAGACCAAACCTCATAAGGAGTCTTCCCACCATTACATCTAGTAGGACATAACAAATAGATACCACATGAAACTGCTTCTGCCCAGAAACCCTTGGGCATATGTTTGGCAACCATCATTGATCACACCATGTCAATCACAGTTCTGTTCTTTCTTTCTGCAACACCATTTTGTTAAGGAGTGTACCTTGTTGTCATCTGATGCTTAATCCCTTGCTGTGCCAAAAAATCATCGCACACTATATAATCTGTGCCTCTATCAGTTCGCAGAGTTTTGATTGAGTAACCACTTTGCTTCTCAACATATACTTTAAAACTTTTAAAAGTATCACAAGCATCAGACTTATTTTTTAGAAAATAAACCCAAGCCTTTCTGCTGAAATCATCAATGAAAGTAATAAAATACTTATTACCTCCATTAGAAGGAACATCCACTGTACATAGATCAGAGTGAATGAGCTGTAAAGGTTCTTTTGCCCTCCAAGCCTCGCCTTTAGGAAACGCGTCTCGATGCTTCTTGCCAAAAATACAAGACTCACACTGTCTATGGTGAAAGTTGATGGAAGGCAGCCCAAAAACAAAATTATTCTTAGCCAAAAACTACAATCCACGAAAGTGAAAGTGAAAGTGCCCAAATCTCATGTGCCACAACCAAGTATCATCAACCTCAATCGAGTTGAAACAAGATGAACCACCACAATTTAAAATAATCGGAAATAATCTGCTATTGGTCATGTTCACCTTTGCAATCAAACCCAATCTATCATCAGTGATGGTGCAAACACGTTTTCGAAAACGCAAATCATAATTCTTCTCTTGAAGTTGACCCAAACTCAAGAGATTTTGATGCAAAGCAGGCACATAAAACACATCAGCAACAGCTCTTTTTATGCCATTCTTCAAGGTAATAGGAATATCTCCTTTACCACATACAGGCACTTCATGATTATTACCAAAACGAATAGTGGATTTAAATGACTCATCCAAATTTTTAAATAATTCCTTCTTTCTAGTCATGTGGTTACTACATCCAGAGTCAACATACCACGTGTTATTTTTAGACTCTTCAGCCACACCAGCAAAAAATAAGATTGTCTCATGCTTTTCACCAGAATCTTCAACAACATTAGCATTGATATCCTTATTTTCTGATTTATTAGACCAACAATTTTTTTGGATATGGCCTACTTTACTACAATTAAAATATTTAGGCCCTTTTTGCTGATTATTGTTGGAATTATAAAAATTGCCTCTTTGTTGGGAGGAATTGTTACCTCTACCGCGACCACGAGAGTTACCAATTCCACATCCACGACCTTTGAAATTCTGGCCACGACCACTAGAAGCAGCACTATTGAACGAATCTTCGCTACTTTTCTCCTTAGCAGTCTGAATTTTCACAGCTTGCAACGCTTTCTCCACAGGTTCCTTTTCATGAGATTCATCCAATTTGCCATTAATTCGTTGTTCATGCAGCAGCAATGACCCTTGCAATTCATCAACTGACAAGGTTGACATCTCTTTTGTCTCTTGCATCACGGCAACGACATGGTCAAATTTTAACGGCAAAGTATTCAAAACCTTTTCTACAATGAGTTGATCAGTTAGATCAAACCCATTCAACTGCATCTCGTTCTTTATATCATTTAAACGAGAAAAATAAGACTCAATAGTCTCATTCTTTTCCATGCTGCATAGTTCGAACTTTCTTTTCAACGTTAACAAATTACTTTGTTGGACTATGTCAACGCCTCGATACGTTTTGGCCAAAATATCCCACGCCTGTTTTGCAGTTTTAGCAGTGGATATTTTTCCAAATACAGAAACATCAATTGCCTTGTGTATTTGAGATAATGCCAAACTGTCGTTTTGTTTCGTCGCCTTAGTAGCATCCTCTGCTAAATTTTCTTGAATATGAGCTAACAAGTCAAACGCGTTGAGATGCCATAACTTGGGTACGGAACAATTAATATTCCGATTTGCCATAACTTCCAAATACTACCAAAGCTCTGATACCAGATGTTGGGGAAAAATAATAAATCCCAAAAGCAACAAAATAGATTAAAAACCTTCCACAGCCGTAAGGCTTTGAATGAAAGCTTGGCCGCAAATCAAACAAATTAATGATGGACCCACACAAGCAAAACAATTGCTTGAATTTGTAGGGAGAACTTCGGATAATTGAAGCAAGCAAAGGTTTTATTAGATGGCGTACAGTCAAACAAAATAAAAGTTTGTTAGCCAATTAGAAATTGCCAGCCAAGGTACTGAGGAAAACTTAATCAAAACTGTGCGAAAGTAAGCCGTGCGGCTTTTGAATGAGGCGGCTGAATTTTGTGTTTTCTATATTTTTTTTCTCTGTTTATATTTTTCTCTCTTGTATTAAAATCATGAATAACATGTCCTATTTATAGGACTCAACTAAACCCTATACCTATTGGATTTGGTAACTACTAAACCAAAACCCAATATGATTAATAATTCTAAATCTAATAGAATTATTAAATTACAAATTATAAACCCAATAGGATACTAGGATGCTTAGTTTAATTCAACTACAACATCGTACCTTCAAATATTAATATTTTACCACTTGAAAAAAAAGTATTGTACCAGCATGAGAAATAATAAATTAATCTATAAATTCAGTTTTGGACCTATGTATGTCAACAATTACACTTGTACAAATGCTAACGCCAAAAAATCCTAATTGTTGACTGCACTCCAAAGTGATCGAAAAATGTGTTGTACCATTATTAATTAAAAATGTTCTTTCTAAATATTCACATTATACCATTAAATAATTAATATTGTACTATCTGAGAAAAATGGATTGTACCACCACAATAATTAATAAATTAATTTTTAAATTCAATTTTGGACATATATAGGTGAACAATTAGAGTTGTGCCAATGAAATGCCAAAAAAATTTAATCTGTAACCACATTCCAAAGTGACCGAAAAATACATTGTACTATCATTAATTAATAATTTACTTTCCAAATTTTCGCATTGTACCTTAAAATAATTAACATTGTACCATCCGAGAAAAAGTATTGTATCACAAAAATAATTAATAAATTAATTCTCAAATTCAGTTTTGGACTTATGTTGTATTACCATGATAATAAATAAGTATTGTATATTTATTAAAGAGAAATTGTTTGAATTAAAGAGAGATTCAATGTTTGAATATTCTTAAAATTGCTATTGGAAAAAGTAAACGGTATTGATACACTATTAGTATGTCACTTGTATTTTTTTTCTATTTGTTACATCTTATTTAAATCTTACCATCGAAGAAAATCTAACGGTGTAGAATAAGTTGACGGAACAATCCTGTCAAAATAATAGAAGGGACTATAGTCTTTCCCATAAATTGTCATGAATTTACAATTTGACTTTTACGGGAAGACAAACCCAAATTGAAACGTAGTATAAAAAACACTTTATGACCGCAACATAAGATAAGCATAATTATTTAAGTACAACAAAAAAGAATTATATACTAACTTAAATATAAGAGTGTTAAAACCATATATTGCAGACCTTGAAACCCTGTATTCCAGACCTCGAATCAGTGACCAAACGCATCAAATCTCATTTTCGATAACTTCTTTTAAAGTGTGACAAAGTCACATTTTTTCAAAAATTCAAAAAGAATAAAATAGTAGTAGAGATGAAATACGTACAACTTTACAAAGTGGTAAAATTATGTACTACTGAATGATATATGTAGCAAAATTATGTTTATTATGTGAGAAATCGCCTCTCATGCTTCGGTTCGGGGATTTTCTGTTTGCCCGGAATTTTCCATGAACTTCTTAGTGCCAAAACTCGAGGCCCTCATGAAACAATTGCGTAGTCTTCATGAATACGAAGGATATGATTTTTTTTTCCCTTTTAATTTAACCATGACCGTGAGATCATTATATATATGGAGATGCATACGTGTCACTGCTATGGTAAATTATTGAAAAGAAAAATTAAGGGTTACTCGCATTAGAGTTTTGCGGAATCCCCGGACCACGGTTTTGAAAGGGACATAATATTTAGGAACAGAGAGTGAAAATGTTGGACCATGATGGTTAAACACATGACTTGATTTCAATTCTAAATTTCTAATCAAAGTTTTTTGAACAAAAAGGTTTTCCCCTTTTGTTATTAGTAATCTAATAGGAGCACCTAATAGTTAAAAAAATGGATGAAGTTATCATGATGTAATAATAATATTTCTTTTTATCTCAATAAATTTAAGAGGTGTATATATTTTTTTTAATTACAAGGTATAACACATTTAATACACTATTCAATGTACAATTTTTCTTTTTTATCTTTATTTTTTAAGTGTGGGCAATGTATAGTTATTATTAATAAGAATAAAATAGAAATTTGTTTGACAAATAATTTTTTTTTGGGAAATATATAAAAGTTAAAAATGAATTGTTTTTATAGATGTGGGAATAGTGTGTGTGTGTATATATATATATATGATAGTAAGATAAACTGTTATTAAGTTTTGAAATTAAGTTAAATATAAGTTTACAGTGAACTATCTAAAATTTGTATTTGCATTATTGAATCACTTTGTGAAAAGTGGTATAAAAAATATATTTAAATAAAAAAAAACTTAAAAACACAAGAATTTTCTATTATAAGTATTTGAGATTTTTTATTTCAAAATATTACAAACTTTATAAGTAAAAAACTTTAAACATTTACATGTCAAATAAAAGATGACAAATTTTATAAAAGTTTCGAGGCAAAAGGGCAATTTAAAATTTATTTATTTATTTATTTTTTTGGTTAGAAAAATGGTTTGGTTGAACCAAAACCAGGTTGTCCAGTTTTATTTTTTAAAATTATAAGAGACCTCGACGGAACATATGGCCATTTTTCTGTGGAATCAATATGACTGGTTGGTTGGATCTGTTGAGTTTATGGTTAAAAAAAAGTGTTTAAAATTGGTTTAGAATAAGAAAATAAAATACTTAATATGTTGGTGTAATCTGAATCATATTAGCATAAACCTTTATGATGGAACAAAACTATCACGTACTTAATGGGTGGCTCCGGTAAACGTGTAAATTTATTTGTTAACAATCCTATTAGGCCCAGAACCATATTTATCAGTCTAATGCATCAAACTAAAAATAAGGATATGAATGCAGTGCATAGTAGACAAGCGGTCGACACATGTGGTCGGCCAAGGAAGGTCTGATTTGAATGCAGCGTATAATAGGCAATTAGAATATTCTAATTAAAAATATTCAATATTAGAATTAGAAGTATTATATATTATATATAAATATAAACTAGATACATAAATATAGTCTAGAAATATATAGTCTCATAGTATTTAGTCTAATATAAAATTAAAAAACAGAATAATAATTAAATTTAAAGAAATTTAAATAATTATGGTCAACCAAGGAGAGTCCAAGTGTTGTGAGCTCTGTGGGAGATTGTGAAGTTCATTAAAAGAAAAGTATTTCACATTGGTCTAGAAGAAAAAAAATAAAAATACTTAATAATTGGTGTAATTTAATTTTTATTTGTTTAAAATTTTAAAATTGAATTAAAAATCTAGATTCCAAACTGTACACTGGGGCCAAACCCTCTACCCCGCACCTTTCTAGAGGGGAGTGTTTTTTTTTTTTTCAACACTGGAGGTATCCCCACTCAACCAGAGAGATTTCACCACGCACTGCTCCACCCTGCCGGCTTTAAACCCTTACGGGACCGCCGGACAGGCTTCATCGCCGCAGGGACCGGTCAGGGCTCGCCTACGGGTTACTAACCCCAGGGCGGGACTAATCCTCCAGCGCCACGTGGGACTGCCCCGTATCCCACAATGGAAGGTAGACACGGGACTCGAACCTGCGCCAAGAGGGGAGTGTTGAAAGTTTGTGTTTTGGTGCCACACTTGGGCCTTGGCTTATAAATACTCCTCCACCTATGGTGAAAACTGGAACTGTCAACTAAAGCAAAGTATTAGGACATTAGTTATAACTTATAAGGCACAAAATATTATTGCTGTGGGCGTGGGTAGGTCTCAAAGTTATGATGGCAAAGTTAGTCTCTGTCCTCATTTGCTTCCTGCTCATCGCAACCTTCTCTGTAAATGCATGCATCTGTCTCTATCTTTCTTTCTGTCCGTATTACTTATGAGATTGCATTAAACTACCCAATTATCTTAACAGATCACATACTTTACAGGCATTAATTTTACTTGTCTAATATGGGGCATATCGCATTAATTTACTTGATGAAGTTGGCTGACACAGTGTTCAGCATAGAGAAGCACTTGGGCTAAAATTAATTTCGAAAATAATAATAATTATCCTCCAAAAGAAAGCCCTAAACAAGCTTATAAAAGCCTAAACACAGTCCTACTAGGCTTAGGATACTTCAAATATCTAAAATTACAAGTTGTCCTTAAATTATAAAAATTCCTAAAATATAATAAAATTCAAAAAAGGAAGAAAATACTAAAAAAAATAGAAAACTCCAGGTAAACAATCTCGAATCACTGAAATCTATCGTTGGTCATAACAAAGTGATGAGTATTGATTCTTCCGCCGTGTTTCTTTAGACGACCGAATTTGAGCTCAAACTGGCGTCGTCGACTCGGTCCGCTGATTCTAGTTGCCATACCGTTTTGCCTTCCGATTGGACTTCTTCCTATCGAATTGATCCTCAAACGCAGCACTAATACATTCCACATCATTCTCCTCCACTTGAGTAAAACTCATCCTTGAGTTAAAATTAGAATCTGGATACATCGACTCAGTGGACTCATGGAACGGCGACAAATCAACAACATTGAAAATGTTAGAATTGCCCATGCTACGTAGAAGGTCTATCACATAAGAATTGTCATTAATCTTTTCCTGACAGTGTAAGGTCCATACTGCTTTGGTTGCAATTTGCTGTAAGATCCAGCTGGGAATTGCTCCCTACGAAGAAATACCATGACCTGATCTCCAACTTCAAACACCTGCTTTCGTCGGTGCTTATTCGCAGCTGTTTTATAGTTCTTATTAGCCTTTTCCAACTTCTACTTGACTTCATGATGCACCTCTATGACATGGTGTGCCATATGATCTGTTGCTATACTCTTGTCGGCTCGCTTAGGCAACTGTACCAAATCTAAAGTATGTTGAGGTGCCTTTGTATACACAATAGAAAAAGGTGACCTGCCAGTAGAACTATGAACTGCATTATTATAAGCAAAGTCTGCCTGCGATAAAGCCATGTCCCATTGTTTCGGCTTATCCCTGCAAATACATCGAATCAAGTTGCCCAGAGTTCTATTGACCACCTCTATCTGCCCATTAGTTTGAAGGTGAACTGTACTACTGAAATTCAAAGACGAATCAAATAGCTTTCACAAAGTCCGTCAAAAATGCCCTAGGAATTTGCTATCCCTATCAGAGATAATAGATTTGGGAATGCCATGCAAGCGAATCACCTCCTTAAAGAATAATTCTGCCACACTTAATGTATCAGAAGTCTTCCTACAAGGAATGAAGTGGGCCATTTTGGGAAACCTATCAACCACAACAAAAACCGAATCTACACCCCTTTGGGTTCTTGGCAAACCAAGCACAAAATTCATGGACAGATCTTTCCATATATTGTTCGGAACAGGTAAAGACATATATAGATCCGTATTATTAGATTGCCCCTTAGCAGTCTGGCAAATATAACACTTCTGGACATACCTCTTGATGTCTCTACATAATTGGGGCTAGTAGAATCGCTCCCTAATAGCAGCAATGGTTTTGTCACGCCCCAAGTGTGCAGCTAATCCTTCCTCATGTAAACCACAAACTACCTTTTCTCGCAATGATGTTCGAGGAAGGCAAAGCTGATTGCCATACATCAAAATCCATCCTGCACATAAGATTCTCGCACAGGTTGACCAGTAGCGCATGACTCCCAAATTTGCCCAAAGTCATTATCACCTGTATAACATTCTTTTAGCTGCTCAAACCCCATAATGTCTTGGCTTAAAGTAATTAATAAGCTAGCTCTCCTTCTCAATGCGTCAGCCACCACATTCTGCACACCTGATTTGTGCTGTAATATGAAAGGAAACTTCTACAAAAATTGACACCATCGTGTATGCATATCTTTACTAATTTTCTTCTGACTATTCAGATATTTCAAAGCTTCATGGTCAGAATAAAACACAAACTCCTTTCTAACCAAATAATACTCCCAAGGCTTTAAAGCCCTTACAACAGAATAAAATTGATACGAACCTTACCCCAATAGGAGTAAAACCCAAATCTTACCAGAGTTGTAGGTTCCCGAACCGTCCTTCTTGTTGGACTGCTTTCTTTGAGGCAACACCCAACCCTAACCTGTGGGTTGAACCCTGCCTATAGCCCTCTATAACCCCGCGAGCAATACCCCAAAACCCCAACGATTTGAAGCTACCCAACGGAACCAAGAAGTACGCACAAAACCTTGAGAGAAAGAAACTCAAGGATTCAACTTTTGAATTGAATCTAATCGACTGTCTCGAATAGACCCAAACAAGTTCTTTCTTAGAACTGGAAGAAAAAGCACGTAAGGCTCTCAGGTTTGTAATTTTCTTAAGTTGTATTCAAAGTGGCGGCTGAATAGCCTTTAAATAAGATACAAGTGTGGCCAAACTAATTCAAAGACCACTAGGGTTTGGATTGCTTGCCTTTAATTGACAAATTCAGCCCTCTCACTAAATAAATAATTAAATCCTAACCCAACTAGGACTGACTTAATAAATAAATCATATTCCAACACATAAAAAGAAATAACTACTAGACCAAAATAAAATAAAATAAAATAAATGATTACATGACCGAAATTATGGATTGTCCACAACATTCAGTACATTAACGACTCAGTCATATTGAAGAAGCTTCTCCTCCTTGGCATGTACTTCACATATGAGTTGAGCCAAAACTCCTTGCATTTTCCTTGTACGTGACCTCGTCATTGGACCACTCATGTCACGTAAAAGGTCGTGTGAGCGACGTGTGGGTATAGACACTTGATCATGCACAGCTTGTACGTCATTCTCTCCATTATGGCCGTTAGCGATCTCCTTATCTTCATCAGTCCCTCCCTTCTGAAGAGGACTCGTCCTCGAGCCTAAATCAATAGTGAAAGGGGACAGATCAGCCACGTTGAAAGTTGCGCTAACGCCATAATCTCCGGGTAAGTCTAGCTTATAGGCATTGTCGCCTATGCGTGCCACCACTTGGAATGGTCCATCTCCACGAGGATGCAACTTTGTCTTTTCGTTGGTGGAAACCGTTCCTTGCGCATGTGCACCCAAACCCAATCACCGGGTTGAGCGTAACTTGCCTCCTCGCGATTGGCTATCACGAGCATAATGTTCATTACGCTTGACAATGCGAAGATGCACCTTCTCATGCAAGTCACGAACATATTTTGCTTTTCTTTGCACCATCTAAATTAACTTGCTCATTGCTAGGCAATGGCACTAGATCAAGAGGGTTAATGGATTAAAACCATAAGTAATCTCAAGGTGAATAACTTTGTAGTAGAATGAGCAGATACAATTATATGCAAATTCAGCTATTGGAATGCGATCTTCCACCCTTTAAGATTCTTCTTGATCAATGCATAATAAAGTACCAAGAGTTCGATTCGTTACCTCGATCGACCATCCGTTTGAGGATGACCCGTTGTGGAGAACAACAACTTGGTACCCAACTTACCCAAAGCGTCTTCCAAAAGTAGCTCGGGAACTTGACATCGCGATCCGACCACGATGGTTCGTGGCACTCCATGCAACCGAACCACTTCTCGAAAGAATAAGTCAGCAACATGCTTTGCATCGTCGGATTTCCTGCAAGGAATAAAATGAGCCATTTTAGAAAAACGGTCCACAACTACAAAAACTGAATCCTTACCCTTTTGTGACCTCGGCAATCCTAGCACAAAGTCCATCGAAAGGTCAGTCAAGGGGCATAAGAGCAGTAAGGAGTATATAAACCATGAGGTTGAGATGTACTCTTAGTCATACGACACTCAATGCACGAACTACATAGCTTTTCTACATCTCTTTTCATGTTGGGCCAGTAAAAATGTTCAATTAAAATATCATATGTTTTCAAAACGCCAAAGTGACCCATGAGACCTCGAATGAGACTCTCGAACAAGCAACTCCTAAGTGAACAACTAGGTACACACAATTTATTTTCACGGAACAAGAACCCATTGTGCCTATAAAACTTATTAAAGGCTCCTTGTTCGATGTTGCATAAACACTTGGAGAAATCAAGATCATTAGCATATAAATCTTTCATGTACTCAAATCCTAAAAGCTTAGTGTTTAAAGAACTTAAGAGAAACAGACTTTGCGAGTGCATCGGCCACAACATTCTCCTTACGTCGCTTGTATTTAATTACGTACGGGAATGTCTCCAGGAATGAACTCCACTTAGCATGCCTCTTGTTCAACTTACCTTGTCCATGCAGGTACTTCAAAGATTCATGATCTGAATGTATGACAAACTCCTTGGGCATCAAGTAGTGTTGCTATGTCTCCAAAGCCCGAATAACTGCATAGAGCTCCTTATCGTAAGTTGCATAGTTAAGAGCAGCACCACTCAATTTTTCAGAAAAGTAAGCTAGTGGACGCCCCCTTGCTTCAAAACTGCACCTATACCTGTACCTGAAGCATCACATTCAAGCTCAAAAGTAGTGTTGAAATCAGGTAGAGCTAAAACCGGAGCAATAGTAAGATCTCTCTTCAATTGATTAAACGCTTTTTCTTGCTCATTACCCCACTCGAATTTAACATTTTTCTTAACAAGTTCATTAAGTGGAGCAGCTTTTGAAGAAAAATCTTTAACAAACCTCCTATAGAAAGAAGCAAGACCATGAAAGATCTCACATCATGCCTGATTGTTGGTCTCGGCCGAGTGATTGCCTCAACATTTGCTTTGTCAACTGTATACCTTTTGAACTAACCACAAAACCAAGGAAAACAACACTTTCCACACAAAGGTACATTTTTGAGTTGGCATACAAATGATTAGCACGCAAGACACTTAGAACAGATTTAATGTGAACAACATGTTCATCCAAGTTCTTGCTATAAATCAAAATATCATCAAAGTATACAACAACGAATTTGCCTATAAAGTGCCTAAGTACATGATTCATCAAACGCATGAATGTGCTAGGTGCATTAGTTAAGCCAAATGGCATGACCAACCATTCATACAAGCCAAACTTAGTCTTAAAGGCAGTCTTCCATTCGTCACCTTCTTTAATCCTAATCTGATGATATCCACTCTTAAGGTCAATTTTAGTATAAATTTTCGAATCATGCAATTCCTCAAGCATATCCTCTAGGCGTGGAATGGAATGTCTATACTTGATTGTAATTTTATTAACTGCCCTACAATCAATACACATTCTCCACGTACCTTCCTTTTTGGGAACAAGAATAACCGGAACTGCACACGGGCTCAAGCTCTCTCGCACATGACCTTTCTCAAGCAACTCCTCAACCTGCCTTTGTAGCTCCTTCGTTTCCTCAGGATTTGCTCTATAAGCTGGCCGGTTGGGAATCACAGCTCCAGGAATGAGGTCAATCACGGTGTTCAATCCCTCAAAGCGGTAACCCTTTAGGAAGATCATCGGAAACACGTCCTCAAATTCTGCAAAACATATTTGACTTGCAAAGGCAAGTCGCTAGGTAGTTCATCAGTAGTAAATAAAGCTTCTTGAAACATAATCAAAACAAAGTCACAATGTGCATTTAAAGCTCTATCTACATCTTGCATTGAGGCATAAAAACTACCTTTTACCCTTTCTTTGGAAGGCTTTCCTATTTCACATTTCACAATGACCTTACCACTTGTAGTTGAAGTAGACCTATCAGAGCTAGTTTTGTGAGGTTCGGCCTCTTTGATATCTTGGATTGAGTGTTAGTCTTGATGCCTTCAACTTTTTACCTTTTGTACCCACTCCGAATGCTTGACCCGATGTTGTCTTTGGAATTCACCAATGTCGGTTGGGGTAAAGCGCTAGGGTGTAACTCTTACCATTTTTGGTTAAGTGATACTTGTTGGACCTCCCATCATGATTGGCATGCGATCATACTCCCACGGACGTCCCAAAAGTATATGACTAGCCTGCATTGGAACCACATCACAAAGCACTTGATCAGATAAATTGCCAATTCTAAAAGTTACCATTACCTGCTTAGTGACACGGGTCTCGCCACCATCGTTCATCCATTGTAGCTTGTAGGGCCTGGGATGAAAAGTAGTCCTCAACTTTAACTTATCTACAAGATAAGTAGAAGCTAAATTAGTGCAAGATCCACCATCAATAATAAGCATACAACACGTATCCTTAATGTAACACTTAGAATGGAAAATATTATTGCGTTGGATTTCAGAATCTCCCTCAATCGGTTGAGCACTCAGTGCTCTCAATGTGACCAAACATTCGATTTCTTGAGGTTGTGGTTCACATTCTTCGTCATCTTCTTCAATAAGAAGTGGCATGTCAGCATACGATTCATCATCTCGTTCACTTTCACTCTTGTATGTTCCATCATCCAATGCCACCATAGCTCGAGAATTAGGGCATTGAGAAGCTACATGTCTTCGGCCAAGGCACCTAAAACATTGAGCGAAGCACTAGACTTATTAGAAAGTGAACTAGATGAAGTGTTGGAGCTAGTTACCTTTGAAGAAGTTTGTGGTGTAAACTTCTTCCCATCTCCACCATTGAAACTCGAGGCTCCTTTCCATGGACCACTAGTCGGATTTGCTGAATTGGAGCGCCAAATCGCCGATTGTTGTTGGTGTTGCGTTGCCATGGAGGTAGTGGTGGTGTATTCCTCATAGTTTGAGGGTTTTCTTGAGTTGCTTTTCTACCTTCAAAGCCATTTGCGGCAATTCATTAAGGTCGTTGTAGTGATGCAACTCCACTAGATGAGCTATACTTGGTTAAGCCCATTCATGAATCGGCCATAATGGTCTCTTCGTCTTCTTCCACATTTGCTCTCATCATGGCTTGCTCTATCTCATTGTAATATTCATCTACGATTTGCTCCTTGAGATAAGCTTTGGAGCTTTTGAAGCAGATTTCTCTTGTGATGAGGTGGGACATATCTCTTTCTCATGAGTTTCTTGAGAGAAACCCAAGAAGACACTAGTCTCTTCATCTCCTCTTGCCTTGCGACAGTTTTTCTCCACCATGTTGAGGCATGTCCGAAAACTCTACCACCGCTAGTTTAACCTTCTTCTTCTCGGAATATTCATGGATGTCAAATATTACATCAACTTTCTCCTCCCGATCCATGTATGCTTAGGATCATTCTTGCCATGGAATTCGGTATCTTGATTTTATACGGCAAGATTGTTGTCTTGAAACCGTCTTTGCCCCTTCTTTTTCTTCTAGTATTGTGATCATCATCTTCACTTGAACTTGAAGGATCTGAATTGAAGGGTCGGTTTCCTCCTCAACTGGTATTTTACGAACTTCAAGACTCCATTTTCTAGTTTTCTTCTTCTTTCCCTTGGTAACAACTCGGTCGGCCGTCACGATTCTTTGGTCTTGGCTGTAGAACCAATATCTTTATTGAGGGACGCTTGATAGGCGCCACAGATAACTCAAGATGATCCAATCGGGTGTTGATTTGTCGGATCGGCAGAATGCGCCTTCAAGGTGTCATCAGCGTAATCTCCTCTTGTCTCTTTTGGCGGATTTGTCGCCATTTGAAAGAACTTAAAACCTGCACAGTTATTAGTTCCAAAATAGCCTACCTCACTTCCCCTAACCAATAACCGAGTAATTCACACACCAATAAAGGCTACACTCAGATTTTAGGAGTAGGGTTGATGTGTAGTTCACTCCACTCCGCACTTTTCCTGAAGTTCTAATCAAGACAAGCTCAAAAGTCCCCCCAGGTTAAGCAATTAAACTCAATTCAAAGCAAACAAGAAATTTAGAGGTCAAAGAATGATAGGCACACAAAAAGAAACAATAAGATTCGGAAGAAAACAAGAACACTGATTTTGCACAAATTGCAGAAATAGGATGATCGAAGAATTTCAAAACGAAATCCTCAAAAATTCCATAAAAATTCTCAAAGATTCTTCAGCATGTGTTTTGATACTCTGCAAAATTTCAGCTCAAATCTCCAATCCAATAGGCAAAAACAATTCTTGCAAGTTTACCAGGCAGTGAGATTTCGGGAATTCTCAGTAATCACGGAAATCAAGGCTCAAAAAATCGAGAAAAATTCCAAAATTTCCAGAAAAATTCTCAAATATTCTTCAGCATGTTTTCTGATTCCCTGAAAAATTTCAGCTCAAATCTCCAATCCAATAGGCAGAAACAATTCTTTCAAGTTTACCAGGCAGTGAGATTTCGGGAATGTTCAGTAATCACGGAAATCAAGGCTCAAAAAAAATCGAAAAAATTCCAAAAATTCCAGAAACATTCTAAAAAATTCTTCAGCATGTGTTTTGATTCCCTGAAAAATTTCGGCTCAAATATCCAAGCCAACAAGCGGAAACAATTCTTATAAGTTTATGTGACAATGAAGTACGGGAATTCTTAGCTGAGACAAATTTCCAATGATGCTGTTCTTTTTTTTTTTTTTCTCTGTTTTTTTTTTATCCCAACAGAATAACAATAACAGCAGCCACAAGATTCAATTTTTTTTTTTGGAGCACAGGTCGAGTAAGAATAACAACAAAACGTATGAACACGATTGAAGAAAAGAAGGTTTATGCACAGGTAGGACAAGAATAACAAGAACACTCAAAAAATATAGAACAAGGGATATGAACAACAAAGAAGAGCAACCCATAGGCAAGCTCTGATACCAAATTGATACGAACCTTACCCCAATAGGAGTAAAACCCAAATCTTACCAGAGTTGTAGGTTCCCGAACCGTCCTTCTTGTTGGACTGCTTTCTTTGAGGCAACACCCAACTCTAACCTTTGTGGGTTGAACCACACTATAGCCCTCTATAACCCCATGAGCAATACCCCAAAACCCCAACGATTTGAAGCTACCATGGAACCAAAATGCGCACAAAACCTTGAGAGAAAGAAACTCAAGGATTCAACTTTTGAATTGAATCTAATCGACTGTCTCGAATAGACCCAAACAAGTTCTTTCTTAGAACTGGAAGAAAAAGCACGTAAGGCTCTCAGGTTTGTAATTTTCTTAAGTTGTATTCAAAGTGGCGGCTGAATAGCCTTTAAATAAGATACAAGTGTGGCCAAGCTAATTCAAAGACCACTAGGGTTTGGATTGCTTGCCTTTAATTGACAAATTCAGCCCTCTCACTAAATAAATAATTAAATCCTAACCCAACTAGGACTGACTTAATAAATAAATCATATTCCAACACATAAAAAGAAATAACTACTAGACCAAAATAAAATAAAATAAAATAAATGATTACATGACCCGAAATTATGGATTGTCCACAACACTTAGTACATTAACGACTCGGTCATATTGAAGAAGCTTCTCCTCCTTGGCATGTACTTCACATATGAGTTGAGCCAAAGCTCCTTGCATTTTCCTTGTACGTGACCTCGTCATTGGACCACTCATGTCACGTAAAAGGTCGTGTGAGCGACGTGTGGGTATAGACACTTGATCATGCACAGCTTGTACGTCATTCTCTCCATTATGGCCGTTGGCGATCTCCTTATCTTCATCAAAAATTCTTTGTCATAAGTACTTCACTTCTGTCTCGCATCACTAAGCTTCTCACTAAAATAGCAAACAGGCCTGCGCTCCTAAGACAAAACAGCTCCTACGCTCACACCACTAGCATCACAATCAACCTCAAACAACTTATCAAAATCAGGTAAAGCAAGAACAGGTGCTGTACATAATTTCTCTTTTAATATAGAAAAGCTATTCACTGCTTCTTCTTCCCACAAAAATTTACCTTTCTTTAGGCACTCGTTAATTGGGGCTGCAAAAGTACTGAAATTTTTAATAAAACACCTATAAAAGGTAGCCAACCCGTGGAAGCTCCTAACTTCAAAAACAGTTTTAGGGGTTAGCCACTCTCTTATTACTCTTACCTTGGCCTCATCCACCTCTATTCTCTCAATAGTGATAATAAACCCCAAGAAAAGCAGTTTATTGGTTAGAAAATTGCACTTCTTAAGATTTATATACAGCTTATTATTCTGTAAAGCTATCAACACCTCCCTTAAGTGCATTAAACGATCCTCCTCAGTCTTACTATAAATCAGGATATCATCAAAATAAACTACAACAACTTTGCCAATGAAAGATTTCAGAACTTGATTCATAAGCCTAATGAAGGTGCTTGGAGTATTCGAAAGCCCGAACAGCATCACCAACCACTCATACAGTCTTTCTTTTGTCTTGAAAGCTGTCTTCCACTCGTCTCCAGGTTGGACACGAATTTGATGATATCTGTTCTTCAAATCCAGCTTTGTAAACCACTTAGCTCTATGCAATCTGTCCAGCATATCATTCAATCTAGGAATTGAAAATTTGTAACCCACAGTTATCCTATTAATGGCTTTACTATCCATGCACATCCTCCAACTCTTGTTTTTCTTGGGAGTTAATAATGCCAGAACAGCACAAAGACTCATGCTATTCTAAATGTGCCCCTTTCGCAACAACTCTTCCACATTTTCCTTTCGAATCTCGTTCTCTTTAGGACTCATCCTGTAGTGCAGGAGATTGGTCAAACTAACACCAAGAATTAAATCTATATGGTGTTGAATATCATGCATAGGAGGCAATCCATCTAGAATCTCTTTAGGTATCAGCTCTTTAAATTCCTCCAACAAAGGCTTAACAACTTCAGGCTGCTCCTCCACTTGTAATTCAGTCCCAGCCTCTATGGTCTACTTCACAACCAGTACATGAATTTGCCGAGTATCTGCAAATTCTACTTCAAATTTCCTTGTGAGAGTAATGAAATTATTACCTGCGGCCTACTTACTTTTATTCTTTAGTGGCAGCAACGTAACTCCATCTTTCACGAGACTATACCGATTGCTCCTTCCCGAATACTGAGCATCTACTTCAAATTGCCACGCCTTCCCAAACAACACGTGACATACATCCATATCTACGACATCGCAATATATCTCATCATAATACTTACCAATGGAGAATGGGATTTTGCATCGCTCAATCACTTGAATGCTCTCCACCCCAGATTTAATCCACTATAATGTGTAGGGGTTGGGATGCTTCTCCACAGGTAGCCCCAAATTCTTTACTACTTCCTTCCTAATAATATTATTCATGCTCCCACTATCAATGACTACAACAAAGATCTCACCCAGAATAATACATCGGGTTCAAAATAGCTGATGACGTTGTGACTCATCCTCCCGTTTTGGGAATAACATTATACTGCGCACTACACAATTCCGTTCCTTCTCTTTCTCTTCTTCAAAATATTCGTCATCACCATCTGGTCCGCAACAATATTCATCTTCCTCCTATTCTCTCGCTGCCATGTTCACGGTCTTCCTTTGAGGGCATTCATTAGATCGATGCTCTGGCTGATTGCATCGATAGCATTTATTCGCCGCCAGGTTAGCATACGGGTTTGGATTGACAGATCTTTGTGCCGGTGCCCCTTTCACCTCGGTCATAAGACACTTCTTCGCTGTTTTGTCTTCTTGATTTTGCCCTGCATCACAGCGATTGTTGTAGCCGCTCTTCTCTACTGGAATGACTGAGCTGCTACCTCTATAACTCTTGTAGCCTCTTTTACTCCGTTCATGGTTCATTAATTCGACCTTCATTGCCATATTTCTTGTTTCAGATAGATGTCGCAGGAATTGCATTTCGATTTTGTCTCGGATGAAAGGTTTCAGTCCATCAAGATACCTCGCCACCTGCTGTTCCTCTGTCTCTAACAGATTATTCCATTCGGCCACCTCATAAATTCGGCTGTATACTTATGTACAGTCCGAGTACCCTGTTGGCAGTGTTGGTATTGCTGGAATATAATCTGCTCATAATCTGGTGGGAGGAATTCCTGCTTCAAAAGCCTCTTCATCTTGTCCCAAGTCTGAACTCTCTCATTTCCTTCTCGCTCCCAAGTCTCCCACCATGCAGACGCACCCCCCCTTTAATTTACAGGCCACTAATCACACCCTTTTCTTACTAGGGTCTCCATGTAATCAAAGAACTTATCAATATCAGCAACCCAATCCAGAAAGTCTTCTATTCCTAGACTCCCATTAAAACAAAGTATATCGATCTTCAATTTAAAGTCGTTACCTTCATAATCTCTTTTGTGCTATTGTCCGTTTCTTCCATCACGTCCTATTTGAGACCCTCTATCACGATTTCTATCGCCACTATCGTCTGATAAGTGAATATAATGATAATTTCTAGGTTAAGATATCTCTATTATCTTATCTAATTATGGGAGAATTTAGCCTTATCTAACGTAAATTGTTATCTTGTAGGAAAAGTGCTTAAAGAATGATTAGATTGAAAAGATTGCTTGAGTAAGAAGGAAGGCCACGTTTCTTAAACAAAAGAAGGACTGGTATGTCAATGCCATAGCATGTAAATTTACATGCCACAGCATTGAAGAAAGCGGCAGAATCACGGAATTTGAGAGATTTTTGCAAATCAGATTATCCAGTTGCAACAATTGACTTCTACACAACATGGACTGCTAGTCTTCGTGGACGACAACAACTACAAATAAAGGAGAGCACAATACAAACGAAGACAACCCGTAGACAACCATAGACAACAATAGATTAGAGATAGTTTATTTTTAGTTTTATTTTTCCATGCAAGCCATGTTTAGTGGCTGAATTCCTTTTCTTTAGGACTGGGATGTAGCCATCGTTACATAAACTTCATTTATATAATTGTGATATTTTCCAACATCTGATTTATTTGGTATTATTTCTTGTAAATGTTTGATCACCATTTGCATGTTTAAGGTATTGGTGAAGAGGCGACAGCTGACATCAATATTAGTTCGTAAATTTTTCAGACTTTAATTGTGAATCACGATAGTAGATTCTCAATTTCTGCAACATAATATTCTGTTGTTCATCATGCGTTCATAGTAATTTTGGAGTCACGAAAGTAGTCCCATAATTATTATTTGAATAGTAATATTATACTCTGAGAGGAGATAATGTTTAATTATGTGAATAGTTGTGAGGATTTATCACAAAATAATTATATGAATGGAATTTATAGTAATGGTTGGTGAAATCCCAAGTCCTAAAGTTTGTTAATCTGAATTCTTTTAGTTGAACATTTTTAATATTGCTTGATTTTTATTACTACATCCACTTTTCTTTTATATGTTGATCTAGATAATAGGTATTAATATTGCTTAACCGGTAGTTGTTCACCTCTCTGTGGGACGATACTCGTAATTATACTATAATTGCATGACTTGAATTGAGTGGTAAAAATAACACCGAGTCAAATTTTGGTGCCGTTGCCGGGGATCGAACCCGGGTCGTCCGCGTGAAGGTGGTAATGAAGTTCATCAAGAGGAATATTTTCTCTAGATTTGGCATCCCTAGGGCCATCATAAGTGATGAAGGCACCCATTTCTGCAACAAATCATTGGAGGGACTGCTTAGGAAATATGGTGTTACTCATAGGATAGCCTTGGCATATCACCCACAAGCTAATGGGCAAGTAGAACTGGCCAACCGTGAGCTGAAAAGGATTTTGGAAAAAACTGTAGGAAGTTCACGTAAAGATTGGGCAGCAAAATTGGATGATGCACTCTGGGCATATAGGACTGCATTCAAGACCAACTTAGGAATGTCACCTTATAGGCTAGTATTTGGCAAATCCTGTCATCTGCCTGTAGAGGTAGAGCACAAATCATCTTGGTCATTGAGAATTAAACATGGACTTGAAAGGCTCTTTGGGAATATGAGGTTGCTTCAACTTAGTGAACTGGAGGAGTTTAGTCTAGATGCTTATGAAATCACCCGTATGTAAAAGGAACAGTTTAAGTTCTGGCAAGATAAGCACATCAAGAGAGAAGCTTTTGAAGTGGGAGAAAAGCTTTTACTTTTTAATTCAAGGTTCAAATTGTTCCGCGGAAAGTTGGGATCTCGATGGTGAGGACCATTCACAATCACAAAAGTGCTTCCCTACGGTGCATGTGAAATTCACAGTGAAAGGACTGGGGTTTTCAAGGTTACTGGTCAAAGATTGAAGCAGTATTTTGAAGGACAATCCATACCAAATGGAGTTTCATGCTCCTTGTCCAGTCTACAAACAGAATAACTAATGAGAAGTCGAGCTACAGACTATAAACAAGCATCTTGTTGTATATTTCTTTCCTTTTTAATTGTTATTTAGTTTAAGTCACTAACGTTTGCTTTGTATTTTTCATGTCTTTGAAGACAGGAGGCAGTCAATGGACAAAGAAAAAAAATGAGGAATAAAATTCTATCCAATGCCATGGCATGTAATATTGAATGCTATGGCATGATACTGGACAAGATAAGTAAAGCGTTGAGCAGGGATGCGATATTTCCAATGCCATGGCATGTAAATTCGAATGCTATGGCATGAAAAAACAGAAAGTTTCAGTATTTGCGCGCTATTTCAAACTGGCGGTCCACTTAAAAAAAAAATAAATTTAAAGTATTAAACTTACTCTTTGCCGGTTTCTAATTCAAATATTTTCAAAACTTTTTCCTCTTCTGGTTTTCGCTCTGTTCTCTCTACCAACTGACGAGCACCGCTCCGCGCCGCTGCCGTTCTTTCCATCACACCTCCTCACCGCCGACTGTGACTCTATCGCTGCCGTTCCTCATCGTCACCAGCAACCATCCACCGTTGATTACTCACCACTTCGTTCCCAACGACCTCGTCGCCTTCACAAATCCGGTTTGAATTTCTTCTTTCCTTCTGCGCGGTACTACACTATTTTGTATTGTTCTTGGACTATAGTTATTTGTTTTGCTGGGTATTAGTTAACTGTCTAAGAATTGGGTTCCTTGATTTTGTTCATCTTTAAATCCTTGACAGTGTATTACATAATCCCCAAAATTTGAAAATACCTTAAAATTTTGAAAATGCCACCCAAAAAGTGAACTAAAACAGGACAACAAATTCATCCCTCAAATTTTGTTAGTAGTCAAGCTGCTGCTAGATATAGGGCTTATAATAACAAAAGGATGGCTATCCCTGAACGAGGGTTGAATGTCCCAGGACCTATTAATGATGAAATCCATAAACGACACTGGGAAAAATTATGTGCCCATCCTGTCCCTGCTAGCTTACCCATAGTAATGGAATTTTATGCCAATGCTAAAGAGGAAGGGGTAAGCGATATGATTTTGTTAGGGAAAAGCAGTGTGCTTTAGTAGTGTGGCCATTGATTCTATGAATTGCAGGAACTAACTGAAGATGAAACTGAACATTTTCATGAATGGTTAAATTACCCTCTTGATTGGAATGGTATTTTACGTCATCTTTGTAAAGAACCCACAACTTGGAAATATTGTAAAATCTCAGGGGATGTGTCTGTTTTTCCTACCAAAAATTTGGCAGCATATCCCCGCGCATGGTTTTATTTTATTTCAGCTACTTTGATGCCTGCTTCTCATTTAAGTTCGGTACATAGGAATTGCGCAGCTTTGATTAACGCTATTATTCATGATATTCCTATTAACATTGGTCGAGTCATACATGAGTCTATTTCCTACTGCATTCAAGATGAAAGTTTAGCTTTTGTCTGTCCAAATCTTATTACTAGTTTATGTAAGGCAGCAGGTGTTCCTTGGAACGCGGATGAACCGTTACTGCCTGCAAAGGGAATTTTTGATGCTAAATCCTTCCATGCTATGAAGGATTCACAGAGTGGTTTTGGCCCTGATGCTGCATATGACCAACCACTTACACCTCCTCCACCACGGCAACGCTTAGGACAGAAATTAGAGCAGCTAGAAAAGATGGTAACTGATCATATAACTACCTCTCAAACTAACTTTCTTGCCCATCAAAACAGGATCGAGGAGCTATTTGCGTATCAAAGCGATCCAACGAAATCATCCACCAATCTTTGGTACAGCTTGCTCGAGAGAAAGGAAAGCGACCTTTAGTGTTACCACCCTTGCCAGTATTTCCGCACAAAGATGGCAGTTCAAATGATGATTCTGCTTGATTTCGATCAGGGAAGACCTTCTTTTCTTTATTGACTGTTTTTCTGTTGATTGTTACATTGAGGACAATGTGTATTTCAGTTTGGGGGGTAATTTTGTGTTTGAGTTTGACTGTGTGTGTTGCTGTGCTTCAAGATTGGTTGTATGTTAGTTTTGTTAGTATGCTTTGTTAGTTTTTTCTGGTTTCTGGTTTTCTGGTTTCTGGTTAGTAAAAAAAAAAAAAAAAGGAGAAAAAATTTGAAAAAAACAATGGAAACAAAAAAACAGAATGAAGAGAATGAGGAAATACAAAAACAGTATTATATGCTGAAATTCTTTGTTATGATCTATGATGAGAATGGTTTAAACCTCAAACTCATGGGAATACAAATATGCTATGAGAATGAGTAACTCAATCTTTTGGTGTGATTTTTACTCTGTTTTAACATAACTGGAAATCCTTTTGAGCACAACTATGATCAGTCCTTTGTTCTATGTGCAAAGTCTGTATAAACTAAAGGTCTGTATCCTTTTGAATGCAATAATTTGACTTGATTTGGAGATGAAGGTCATAGGCAGTTCTTTGGCCGTTTGAACCTTTCAAACTAACCCGGTTATGTATCTTATCCATTGAACCTATTTTGAGCCTAAATAATAGAATGGAAAGAACCACCATTCAAGATTATTTTTTTTCATAACCTCATTTACTACCTTATAGCCTTATTCATGTTAAATTTTTATCCTTCTAAAATCCCTTAAAAAGAGTTTAATTGCACTTTGGTATATATGATACAAGGGAAAGAGGGAGACATGGAGTCCAATGTGAGGTACAAGTTAAAAGAAAAATGGGTAGAAGAGGAGATAGGTTATGGGCTTAAAAGATAAAGTTTCTTGATACATTGGGTTGAAGGAAGTTGTTATTCTGTTATGAATAATGTTCTGTTGTTGTTTATTTTCCGACAAAAAAAAAAAAAAAGAAAGAGAAAGAGAAAAAGAAGAAAAAAAAGATGAAGCGAACTTATTCTGTTGTTCAGCCGCAAAGAATGCTTGGTTGGTGTACATTGTCAAAAGAGACTAGAGTACGATAAGTTGGGGGTTGTGAGGGAAGGTGCTACAATAAGAAAAAAAGAGAGTATCTGTCCAATGTGCTTACAAGAACTGAACTCTTTTCTTTGATTTTATATCTTTTCCCCTTCTTTGATAGCCAATCCTAAGCCTCACGTTACAAGCTAAAAGTCCTACCTGATCCAAATTGAGTTGGTTGTTTTTAGATAAAGGATGTGGATATTTGTTTTATGCAACTGGCTTTAATCTGGAATGATGGGATGTGATCCATAGCACACACACACTCTGGTGATGTTAAGCAGGTTTAGGTTGCTCTTTTGATTGGTCTTACTCGTGATTGTGGTGTTTTAACTTTCCTGTGGGTATTGTTGGGAATCTCTGAGATTTTGTATAACACTGATTTCAGATATTAATTTCTGTTGCTTGAGGACAAGCAAGTGTTCAAGTTGGGGGTATTTTGATAAGTGAATATAATGATAACTTCTAGGTTAAGATATCTCTATTATCTTATCTAATTATGGGAGAATTTAGCCTTATCTAACGTAAATTGTTATCTTGTAGGAAAAGTGCTTAAAGAATGATTAGATTGAAAAGATTGCTTGAGTAAGAAGGAAGGCCACGTTTCTTAAACAAAAGAAGGACTGGTATGTCAATGCCATAGCATGTAAATTTACATGCCACAGCATTGAAGAAAGCGGCAGAATCACGGAATTTGAGAGATTTTTGCAAATCAGATTATCCAATTGCAACAATTGACTTCTACACAACATGGACTGCTAGTCTTCGTGGACGACAACAACTACAAATAAAGGAGAGCACAATACAAACGAAGACAACCCGTAGACAACCATAGACAACAATAGATTAGAGATAGTTTATTTTTAGTTTTATTTTTCCATGCAAGCCATGTTTAGTGGCTGAATTCCTTTTCTTTAGGACTGGGATGTAGCCATCGTTACATAAACTTCATTTATATAATTGTGATATTTTCCAACATCTGATTTATTTGGTATTATTTCTTGTAAATGTTTGATCACCATTTGCATGTTTAAGGTATTGGTGAAGCGACGGTGACATCAATATTAGTTAAGTAAATTTTGGACTTTAATTGTGAATCACGATAGTAGATTCTCAATTTCTGCAGCATAATATTCTTTTGTTCATCATGCATCCATAGTAATTTTGGAGTCACGAAAGTAGTCCCATAATTATTATTTGAATAGTAATATTATACTCTGAGAGGAGATAATGTTTAATTATGTGAATAGTTGTGAGGATTTATCACAAAATAATTATATGAATGGAATTTATAGTAATGGTTGGTGAAATCCCAAGTCCTAAAGTTTGTTAATATGAATTCTTTTAGTTGAACATTTTTAATATTGCTTGATTTTTATTACTACATCCACTTTTCTTTTATATGTTGATCTAGATAATAGGAATTAATATTGCTTAACCGGTAGTTGTTCACCTCCCTGTGGGACGATACTCGTAATTATACTATAATTGCATGACTTGAATTGAGTGGTAAAAATAACACCGAGTCAACGTCATCAAAAAATTCGCTCTTTTTTTCTTTCGAACTCTCTGAAAAGAGATGGTTGTTCTGCCTGCGGACAAGAACATGTTCATCGACAAGTTCACCGCGAGTAACATATACACCCGGTCGTTTGTCGTTTCGCCGATTCTGGTTCACATCAACGCCAAGATCCTCGAACTGATTTGTTAGTTCACCGAGTCGTTCTTTGATACGATGAAGGCCCTGATCAATTCGCTGATCAATGCCTTCCATTAAAGGCTGCTCTAATCGTTGTAGGGCGTCACCCCCAAGGATTGGCGCTCCAGTCTCCTGAACATCATCATGAAGACCACCGCCAGTCGTCATAGGCTCTAATACCACCTGGCGTAGCGTTCAACACAAAGAAGCACTTGGGCTAAAATCAATTCTGAAAATAATAATAATTATCCTCCAAAAGAAACCCTAAACAAGCTTATAAAAGCCTAAACACAGTCTTACTAGGCTTAGGACACTTCAAATGTCCAATATTACAAGCTGCCCTTAAATTATAAAAATTCCTAAAATATAATAAAATTCGAAAAAGAAAGAAAATACTAAAAAAAAAAACTCCAAGTAAACGATTTTGAATCGCCGAAATCATTTGTTGGTCATGTCGAAGCGATGAGTATTGATCCTCATGCCGTGTTTCTTTAGACGGCCGAATTTGAGCTCAAACCGGTGTCGTCGACCCGGTCCGTCAATTCTAGTTGCCATACCGTTTGCCTTCCGATTGGATTTCTTCTTATCAAATTGATCTTCAAATGCGGCACTAATACATTCCCCATCACTGCTTTAGTTTTCGATATCTTCTAGCAACTTGTAGTAATTTTCTTTCTCTTTCTCGTTAATTAATTAAAAAGTTGTATGGATTTGATGTAGCTGCTACAAGGCCACCAAAATTTGAAGAAAACCAGCTTACCGACCAATATTATTGCGATTGACCTTGCTATGGTTTTGAATGCAGTCCTGCTTGCCAAACTAGTGGACGTTCGTATAGCAGCTATTATAATTATGCCACAAATGGAAGCTACTATTGTTTTTGCCACTAAAATTTCTGATGCATATGTAATATTTTAGTACGATTGGTTTGTAATATGAACTAACGGCACCATGCATCCTGTTAAATATCGAAATAAGGTGCTCGTCGGTTGTTGTGTCTTCCCATGTAACGTATTCCATTACTGCTGGTGCTTTAACAGTTAAAGCTGTGTGGTTTAGTTGATGATGCTTATAATAACATGCAAATGGCACCACTTCCTGTTAAAGGGTGCCTGCAGGCGGTGTTGTGTTCATTTATTCGGTCGTGTGTGTTATTAATGAAAAGTTTGGGAGATTTAATTTGTGTTCCTTTTAATTCCTCTACTTCTAACTTGTGTGGTAATAGCTCTTAGATTTCATTTGACTTAGTCATAAGTAATTATTGTCCTACTATGGACAACTGAATCGCAAGAATTCATGGCAATAGTACTACTTTCGTCTCTGTCGGCAAATTTACACGGCAAAAGACAAGAAATTTTTATGAGGAATTTTTTTTTCCCGAAACAATAGTATATATTTATTGTATTCACCAATATTTTAGGGAAAATCATAGTTTTAGTTCTTAATATTTTATCTAATATCACTTTTAGTTTTCAATGTTTTAAATCTAACACATTTAGTTATCAAATTTTCATATTTTGACGTATTGTGTACAATAGATGACTATTAAAGTAGGATAGGACAAAATTTGTTACATAAGTGTCACATGACTATTAATCAATCTCATTATCAAATTTTGAAAATTATATATATATATTTTTTTAAGTTTACTTTTCATTCCAAATCCTTATTATTTAATTAATTTATCTCACAAATCTTTAATATTTGAACATTAAAAAATACAGGCTTTGAACGAAAAAAATAAAAAGAACTAATTAAATTTGTGAAATAAAAAATTTAATAAAAAGTATGACTTATAGCCTTTAATTTTTTACGTGACAAGTGTTGCCATTTTCTATCTTAATAACTATCAATTATTCCAAAAAAGTCAAAATATAAAAGTTTAAAGACTAAATGTGTTGAATTTAAAATATTGGGGGATTAAAAAGATATTAAATAAAATATTGAAAACTAAAAGTGTAATTTAATCTTTTTTAATCTTTTTAATTTGAACTATGCATTGTCATTATTAGTAAGAATAATACAAAAATTTTATACTAAAAGTGAATTTTTTTTTTTAGAACAAAGAAATATTTTAAAACTGAACACTTTTTTCCTTGGATGGAGAGAGTACAAGTTATCACTTTAAATGTCTTCAAGTGTACGATCATATCATATGTAGTATAATATATTTTCTAATAAAGAGAGAACAAAATATACGAGGGGAGAAACGAAATAGATGCAAAATGTAAGTTTTGTCACGATACGGACATTTTGGTTTTTTTAGGGGCAAAGGGAGAATTTAATAGTTGGACGACATCCAAGAAGGGTATTAAGGTTAAGAAATGACATGATCAAATGGGCTGTACTAGTCAGCCGATCAGAAAACGCTGGGCTTCAAAGTTTGGGAAACGCTGAGTCAAATATCGGCCTCTTCGCCAACAACCCTCGGCAGTTAATAGTCATCTTGGACCTAATATAGTAAGTCCAAACAGAATACGTATTTCCTTTCTTAGGGAGGAAAAAGTACTACATGTAATTTTAATGTAATAAGTTAATTATGTAAATTTTTTTACCTCTTTATATATAAATAGACAGTCGTTTAAATTATAAACTATCCTCTCTATAATTGCACTATCTTACGTGATGCAACAAATGAAGAAAATCTCTTCTTATTGGAAAGATTTCTTTCCCTACATAACTATTATTAAAGGGTGCCTGAGTTCATGAAAAAAAATCCCATATTAAGAAAGCAATAATTTAAAGGTTTTTGTTAAAATTGAAATTAGTTTAGAATTATATATATATATATATAGATATATAGATATGGATTTTATTTTGAACTTTATAGTTTCTTCATATAAGTTGAAAATATTATAAAATAGACATTATAAACAGGTTGGAATAAGAAAAAAAAATCACAAAACTCAATCAAATACAATAAAAAATTTATTTAATTTTAAACCAATTTCAATTCCAATAAAGAACCAAACATAATCTAATTCTAATACCGACTGTAAGTGCAATTAAATATTTTAATACTGAATTAAATTATCACTCACTTATTGGACTGTAATTTAAATATTATCGCGTTGGAAAATTTCATCCAACAAATGGTATCAAACTTGAAATTATATTCGTCCTCTCTGTTATGAATCAGGCAAAAAATAAAGGTATAAATACAGTGTATAGTTGTAGTAGGCCAATGGGTCAAACCTATTGTGAATCAAACTAAAAAAAGAGGGTCTGGGTGTTATAAGTCGGATCAAAAGAGTAGATTATGGGTTGTTTTTTTAAAAAAAAAATTAAAAAATCTGCAAAACTTATTTAAAGAAGAAAAATGTTGAGTTTATAGTCAAAAGAAAAGTATCTCATATTAATTTGGGAGAAGAAAATAACTTATTTAATAAGTTGGTATAATTCAAATTATACTACTTTAATCTTTTAGGACTTATAAGTCGAACTCTCACTTATTTATTATGCTACTAAAGTAGACACCCCTGCAAATTTCATTGCCAGCAAGGATGTTTGAATTGTATTTTAGACAAATTAACAAAAAGGATCAGTTAAATTGTCTATTATCTTGACTAGGTCGGTTGTATATCCTAACAGGTAATAAAATTTAAGATTTCCTTTGAAAATTTGTTTGTTTGGTTACTTGTTAGAGGTTGAATTTTCTTACTGTTAGATATATTTCATGTAGGATTTGGTTTGAATTTTATGGAAGCATTTAATAATTGTAACACATTCCCGAACAGTCATTAAAAATTGAATTAGAATTATAGAAAAAATAAATCATAAAATTCAAATCAAATTTAATAAAATATTTGTTTGTAAATCACTATAATCATTTCTTAATTTGACCATATAATTTTTTTATTTGGTTATTGATATAAAAAAAATTCAATTTAGTCCATCAATTTCATTATTGAGCTCAATGTCGTCTAGTCGATAAAAAATGAGTTGAAATTAAGAAGCACAATATTCAACATCACGTGAGAACAATGTTAAGGTTTTAATGATAAAAGTAAAGGAAAATTATTGCAACACACTTTTTTTTTCCGAGAAAAAAATTATGTGTGTTTTTTTTCCCATTTCCAATTCTAATGGCACAAATAGAGATGATTACAGTTTTAAAACTCTCAGTTTTCCATTCTCTTAAAAGTGGAACCAGATTCGAACCATGAAGGAGTGGTTTGGGTTCGGTTTCAAAACTAGCACTTTATGATTAAGTTATAATTTCAATTTCAGTGACAATTGGGCTTCCGATTATGAAAAAATATATAATTTAGTTTTATGAGTTACAAAGAAAACATAACTTAAATTTAAAAAATATATATATTACTTACACTTAAAATTAAAAAAATAAAATTGAGAAACAAACATATTTTATACATATTTTAAAGGTTATGAACTTTGTCGTGAAAAAAAATATAAATTAGATTTAAATGTTGTAGACAAAATATTATCGAGACTTAGAAAAAAAATAGAAGTTGCACTTAAAATTAAAATGAAAGTGAGAAAATAATATTTTATTTATAGATATTAATTTTTTTAAAAAAATTCGCTTTTCCAAATCAAAATCAAACTGTTGGTTTCGATTTGATTCTTCAAAATATAAATTTAGAACTAGATTTGGTTTTAAACCTCAGACAAATCCCCTATTTCATCTAAATATGTAAAAACAAGTAGTGGTCAAGAGTGGACTAAAAAAAAAAAAAAAAAAAAAAAAAGAGTTTTCATGTTTTTAAGCCCCGGATAACTAAGTTGGTATGAAAGCTGTTGCGCAGAAGAAAATCCTCCTCTATACAAATTCTCAAACCATGCAGTAAAAGATCTAGAAGGAGGATTCTTAGATATGATTTTTAAAAGCCTCCACAACTTTAGTTTGTAAATCAGAACCGTGGATTCGACCAGAACTGTGCCCAGGTCTGGACATAACCACCAATACGTAGGATGTAATTCATATATGACGCAGGAAACCTTACGTAATAGAGGCCAAAAGTCCAGAAAACCTCATATTATGGGAAACTTGTCAGAGGTTAAAATTTGCCTGCCATGGATGGTTGACATTTTGTCTCTTCTTGAAAATCATTTTCCAGAAGTTTGACGGGTATGGATAAACAAAACAATAATATTGGTGGCAAAACAATAATTGTTGAGAAGTGTGGTTAAATATTTGGCAAACCCAAAAGAGGAAGACATCGCTACCTTTTAAGATTCAGATTAAAAAACCCACATTGGCATGGAAATTGCTATTTTTTTAAGAATCCTATCAAGTTTTCTTGTCGTTCGCTAATTAATAATTCATAAACTAATTGATATAATACGTAATTTCTTAGTCGTCTTTTTTTTTTCCCATGTTTTTCTTAGTCGTCACGACAAGGTTAATTTGCTGCACAGCTCCGTCGCAGCAATGACGGCTCATCAACCCTATATATATATATAATTATTTAAATCATCTCTAATTTTGGTATTTTGTAGTTTAGACTGCCACCCACAGCAAGAGAAGTATAATTGAAGTTTAGTCCACTTTATTGGCAATTTTATCTTAAACTCAAATACGGGTGGTAGTTGGAAGGAATGGGTGGGAATTGAGTGAGATTTAAATGGATAAGAAATTATTAGCAATGAAAAATAAAATTTTCATTAAATTTTGGGGTTGGATGGGAATTAGATTTAATGGGATTGGAATTTCCCAATTTCCATTGAGATCCAATTAAAATTTTCCATTTAAATAGTGGTTGTAGGTGATTGGACCACCATCGGACTATTGGTTGGCCAAATTTCAATATGGTTGTCAAAATTCGGCTAGAATACCTAATCGCCTGTGATTGCCATAATTTTAAAATAACAAATAAAATTTATTTATTAATAATATATAAATATATTAAAAAGCAAAAAATAATTAAAATTATCATATATACCCATTGATTATATAAAATTACATAATAATTACCCAACATTATCCAATAATTACCCATTTAATTTTTTACATTGGAACTCATGAGTATCCCTTAACTCGACTAATAAAATCCCATCTTAATAAAATTTCTCCAATTTATTCATAAAGAGTATTTTGAATAAGTATGAAAAGTCCAATAACTTTCATTTTAATGGGTATTCATTGGAATTATAGAAATTTTCCCACTTTTAATTGATACAAAGTCATATTGAAGGATGTTGGAATTGTAATGTCAACAAACTGACAAAAGGATGAGTTAAATTGTCTTGTATTTTGATAGGTGTGGCAAATAAATTTAATCCAAAAATTCAATCCAATCAACCTACTATTTTTTTACCCATTGAGTTAGGTCAAATAAATCGCAAGTCCAATGAGTTAGATTAAATAATAATTTATAATTTTACAAGTTAAATTGAATATTAATGGATAAAATTATTAATTTAAAATATTAAAAAAAATGGCTCGCAGGCCACTTGTTGTCGCCAACCAGAGATCAGCCAGCTGGCAGGGGCGGTGGGTCAAGGGAACGTGCCCCAGTGTCTCCATTATATATCCGTGACTAGATGTTATGATGATAGTAACTTATATCTAACATTTGTTAAATCTGTTGTAGAATATTGCGCCACAATTATATAATAGAACATAATGAAGAGAAAGTAAATAATAAAGAAAAGAGAAAAACACCGGAGATAGTAGAGAAATTAGAGGAGAAATTCTTATTTCACTTTTCTTCACCTAATGACCAAGCTATGCTCCTATTTATAGGAGAACAATGATGCACCTATCAATTGAATAGGGATATGAACAAATATTAGATAGGGATGAATATAATGAATATACATTCATGTATTTCATAACAAAATCAACACTCACATTATAAAATTTTTATTCTAAAGATCATAAAAAAAATTTGGTGGGAATTTAGATTTCCTTGTGTCCAAAATTAGCATTTAATTGGTGCAATATTTGGCCATTTAATTACTAAGGAAGCAGAAAAATTTAATGCGAAGAAGATTTAACGTCTTTAAACCTAAAACTTTTTGAAACATATGCTTTGATTTTCAAAAACGATAGTGATTAATTCAGTATTCATGCGAGTTTCACTATCTCGTAGGTGTTTTTTTCTTAAAATATATCTCTTTTGAATAGAATGAACCACTTTTTTATAAGTTAAATATTTTTTTAATTCTCATTTGATGGGAAATTATTTTATCTCATAAATTAGCGAAATTTTCTGAAGTTGAATTAGACCAACTATTCGTTCTCGTTGACCCACGTGCACAGTAGCGCCATTGGCTTATAAATACTCATGCAATTAGCTAGATCGAATTAACATAAGACATTAATTACGGACAGGTTTAATATTTCTATGGGCATGGGTAGGTCTCAAGTTATGATGGCAAAAATTTTCGGTGTTCTCATTTGCTTCGTCCTCATCGCAACCTCTGGTATATACGTGTTTCTGTATTACAGATATAGCTAGCTTTTCCATTGATCCGATTGCATTAAACTGCCTAATTACCTTGCATTAAAACCCAAATATCTTATATATGATCAGTGACATACATTGATACATATCACGTTTATATTTGATGTAAACGGCATGCTAGTTTTTTCAATAACTTCTACTAGTAGTTTTCTTTCTCTTTCTCGTTAACTAAGAATTTTGTGGGTTGCTTATTTTATTGATTATATCATCTTAATTTTGATTTGCGGCAGCTGCAAGGCCACCTAAAAATGAAGGAATACACAAGGACGACACCGTCGTACTTCCCCAACCCTACACAACTTGCTTCAATGTTAACTGTTTTCAATACTGCCAGGCCTCGTACCCAAATACTATTAACGCCTTGTGCCAGGTGTACTCTGATGGATACCACTGTGCGTGCAACCTACCCTGATGCAGATGCAAATTTTTATGCTAGGTTATGTGTATTCGCAATTGGTTTGTATTAATATGCAATATTTGATGGCACGTGGATTGGTTCTGTCTATAAATAATGTGCCGGTTGTTAATGTTTACTTCCAGTGTGATTTCAGAGAGTGTGTATGGGATTGACGTATGGTTTCTACTTGCAGTACTGCTTACTGTTGTATATGCAGTTTAAGTTGTGCTGCCATCTGTAATTCGCTATATGCAATTAAATGTCACCGTTTCCTGTTAAAAGTTCGGGATTGAATTTGCTCCTTCCCTTTATTTCCAGTGTTATCCATCCATTGGTACCACATGAATGAAAGGATGTTGGAATTAAACCCACACTCACCCACACTCATATTGAAGGGTGTTCGAATTATATTGTCAACAAATTGAAAGAAAGGATGAGCTAAATTGTCTGGTATCTTGACCAGGTTGTGTACCTTATAGGTGTTACAACTTAGAATTTCTTTCGAAATTTTGTCTTTGTTTACTTGTTAGAGTTGAATTTTCTTCGGGTTCAAAAAATCGGGTTACTAAATTTTATGGACCATGTATTTCTTGTCGTTGGAATTTTTTTTTTCAGAAAAACTTTTACCACTCAACTATATAAAATAGTTATTTATGTTCTTTTCATTTATTTTCTCTATTATTTATAACTGTATTTATTGGGAGGATAATATATGAGGAGCTCATGACTATTAGTCACAAAACTTTTGATAAATTCTCAACAAGACGTCAAGTTTACAAATTTTAGTGTTTTCAAATTATTAGCCTACTAGAGTATAGAACTCTTAAATTTACACCCAATGCGTAAATTATTTTGTTCTAGGGGGCTCAACTATGTATTGATAATTTTGCCCCCAATTTTCATGAAGTGTAACTAACGAAACAAATGGGAAGAGTATAAGATAACTATTTCAATTAGTTGAGTGATTAATTTTTTTTTTAATTTCAATGACCAAAATATATGATATAAATAACTTAGTGGCAACCAAACATTTTTTTATCAATTTCTTATTATCATATATATTTCATGTAGGATTCTGTGAATTTTATGGAATGAATTACTTGTGCTTCCATAATAATTATAAAATAGTCATTAGGAATGAATTCGAATTATAGAATAATTAAGTCGTAAAATTCAAATTAAATCTAATCAAATAATTCGGGTAAATCACTTTAACCATCCCTTAACTTCATATTGTATTACATTTTTGTTCTTTGTTGTTCAAAAAGGTTTCATTTAATCCAATCGATAAAACGAGTTAATACAACATGATAACCACAAGTAATTTTTAGGAAAAATTATATTTTTAGTCCTTTATATTTCATTTAAAAATATTTTTTTGGTCCTTTATGCTTCATACACGACATATTTAGTCCTTAATTCTTTAATTTTTTGTAGTCTTAACACATTTAACAATAATTAACAGTAAGATAAAATACTTTATAACAGGTAGATAATCAAAGTCAATTAAATTTTTATTCCTAATTAAAGAGAAAATTATATTTTTAGTCCTTTATGTTTCATATAATATCATTTTTAGTCCCAAGATCAACTCATTTTAGTCCTTTATATTTCAAGTTTTGATAGATTTGTTACAATTGATGAAAATTAATTATGAGATAACATATATACCCAAATTGAAATTACACATTTTCTTTTTTCTCTTTTACTCATCCAATTTTTCGTACTCATATTGAATCATTTTTTTCCTTCACATTTAGCAAAGCTTCCAATTGCTTTTCACGCAATGATTAGAACAAAAAAAATATCAAAAATCACGTAGTTAATCTCAATGAAATAATGTATACTAAACTGATAGTTTGTGAAATATAAGAAACTAAAATTGTAATTTTTATTTAATTTAAGAATGAAAAATTGATTTGGCTGACTTTACTTACTACCATGAAAGGAAATTTTTTATCTTACTAAATTTGCCAAAAATTGAAAGATCTTTGTCTAATTATCTCGACTGTGAGACATAAAAAACTAAAAATAATAGTGGGGTAAAATATAGGAGATCAAAAATACATTTTTTTTTCTAATTTTTAAAGATAAAAGTAGAAAAAAATTATCTCAATATATACAAGTCTCAATAGAATTTTTCTGACAAATAAAAAATAAATCATGTAATTATCTTCTATCTTTTTCAACTATAATGGCACCAGCCACCAATATCTAGGACATAATTTATATATGATGTAGGAAACCTTGCGTAAATATGGACAAATTAAGTCTAGAAAACCTTGCATATATATTATTGCGAAGTGTGGAAGAGGGTGCAATTTACTTGTCATGGATAGCTGACATCTTGGCTCTTCTGAAAAACCATTTGGAGAAGTTGACGTTGGTATTTTAGAAACCAAATATTTCATTAAATCTGGATAAAAATATCAATAATGGTGGTAAAATTTCCCACATTTGACAAAAATCGTACCAAATGTTGTGCCATTTTCATATGTAATCTAAGAAGCCATCACTTGAATGTTGAGAAGTGCGGTTAACAATTTGGTTTACCCAATGGAAGGCATCACCACCTTTTAGATTTAGGATAAAAAACTCTATCTTGGCATGGAAATACTTAGGAGTCGTATCAAGTCAAGTTTTATTGTCGTTTAATTATCTAATCAACAAACTACTTGATATAATACGTTTCTCTTAATCATTATTGTAGGAGGTAAAAATCCTACGTACAAAAATCACGCAGCGGAAAGACAACAAAATATTTATTTGGAGACAAGCAATAAGGTAGGAAAAAAATCCTACACTTCAAAATACAAACAGTAGGAAGAAACTCCTACTTCTCACAATTCTATTTTCTTGGAGTCTCTCTTTTTCTTGTTTTTCTGAGTTTCTCTTTTTCTTGTTTTTCTAAGTCTCTCTCAAAAACTAATAACCATGGGTCCTTTATATAGATCCCATATTTAATCAAAACCAATTAGGATTTGATAATCAAATCCCACACAAAATATGTTTTATAAAAAGAATCCAAATCTAATTCAACTAAGAATTAGTAAATCCTAATCAAAATATAATTTGCTAAATAAGCTTGGTTTAATACACCAACAAAGCCTCCCTTAAACCAAGCTTGCCATAAAAGTAGCTCCAACTCCATCTCGAGTATGAATTTCTTTTGAAATCTCCTTTGCCGTGTAGACCACGTACAATATCAACTTCTTGATCTTGATTATCACCTTCAATCTTGTCATTGGTGAAAATTTATACTTTGAAAATTTTCTATTTGCGTCTTCTTCTTGATCAAAAACCTCAACCACATTGACCCACTTGTCAAAACAATCATCTTCACCATTGCTATGCAATTCAAAATATTTTATGATACTCAATTTCTCTTCTAGGTAAAGAGATTCAAATTTTCTCTCATCTTCTTCAACCGTGTCAATGGTTTCTGATTTTTCTTCTAAATTAACGATTTCTTCATCAACCAAAACATCAAAAAATTCTTCTTGTTGCTCTACCGAACCAAGTATTTCTTCTTCATCTTTTACAAAATCAACTTGGCAATTTTCACAATCCATCTCTTCAAAATTTTGACTGTGAACAATAGACTCCACATTGGGACCATCTTTTTTCTCAATTATTGTAGTATCTTGAGGTTTTGATATTTGTTCCACTGGCTTGTTCTCTGATACAAGCTTCCCATCAATTCTTTGCTCATGAAGAATTAATGAACTTTGTAATTCTTCCATGCTCAAAGTTGATAAATCTTTAGTCTCCAATATAAGTGCAACAGCATAATCAAACCTCATAGATAATGAATAAAGAACTTTTTCCACAAAAAATTTATCATCAAGAATACACCCATTAAATTCCATCTCATTCTTGATATCCAACAAACGGGAAAAATAGTTCTCAATCGTTTCAAATTTCTCCATAGAGCACAACTCAAATTTTCTCTTCAACAATAACACGTTATTTTTTCTAACTTGATCTATGCCAATATAAGCTCTTTCTAAAATATCCCATGCTTGTTTGGCAGTTTTAGCCGTACAAATTTTATGAAAAATTGACATATCAATTCCTTGATGAATTTGAGATAAGGTCAAATATACCTTTCTTTTGGTTTCAACATCTGCATTATCTGGTACCTCTTTTTGAATGAACTGTAGCAAATCATATGCTCGAAGGTGTGTTTCCATCTGAATCCTCCAAAATTTATAATTTTGCTTTCCCGTGAGTTTTGGAACAACACATTTTATGTTCCAATCATCCATGGCTAACAAACAACTTTTAGCCTCCCTTGCTGGAAAATCACCAGAATCAAGAAACCAACAATTAACGTTGTTGGCTCTGATACCACATGTAGGAGGTAAAAATCCTACGTACAAAAATCACGCAGCGGAAAGACAACAAAATATTTATTTGGAGACAAGCAATAAAGTAGGAAAAAAATCCTACACTTCAAAATACAAACAGTAGGAAGAAACTCCTACTTCTCACAATTCTATTTTCTTGGAGTCTCTCTTTTTCTTGTTTTTCTGAGTCTCTCTTTTTCTTGTTTTTCTAAGTCTCTCTCAAAAACTAATAACCATGGGTCCTTTATATAGATCCCATATTTAATCAAAACCAATTAGGATTTGATAATCAAATCCCACACAAAATATGTTTTATAAAAAGAATCCAAATCTAATTCAACTAAGAATTAGTAAATCCTAATCAAAATATAATTTGCTAAATAAGCTTGGTTTAATACACCAACAATTATTAATTATAAGGTTAATTTGATGTCCCACGTTGTTTGCTAGAGCAGCCACGAGTAGATGTTTTACCAAACATTATTACACAAAACTAGGCCAAGCTCTAAGCGCCATGATTGTTTAATGGTGCGTATTATACCCCCTACAACCCCTTCCCCCCCCCCCCCCCCCCACCCTTTTTTTAACCTCATACAAATGATGCATGAATGACGGTCAAAATTGAATTCTTTAATTTTACGTGTTGGTATAAATATTAAACCAAGTTTATTTAGAAAATTAAAATATGATTAGAATTTAATAATTATTATTGAATTGAGTTTAAATTTTTTTAGAAAAATAATTTTTGTATAAATTTAGTTATCAAATCCTCTTTTTTTTTTTAAAGTAATAAGAGGTTTTATATAACAAAAAAAAAAACAAAAACAAAAACTCAAAACTATTAGTTTTTGTAAGGTTAAAATAAAGGAAAACTAAGGCTCCAAGAAAATTAAAGTTGTGAGGAGTTACTTTAATTCCTTATATTGTTTACAATTCTTCAAGTATAGGGTTTTTTTCCTACTATATTATTAACCTCCAAATAATTTTTTTTTATTTTATTCTACTGTATGACTCTTCTGTATAGGATTTTTTATATCCTACATATGGTATTAGAGCCAATAACGCTAGTTGTTGGTTTCTTGAACCTAGTGTTTTTTTAGTAAGAGAGGTTAAGAGTTGTTCGATAGCATGGAAAATTGGAATATAGTATGTGTTGTTCTAAAACTCATGAATAAGCAAAATTATAATTTTTGGAAAATTCATATAGAAACTCATTTTTGAACATTCAATTTATTACAATTCATTGAAAATCAGATACTAGATAATGTCAATATCGAAACTAAAATAAAGATATTTGACATTATCTCAAATGTGTTATTATTGAAGAGAAAATTTGAGTTGTGTGCTATAGAGAAATTTTGAGAACTATTTTTCTCGTTTATTAGATATCAAGAATGAGATTGAAATTAATGAGTATATTTTTAATGATGAATTCTTTGTGGAAAAGTTATTAATTCGCTATCTATAAAATTTGATAATATTGTAGCAATTATGCTGTAGACTAAAGATTTATTAACCTTGACTATTGAAAAATTGCGAGATTAATTAATTTGTTATAAGCAAAGAATTGATGGGAAGCTTGTAATAAAAAACAAGCTAGTTGAACAAGTATTAAAAGTTCAAGATATTATAATTGTTGAGGAAGGAGATAGTTCCAATGTGGTGTCTAACGCTTAATGTCAAAAATTTTTAGAAATGGACCGAAATTATGATAGAAGTAATTGTTTTTTTCAACCGCAAAATATCTATAACAACTCAAATTATTATTCTCATCATCTGAAGACTTTCGAAACACTTTATTTGAATTGTATTAGGAATAAGGAATTTGTTGATAAATTAAAAGGAAAATTTAATTTTGTAAAGGAAGAAAAAGAGATGGTTTGTTTGAGCAAAAATAAGAAATTGAAATTAATGATATTGTAAAAGAAAATAAAATTGATGTTTTGATTGATGAAAAGATCATTGATTTAGAAAAACAATTGGAAACCATCGACATAGTTAAAGAAGATTTGAGTCAGATGGAATCTTCTTGTCTCAAAGAGAAATTGTGTGTTACAAAATGTTTTGAATTGAAGAACGATAGTGAACATTACTGTTTTGAGAATAAATGCGTCCATATTGATGAAGTTTTTTTTTTTTTGGATAAAGGTGATGAACCAACTAGATTTTTTTTTTTCAAAATATAATTTTTCTTCCATGTCAAGATTGAAGGTGATAGTGAAAATCAACTATAAGTTGGTGTTACATATGATTTATACGGCAATAGAAATATCAAAGGAAATTCCTGCACAAAATATTATTGGAGGTGCTCTCATGGTAAGCTTAGTTTAAGGGAAGCAATGCTGGTATAAATATTAAACCAAAATTATTTAATAAATTATAATATGATTAAGATTTAGTAATTATTGCTTTAATTGGATGTGAAATTTTTTAGAAAACTAATTTTTGTATAAGGTTTCATTATCAAATCTAGTTGTTTTTTTAGTAATAAGAGATTCTATATAAAGGATTCAAAGCAAGTAATTTTTAGAAAAAATTATATTTTTAGTACCTTATATTTCACCCACTATTATTTTTTATTCTTTATATTTCAGAATTGACATATTTAGTCTTTGATTCTTTAATTTTCAGTAGATTTAGTACATTTAACAATTATTAATAGCAAGATAATATACTTTTTGACATGGAAAGTATTCTTTTTTTTTTTCCCATTGAAGAGAATGTGTATTAACTTTGTAAAAGTTAATGGTTACATTCAAGGTCCCATATGTGGACTCTTCTTAGCTCGCCATTAAGCTAAGACTAACGGACATCATGTCCCACCCTACCAGCACTACCTCCCACAAAACAACACTCCATCAATAAATAGTCTACCCTAACCAATACAACTACTGATTAGTAGTACTACTTACCAATGCAGTATCCCTCATCTATTTACATGGTAGCATAAAACTATCAACTAACTGAAATTACAATCATGAAACTCTACCCATTCCTGTTGTGCCAATGCAATCACTATCCTCTCCTCTCTCCATTGTTGCTGAAACACTCACACATTCCTACTCTTCCATATCATCCAAAGTATATACACTATCAATTGTGCCATATCTTCCCATAACATAGCATTCTGATTAACATAAATGTCTTGCCACCAATTTCAAAATTAAATTTTATTCTTAATTAAAGAGAAAATTATAGTTTTATTCTTTTATGTTTCATATAATATCATTTTTAGCCCCAATATCAACTCATTTCAGTTCTTGACATTTCAAGTTTTAATAAATTTGTTACAACTAATGAAAATTAATTATGAGACAACATATATACCCACATTTAAGTTACTCATTTTCTATTTTTTACTCAAGTAGAATCTTTTTTTTCCTTTCATTTTTCACATTTAACAAGGCTCCCAGCCGCTTTCTCTTACCATGATTATAACAAAAAATGTTAAAAATCACTTAGTTAACTTCAATGAAATAATGCAAACTAAAATTGATAGTGTGTGAAATAAAAGGGACTGCAAATGCAATTTTTCTTTGATTTACGAATGAAAAATTGATTTGGTCGACTTTAATTAATTGCCATCACGACAAATTTGTTGTCTTACTATTAATTACTGTTAACTGTACCAACTTTGCCATTTTTTTTGAACAAATGATAATATTGTATTTCATAGGAATAAATTTACATAACATTGCCCACTGGCAATTGGAGACTTAAATCTCACATGGAGTCTAAGTGAAAATATGGATTTTCCCATGCCGCAAAGCTATAAAAGTTGAAAAAAAAGAAATAAAAAAACCTAACTTGTCGGTTTTTCTTTGAGATCCCGAAACTACAAGCTGTAGAAGAAATGGAACGCCTATCTTGGTTCTTAATTCTTGCTCATTCCTATCTAGATGTTACCTTATACATTCATTGTCCCATTTTCTAAGTAAGTGTCAAAACACCTTAAACATGGAGGACAAAACCTAATACTTAAGGCATGCACCCTTAATACGTAAGGACATGATACTAGCTAAAAAAAAAAAATCGCACACAGCGTCGCACCTAAAATTGCCCAGACAAACAGTACTTTGGCAAGGAAACCCAGCCTTCCGGCTTTTTTATTTATATTTGCCATTAAAAGATCAATTTCTAAATATCTTGACTCTGGAACATAAAAGACCAAAAATAATAGTGGGTGAAACATAAGAGATTAAAAATACAAATTTTTCTAATTTTGAAAGGTAAAAGTAGAAAAAAATTATCTCAATAAATACAAGTCTCACAGATTTTTCTAAAAGAAAAAGGAAAGCGTGTAATTATCTTGTATCTTTTCATCTCTAATGGCACCAACCAGCAATATACAGGACATAACCAAACAGCAATATACAGGACATAATTTATATACGATGTAGGAAACCTTGCGCAAATATGGTCAAATTAAGTCTGGAAAACCTTATATATTATTGGGAAGTGTGGAAGAGGGAGCAATCTACTTGGCATGGATAGCAGACATTTTGGCTCTTCTGAAAAAGCATTTGAAGAAGTTGACGTGGGTAGTTCAGAAACCAAATATTTCAATAAATCCGGAAAAAAATAACAATAATAGTGGTAAAATTTCCCACATTTGTCAACAATTGTACCAAATGTTTTGCCATTTTCGTATATAATCTAAGAAGCCATCACCTGAATGTTGAGAAGTGCGGTTAACAATTTTGTATACCCAATGCGAGGCATCACTACCTTTATAGATTTATAAAAAAAAGAATCTATCTTGGCATGGAAATTTCTAATATATTTAAGAGTCGTTTTCAAGTCAAGATTTCTTGTCGTTGTTTAATTATCTAATTAATAAACTAATTGATATAATTCGTTTCTCTTAATCATTGTTATAAAGTTGATTTGATGCCTCCACCAGTAGATGTTTCACCAACCCTCATTACACAAAAATAGGCCCAGCTCTAAACGCCATGATTGTTTAATGGTGCATATTATACCCTCACACCCCCTCCTTTTTTCAAAAAAAGAAAAACCTTAAACAAATGATGCATCGTTAGCGGTCAAAATTGAGTTCTTTAAGTTTATGTGTTGGTATAAATATTAAACCAAACTTATATAAAATTATAATATACTCCCTCCATCTAAAAAAAAGAGAGTCCACTTTTGACTTTGTACAACTTTTTTTAAATTATAAAATACAACATACTTGATGTATAATTAAATATATAATTTTTTAAAACATTTTTATCTCTACTTTTTAAATTTGGATTATATATATTATCATTATTAAGGGTAATACAAGAATTTCACTCCAAAAATAGTTTTTTTTTTTTTGGACAAGGCAATTTTTTCAAACTAGACTCTCTTTTTTGGGATGGAAGGACTAATTAAGATTAAGTAGTTATTACTTTAATTGGATTTGAATTATTTAGAAAAATAATTTTTGTATGGAATTTGGTTATCAAATGTTATTGCTTTTATAGTAATAAGAGGTTTCATATAAAAAATTGAAAACTATTAGTTTTTTTAAGGCTACAAGAAAAGAGAAGTGAGGTTCCAAGAAAATTAAAGTTATGAGGAGTAGAAGTTTCTTTTTGTTATTTGTAATTTTTAAAATATAGTTTTTCCTATTACATTGTTAACTTGCAAATAAATTGTTTTTATTTTATTCTACTATGTGACTCTTATAAATGGGATGCTTTATATCTTACATGTGGTATCATAGCTAGCAATACTTGTCCTTGGTTTCTTGATCCAAGTGTTTTTTTTTTTTTTTTAAAGGGTGGTTTAGAGTTGTTCATTAGGCATAGATGATTCGAATATAGTATGTGTTGTTCTACAACTCATGAGTAAATAAAATTATAATTTTTGGAGAATCTTGATGGAAACTCATTTTGAGCATTCAATTTACTAAAATTCATTCAAAAGGAGATACTAAATAATGTCAATGTTGAAACCGGAAGAAGGAATATTTGACATTATCTTAAATTCTTTAGGCAATTGATATGTCAAAATTTTTGTATAAAATTTCTATTGCAAAAATTGCCAAACAAGTATGGAATATTTTTTTAAAAAGCATATATCGATATAAATCAAGTTTTAAAAAATAATGTATTGTTATTGAAGAGAAAATTTGAGTTATGTGCTATAGAGAAATCTGAGATACTCGAGAACTATTTCTAGTTTGTTGGATATCAATAATGAGAGGGAAACTAATGTGTATATTCTTAATGATGAATTATTTCTAGAAAAAAGGTTATGAATTCACTCTCTATGAAGTTTGATCATATTGTAGCAATTATGTTGAAGACTAAGGATTTATCAACCTTGACTAGTAAAAAATTGCAAGGTTCATTAATATTTTATGAACAAAGAATTGGTGGAAGACTTGTATTAGAAAACAAGCCAGTAGAACAAGTACTAAAAACTCAAGATACCACAACAATTGAGGTAGGAAATAGTTCCAATGTGGAGTCTAATGCTCAAGGTCAAATTTTTGACGAAATAGATTGTGAAAACTACCAAAATTATGGTAGAAGTAATTGTTCTACTCAGTACCAAGATAGTCATAACCACTCAAATTGTTCTTCTCATCCTGTGAAGATCTCCAAAATGCTTTCTTTGAATTGTGATAGGAATGAGGAACTTGTGGATAAATTAGAAGGAAAAGTTAATTTTGTAAAGGAAGAAAAAGTGATAGTTGGTTCAGTTGAGCAAAAGTAAAAAATTAAAATTGAAGCTATTGTAAAGGAAAATAAAATTAATGTTTTGGTTGATGAATAGATCATTGACTTTTTAGAAGAACAATTGGAAACCATTGACATGGTTGAAGAAGATATGAGTCGCATGGAATCTTATAATCTCAAAGAGAAATTGGATGTCATGGAATGTTTTGAATTGAAGAATGATAGTGAACATTATTATTTTGAGAAGAAATACATCAATATTGATAAGTTTTTTTTGATAAAGGTGAAGAAACAACTAGAATTTTTCAAAATATAAATTTTCTTCCATGTCAAGATTGAAGGTGATGACAAAAATCAACTTCAAGTTGGTGTTGTACATGGTTTATATGGCAATAGAAATATCAAAGGAAATTCATGTTCGAGATGCTACTGGAGGTGCTCTCAAGCAAGCATGGTTGTATGAAAGCAATGTTGGTAGAAATATTAAACCAAACTTATTTAGAAAATTATAATATATTTAGGATATAATAATTGTTACTTCAATCAGATTTTAAATGTTTTAGGAAAATAGTTTTTGTTTGGGATTTGGTTATCAAATCTAGTTATTTTTCAGTAATAAGAGGTTCTATATAAGGATTTAGAACTATTAGTTTTTGTGAGCTTACAAGAAAAGAGAAGTGAGGCTCCAAGAAAATTAAAATTGTGAGGAGTAGGAGTTTCTTCCTATTGTTTGTAACTTTTAAAGTGTAGTTTTTTTTCCTTATTGTATTGTTAGCCTTTAAATAAATTGTTTTTATTTTTGTTCTACTGTGTGATTCTTACACATAGGATTTTGTCTAGCATACATTATGCTTATCCACTTTTTGGTTGTGTTGACTGAATACACAGTGAGATAAAAAAGAACAATTTTTTCCAATTTAGCTTTACATAAACTAAAGCAACTTAAAGTATTCAAGAATGTAATTTTGTTGAAAAATATCTTAATAGTATTTAACAATTAATGGCTGAACCTTAATTGAATCATGATAGACATTAGGTGTGGCAAAATTTTTAGTCCCAATTGGAACCCAATGGAATGGGAACTAGTGGGCTTCCTATACCTATTAAAAAAACCATTAAAAATAAATAAGAGGAATTTTATTGGGATAAGATTTTATTGAATGAGATATCCATAAGTGTCAATAGAAAAGTTAAATAGGTAATGATTAGGTACGGTTGGATAACTAATGGGTAATGACAATTATAATTATTTTTTTATTTTTTAATACATTTATATATTATTAATAAATAAATTTTATATTTTATTTTAAAATCATAATGGTCATGGGGGGCTAGACCACTACTAGCTAGCTGGATTCTGACATAATTGCTGGAATTTGGCTAGAATTTAGTAGGCCAGTAGCAATTGGGACCCATGGTAGTCTCCAGTCATAGTGACTGGAAGTGGCTCAATTTGTTCTAAATCATGAAGGTCTTTAACTGATGGAATATTGTCTTTAGTTTTTATTGGCAAAATGCAAAAGTTATCACTTTCAATTTGCTTCCTTGTTGAACAAATTTATGTTGGAAAGCATAAAGTGATTATCTATGGCTGTAATGCACATCATCTGTCCTTTTGTTTGATCTGTGTCCTCTTTTTATTTAGTTTTCTGCAAGTGATGAAAACTTTCTGTAGCAGAAATTGCTTTTAAAACAAAGATACTTGTTGCTTTTACAAACTTTCTGGACTAAAGTATTGCAAAAAGGGAAAGAGTTTCTGAAATTCTGAACAAATCCATATAGCTACAAAAACTATTCATAAATTACTTGCTCTCTCTCTCTCTCTCTGGCTGGTTCTGGATTTATTTTTTATTTTTTCCTGATTTTCCTGATTTTTCTAGACTGAAGTATTGCATAAAGAGAAAGAGTCTCTGAAATTCAGAACAAATCCATATAGCTAAAAAACCTATTCATAAATTACTTGATGCTTTCTCTTTCTCTCTCTTTCTCTCTCTTTCTCTCTCTCTGGCTGGTTCTAGATTGATTTTTTCATTTTTTTCATTTTTTCCTGGTTTTTCTGATTTTTCTGGATTGAAGTATTGCATAAAGGGAAAGAGTTTCTGAAACTCTGAACAAATTCATATAGCTACAAAAGCTATTCATAAATTACTTGATGCTCTCTCTCCCTCTTTCTGTTTGGTTCTGGATTTATTTTTTCATTTTTTTTCCTGGTTTTTTTTAATTTTTCTGGACTCCTTGTACTGCAGATGTGGAAAGAGTTTCTGAATTTCTAAACAAATCCACATAGCTACAAAACCAATCCTTTTCTGGTTGTATGAGTGGTTTGTTTTTTTGGTTCACTTGCAGTTTTTTTAGGTTATTTTTTTCTAGTTTTTCTGAACTGAAGTGTTGTGACTGTTTTGTTTTTGGTTATGTTTTTTAATTTTTTCTGAATTCAAGTAGGATGCGACTAGTTTTCCTGGACTGAAGTTTCTAGACCAAAGTAGATTGAAAGTTTATTTCCCACCAGTGTCTCATTAGTTTTTTTGAAGCTATGTGGAAATTGCTGTAAAAATCTTCCTAGGTAGAGTCATAATTATGGAAAAATAAAATGATTGGCATGAAATTATCTTTTGATTCAAGTGAGCTACAAAAAATAGGCAATAGCATTAATCTAACGTGTATCTTAAATATTATTGACACAACAAAGATGAGGATCTCATGTATGTTATCACTATGATGAAGTTAATCCATGTTCACTAAGTCAACTCACATATACATTTATTGTGTTCCTACATCTTACTATTAGCAGATGTTATGTTAATCTCTTTTGAAAAGTTGCCATACTATTATTGACTAGCATTGAGCATAGTTTTGCGAATATGTTTATGTTTCAATAGCTATATTTGTATACTTATTTTTATTGATTGGGTATCTTTTACTCTAAATGTGCATTGACACAATGCATGAACAGGTAGATGGAACTTACGCGTATAATTTGGAAAGCTTGGCTGAAAAAGTTTGTATTATTGCTCAAGATAACGGTGAAGGACAAAAAACACTTCTTGAGATCATCAAGCTTGGAGTGCCTCAACACCATGCATGAATAGGTTTTGAATATTGAATGACTAGTATGATTACTTTCATTACATATTTTACATTGATGATGTTTGTATTACAAAGATAAATAATGTGACTATCAATACAGTGATGTTATTAGTGATAAATACTAAAATATATCACGTTACATCTTTGGTGAAAATTGTTGCTAATAACACTATTTAGGGACAAAATTTTTTTGTCACTAATTCCATTTGCCAACAAATATTTTGTGACGAATTTTTTTCACCACTAATGCAAAGCGTGTCAATTTTTTTTCGTCACAAATTGCATTGGCCAACAAACTTTTGGTGACAAACGTTTTTCATCACTAACCATTTGGTGACGACAAAAATATCGTCACTATTTCATCACAAAATGAGTTGACCAAGGTGCCTTTTAGTGACAATTTTTTTTTCCGTCACCAAAGCATACAAAACTACTCACTGACCGAAATAGTTTTAGTGACGAATTCTTTTCGTCACTAAACTTCGTCACTAACCTTGCACAATTAGTGACGACTTTTATCTTTTAGTGGTGACTTCTTCCCCTTTTTAGTGACGACTTTTTTCCGTCACTAATTTTCATCACATCCTCGTCTCGTCACTAAAGCCACCAATTTAGTGACGACTTTTTTTTTTGTGTCACCTAAACCCTTTAGTGGCGGAGCATTAGTACGACCGAGTGACGAACCATTTTTTCATTACTAAATGGTTTTGGTGACGAAAAAGTGCCTTTTAGTGAAGAAATTGCTATCGTCACTGAAGCCCATTTTTCTTGTAGTGAGAATAAGTCAAAATAAGAACTATCAATTACAAACAACTATTTTCTAATTTTCACTCATTTGAAAAATGCTCTCTAAAAGTTTAAATTCACTTTTTATCATCTCCAAATTTATAATTTTTACCATGTTAAGTAATTTTAATTAATTGTTAATATATAATACATTATGAATAAATAAAATTATTGCTTAACTTTGTAAATGCAAGATGCCAAAATCGGAGGTGATAAGGATAAAAATGGCATCGGACTTGAGGTAGTAGAGTTATGGATGATCTTGAATTGAGGTTACATTTCTTATTTTCAACAAATATGAATTAGACTTCAACTATGACTTAATCTCATTATAAGAGATGACTTGAACTCTTTTGACTATACTACTGTTAAAGCATCTATATAAGGCGTGTTGGGTAACCATAACAGGCAACAAATTCTATTCATCCTAAAAAATATTCCCAAAAATCCTATATTGACTTGAGTAATGGAGTGTCTTCAGGGACACCATTCCCACCCTTGTAGATTGTTCGTGACATTGGTGGGGACACTGTTCCCACCTTGTAGGTTGTTCGTGACATTGGAAATTGACGGGGCAAATCATTGATTCATCAGGAGGTGATTTAAATAATTAGAAATACAATTTAACTAAACTATTTATAAATTGTGTAATTCAATAACTAAATGTATTAGGTCTCATTTGCCTTAAATCTATTAGAGGAATAATTAAAATCAAATTTGCACGTTAACAAACCAAATTAAAAAATTTTAAGTAGGAGGGACAAAATCAAACTAACATTCCAAGTTAAAGAACAAATGACACTATTTACCTAAATTTAAAAGCATAAAAGCTAATCCACGCCGTTTTTTCCTCGTCGTTTATTTTAATTTCTTCTTATCTATTGTATTCTTTTCTAGTTTGAAACCAACTTCATCACTATTCCAGCATATGATTTGCCAAATACAAAATTATTCAATTTATTTAACTATTGTTAGGGTGGAAAACCATACTCACAAACAGTAAAGCAATAAAAACATTACTTTATATCAACATAACAAATCCACAAGCCATGAAAGTTCAATTAGTCACATATAATATGGAGATTAGTACTCAACACCACAAAACTGTTTCGTTTTCTTACAAATTATGCCATATGAAGAATAGCACTCATCTCAATATATTAGACCAGTTCGATTTCTTAAAAATTCGTCAGTAAATGCTAGAATAAATCGTAGGAAGAAATTCTCTCACTTCTTAGAAGTCATTATTAAATTTTCACTCTTTTTCCTTTACCCTTTTCAAGATCTATGGTTCTTTTGTCCTCAATATAAAATCTCAACTTATCCAAAATTAGCCAAAATTTAATAGCAAAATTCTACACACATTTGTCAAATCAGTGTGGAAACTATCTAATAAACAAATTACCATATTCTACTCAAAATAAAATTTCCAAATTAAGTTTGATTTAATTTTCCAATATCATTCCAAAAACACTTTCATCTCTTTTCATGTATATGACCATCTTTAGGATAAATAGAGTCCATTTATCCTTTATCTTTGAATGTTAGTTCAGTTCCATTTCTTATATTAAAAAAGTTTCAATTTGTTCCCTTAACTTATGAATTCGGTTGTAACGGGTCCTTGTAATACAATCGATCTAAATGAAACTTAATGCATTCAATTACTAGCATGCCAATTTATCAATATTTTATTTAAATTATATTTCTACTTATTTAAATCACTTCCAATTTTTTATTTTGCAATTTTGATAGTCAAGGGATTTTTTTTATTGATAATATATTTTTGATAACCAATAAAAATTGGTGTACTTGTTAAAATTGTAAAGTTGGATGATGATAATAAGGAAGGAGAGTGTCGCAGCCAAAGGAGTTGAAAGATGAAGTTGCTAAGTATTATGCTAGCCTCTACAATAAGGTCTCAGCTATTGGTGTCTCGGAATTACAGTGTCATTTTAAAAGTATCTCAGAAGCTCAAAGGGATAGTCTAGAAGTTCCTTTCTCCGAAATTGAAGTTTGGGATGCAATCAAACAGTGTGACGGGAACAAAGCTCCGGGGCCGGATGGTTTCAACATGAATTTCTTCAACCACCACTGGGGATCTGTCAAAGCCGATGTGATGTCTTTCTTAGAAGGCTTCTTTGAGTCTGAAACTTTTGACAAGGGTGTTAATGATTCCTTCATCACCTTGGTGCCAAAAATGGACAACCCTGTTCATTTAAAGGACTATAGGCCTATCAGTTTGGTGAGGAGCATCTACAAAATTTTGGCCAAATGCTTAGCAAGTCGGTTGAAAAGTGTGATTAATGAGGTGATCGGGAATAATCAGTTTGCATTCCTAAAAAACAGAAAATTGTCCGATTGCTTCTTAATTGCTAATGAAGCTGTTGATTATCTAAGAAGGAATAACGGAATTGGTATTTTGATGAAGGTGGACTTTGAAAAAGCATTTGATAATGTTGATTGGGATTTCTTGGATTTTGTTATGCTGAAGATGAATTTCGGAAGAAAGTGGAGAAGTTGGATCCGCTTCTGTTTGGCCTCGGTATCAATGTCTATCTTGATAAACGGTTCTCCTTCTAAGCAGTTCGGTATCAAAAAGGGTCTTCGTCAGAGTTGCCCTCTCTCACCAATGTTGTTTAATATCTTGGTTGAAGCATTTAGTGTTCTCATGCAAAAAGGAGAGTCCACTGGGCTGTTTGAGGGGCTACGAATTGGCCAAGGAAGCTTCAGACTAGCACACCTACAATATGCTGACGACACTCTTGTCTTTATCAAACCTGAACTAGAGGGTGTTCTGAATGTGAAAAGAATTCTAAAATGCTTCGAGGTATGTTCGGGCTTAAAGATTAACTTTAATAAAAGCAGTTTGATTGGTGTTGGGGTGGAGGCAGGGCTCTTGAATGCATGGGCCGAATGCCTGTCCTGTAAGGTTGAAACCCTTCCGGTTAAATATCTTGGCCTCCATTTGGGGGCCAATTCCGCTGGTGAAAGAATCTGGAGACCTGTCTTGGAGAAAATGAGAGCAAAGCTTGTCGGCTGGCAAACCAGGTACCTTTCGATGGGTGGTAGAGTGGCCTTAATCAATTCTGTTTTGTCAAATTTACCGGTCTTTTTCCTAACTGTTTCAAGCTCCCGTGTGGAGTAAAAAATGACATGGACAAATTGATACGGAGATTCCTCTGGGCCAGTTCGAATCACCACCTTAGATTGCATTATGTGGACTGGCATACAGTCAATGCCCCTAAGTGGCTTGGGGGCTTGGGTATGATTGATTTCCATTTAAAAAATTCTGCTCTATTGTCAAAATGGCTATGGAGGTTTGGCAACGAGGTGAATTCGCTATGGAGGAGCTTCATGGTGAAAAAATACGGCCTGGATAAGAATCGTCTACTCCCCCTACCTCGCAACAACAAATTAGTCTCAAATTCTTGGAAAGCTATCACTGCATCTCTTAATCCTTCTGATAAGCTCTATGATGCTATTTCATTAGGAATGAGGACCTTGCTCGGGAAAGGAGGCAACATTGTCTTCTGGTACGATGAGTGGATTGAAGGTATGATCTTAAAAATATGCTTCCCTCGTATTTTTGCATTGTCTGTTAACAAGGATGGTTGTGTGGCCGAATTTGGTAGCTGGATAAACGGTCAATGGGTCTGGAAGATTGAGCTCCGTAGAAACACTCTTGATTGAGAAAATCAGCAGTGGGAAAGTTTGTTGATTACTCTACAAGGGCAATATCCTAGTCGCTCCTTCGATGACCGGATCATTTGGCGTTGGGTCCCGAGCGGTACTTATTCCACCTCCTATTTCTGTAAAGCTGTGTTGCTACCCCAGAGGCAAGGGAGTGTAATTTGGAACTTAGTGTGGAATGGGTTTGCTCCACCTAAAGTGGAAGTCTTTGTCTGACAGCTAATCCATCAAAAGCTTCCTGTTAGAAGCTGTTTGCTCAGAAGGGGTATCATTAGAGCCGAGCTAGCTGTTTGTCATTTCTGCAACTCTGAGCTGGAATCTGTCCAGCATTTGTTTTTTAATTGCAGGTGTAGCTAGTTGGTGTGGACAAGATGTTTGGAAGTTTGGAGAATTTCATGGACCTGCCCTGGGAATCCGTCCACCTTCCTTGTTAGCTGGCAGCACTCCTTCCCGGATTCCAATGAGCGGCAGCCTTGGATTTTGCTGTTTTATGCCATCGCCTGGTCAATCTGGCTATGTCACAATCAGGTTACTTTCAACGATAAAAGTTTCGAGCTATCACAACTCATGGATTTGATTTTCATTAGGTTTGCGACTTGGTTCAAAGCAAAGTGGCCTTCCTCATCAACATCCATTTCTGATCTATTCCTTCAGCCGACTAATGCAAGAGTGAGGCAAGCTCATGGGTGTAAGAAAGCAAATGCCTCTTGGTCCCGTCCTCAACCGGGTAGAATGAAGTTTAATGTGGATGGTTCTGCTATTGGAAAACCAGGTATGGCTGGGATCAGGGGTATTGTTAGGGATGATCAGGGTAGAACAAAGGCTGTGTTCTCCAATCATGTTGGAATTCTTGATTCAAACCAGGCTGAATTCTATGCTATTCGTGAGGCTTTTCGAGTGTTCTCAGAGTCTGTGTGGAAAAGCTCTCATGTGCTTGTAATAGAGAGTGACTCTACTAATGCTATCAAGTGGTTAATGTACCCAGAAAAAGCCCCCTGGCATCTCAAAAATGTCTCGAATCATATAGATCTGTTGAAGGAGAAAATCAAGCAATGGGAGTGTCAGCATGTCCCAAGGGAGAATAATAGTGTTGCCGACAGGTTGGCAAAATCCGGTGTCTCCAAAGTAGAGAATCTATTGGCAGTTATTGAATAATTAGTATAGTTCTTAGTAGGTGAGTAGTATCTGTAGTAGGTTTGCTTTCCTATCTTTTAAAGGCATATTCATATCCTGTATTATCTGCTCTTATTTTCTAATAAAATATTTTGCCTTGTTGGCTTGTCAAAAAAATAAATAATAATAAGTGAAATAAAACTTTTAAGAAGTGTTTTGGAAAAGAGAAAAACTTTGGAGTGATTGTTTGTAATTTACTTTTTTTTTCTTTTGTTTTTTCATTGCCCTTTGCTTTTGGTATGTGTAAGTTGTATTAAGTCGCATTTGGTATGATTTTATAAGAAAGATCAACTGAAATTTAAATTGCAAGTTAAGGGATCAAATTAGAATTTTTTAAATACGAGAGACCAAATTAAACTAAAGTCCTAAGTTAATGGACGAATTGTGCTATTTACCCTTCAAGCTTATAAGGCCGACAGAGAAAAAATCGTGGTAAGGAGGGAGAGGAACCCAAGATTAGCTAGTAAAATTATTCTGTTTGTTGTTAAATATTGAGGTCAAATTTATATATTTGAAATTCTATAACTTGAAAAATACACAATGACCAATATAAAGTTTTATTTTCAAATTCATAAGCATTGTTTGAAAATCCAAGATTTTAAATTTTGGCTAATCAAGGGGAAGTTTAAACATATTCTGAATTTTTGAGTGGAATAACGTGAGAGAAAAGAGAATTTGCTAAAAAAGTTTACCAAAAACAATATAAATACAGGGAAAATTTCTCTTAAGTGTGAACTAAGTTATAGAATTATTTATAAAGGGCATGACTTTAATAAGTTAATTATTAAAGATGTGAAAATGTAAAATTTTTTGAAAATAAAATCCACCCCTCCCTCACCCTTCTAAAAACTTTCGAGATCTTTTCTCTTTTCCTAGAACTATTAACAAAAACAAGCACTATCTCATTTAACACTCCATGGATATATACCTACTTTAATTTATCCGCCTCTTCTTGTTTTAACACTGGAGCGAATTTTAATTGGATCATCAAATTGAAATCTCGTATTTGCTTGAAAACTTTTGATTTCAATTCGCATTTTGGCATCGTCATATCTTTTGTTTCCGATGGCAGTCTAATGACATCATGATTTCTAGTTGATACCACATCCAACTAAAAGCTTGTAACCAATGTTCAACTTTTAGTTTATGATTTCTAGTTGATATACCATGATTACTCTATCGTGTTTGAGAGAACCAACTTTTTTTTTCTTTAAATGATTATGCTATGCTTTGAACTCAATTGAGCTCTTTACAGAAAAGGAAAAAACACCCAAAGTCAGTTTCATTTAAGAAGAATGACATTTGCATCTTTTTTTTTTTTTTTTTTTATCAAAAATCTTAAACCTTTTGAATGTATTTAGAGTTTTAAAATCAAACTGAGACGCCATTTTGTTTTACAAATTCATTACTTCATGATTGTTAGTGCATTATTGCAACTATTAAAAGTCAACATTAATTTTATACCACATCAGTTTTCGAACAGTTTGCACACTCATTCTTACATTTACTCTTCTGATTAACATACTAAAAGAACTTTCATAACTAAATTAGATTTTTCACTTCACACATATCATTTTGGAAAAAAAGAAAAAGAAAAGGTCAATTGATAACCACAATTGACAAATTAAATGTTGAACATTATTTTATTCATGCAATTAATCAATTGAACTAATTAATCTTCATTTAACTTGGTTTGATTCCTGATGGGATTTAATTTGTTACCATTTAATAGGAACAAACCTATGGTGTTAATGGTTTTATTGGTATGAAAATGGCTAATTTTAGGTGTTTTTGTACCAAGGAGTCAAATTGATGGACTAAAGCGGAAAGATGGAATTTAATGAAGATTTAGACGATTTTTGGAGAAGGATTTTTTTGAGCAAAAACAGAAGACTATCTTGGATAAATTGATATCACACCTTAAAGGATGAAGTCTTGGAGGTGAAACTCAAGAAGATGCACAATAGATGAATGCACGTGACCACGTCCTGAGCAAAGATAAAGGGCTAATGAGCTGAATTTTAAGATTTGAATTTGTCTTTTGATTTCAACTTTTGTAATTCAATTTAGAATGGATTTGAAGACATTAGTTAGGATTAGATAGGATTAGATAGGATGGTTGGCTGGATAATTAGATAGAATCAAAAGTTTAAAGACTTAGGATTTGTTGGAGAGATTTTAGGAAGTCTTTAGGGAGGTTGTTAGAGAAGAAGTCTATAAATAGGAGGGCAAGTGAACTTGAAAGACACGAGTTTTAACCTTAATTTTCTGCAGAAATTTTTCTTTCTCTTGTACTTTTCTTTCATTCTAGAATAAAGTTAGAATAGTTTTGCTACCATGAGTGGCTAAACTATTTCCATTCCGTTCCAAGGGGTGTTAATGTCAATATATTTAGTGAGGTGTTGTTCATAGTTTCATAATCTTTTTGCATTCAAGTAATCATTATTTTTTGTATTCAATTTGTTTTATTGATTTTGAATGTTAAATAAAATTGACAACTTATTTTCATTTTTCTTCCTACAGCTATCTATTAGTTCTTGATCCATAATTGTCCAGAACAATTAGTACAAGTAGCACTTAAATCTTTTTCTGTGTAAAGTGACAGTAATCATGCATTTATGATTTAAAGGGGATTACTAATACAAAGATTTTCAATTGCAACTATCTCAATTAGTGGTTTTTGTTTTAATTGTTTTCAAGGTTCTTAGTACTGCTATCAAATGATATGGAAAGCTATCACCCCCAATCATTTGTTAGTAAGATTTGTTGTGAATGCTAGGTTCAAACAAATAGAATAGGAAAACTCAAAATTTTGTCATGGCTATCCTGAAAAATTTTCGATTAAATGCTTGAATAGAAAAGCGTCTTAAGAATCCTATGATCTAGATATATTCGGTAGAACTACACTACCTTGGATCAGAGTCTGATAAGACTGAAGTAATTCTTTTACATACTTCCAGTGATTTCTCTTATAAATTTTCTTTATTAACTACTATTAGAATTGATACTAAAAATTCTTTTTTCTTTATCTCAATTGCTAAGAAATTCTTCAACACATAGTTCTCTGTGGGATTCGAACTAGTCCACTACTACTACAAATCAACTGTAGTTAGTCTAAGATCTGAAATAATTTTGGGGGCTTCGACAACCCGACCAATTCCATCTAATTTTCTACTATAAGCAGCTTCTTGGGTTAACAATTCCAGATGAGGTTCCACGGGCATTGACACATGAAGCCGTGGCTGGCAATTGATCTTGGAGAGTAAGATTCACATTTTCAAGTGTTATATTACTGCTTGGATAATCCTTACTACAGTCGAAGTTCACAGCCACTTCAGTTGCAGATGTTCCATGCACATCTTGGTATGCCACGTAACTAATCCTCACACCTGAGGGCTGTCATTCATTCAAATATTGGTTAATTCATGTATAAAAATTTCCCAATCAACGTGAATAGATTAATTTAATAAACATGACTCAGTTTAGTAGATTCTTGTATCACATATGAATACACATACCTGGCTGAAGCATGTTCCCCCATTGAGGCAGTAATTTTGATCGATGATGATGGGGTTTTTGACGTTAACCATTGTTGCATTTGAAACATGATATTGTAAACAAAATCATTGGAAGGCTTCGCCCATGTCTTTATCCTCGCACCATTTTGTGTTCCGCTGAATTTAACATTTTTAACTGTCACATTATGGACTCCGGATTCTTGCACATTTGATCCCAGACTTCCAATGCTGCACAAAGATTTCCAGATTAACAACAACTAATATTAATTAATTTTAGTTTGAATAATGAATTCTAGACTACCTTATTCCGTGGCCAGGGCCACAGTTGATGTTCTCAATCCAAAAGTTAGAACATCCCTGACCAATCGAGATGCAATGGTCGCCGGTGCCGATCTGGGAATCCATTATTGTTACATATGAGGATGATTCCAAATGAATTCCATCAGTATTCGGGCTGTCCGCTGGAGCTGAAATCGCGAGTCCTTGTAGGTTGGTGTTGTTACATCCATCAATGACGATATGGAAAAATTGACTGTTTGACGAATTTAATCCAACGACTCTGACATTATTCGAGTTGTGAATTGCCAATGACTGTAGAGAAGAAAAGAGAAAAAATTGTGGAAGATTAAACTTTAATTCTTGACCGAAAAAATTAAGGATTTTCTTCTTCTTTTTTTTTGAAAAAAGTTTTTTAAAAAAAAGGTAAATGACACTCATCACCCTTCAACTTTCTTTCAAGATTTGATTTGGTCTGATGTTAAAAAAACCTTTTATTAAAACCAACAATTTGATTCTAGTTCATCATCTACCAAAACTCAGCGCAAATCAACAGTTTCAATTTTTTACAAAATTGCATAGGCTGAGAAAAAAATTTTTAACCATCGATCACTATAAATATATTTATGACATCAAAAAAATTTTTGATAAAGATTTGAACCTATTGAACTCGCTTAATTTTGGCCATATAGGACCCACTACAACTAAATTTCCTTGAAAAATTAATTGAGATTTGTTCAATATTCAGGATAAAAAATTAAAACCAAGTTGTTCAATGTTTAGTGCATTATTCCCCCGTGAAAAAAAAGTATAAAAAAGGGAAGGTTTCAACTCATGGCTGCCCCAGTGGGGCACTTATTGCCAGAGGCTTTGCAACCCCATAGAGAAGTCCCTTGGCCATCAAGGGTTCCACTCAAGTTTGAAAGTCCATTCGCTCTCCGAAAATTAATCCAGGTACCGCTGCCACAGACGACATTGTAATCCGACGGAGCAACAAGGATGCCATCAACGCGAAAAGTTATGCCATTGTTGGTGCAATTTTGTCCCAGAAAGGACACGGTACTCCCGATCAAATATCGCCCCAGAGGAACATAAACTGTTGAAGGCTGCACAGAGGCACAAGGTGCAGCCCATGCACCAAGAAATGCGGCAGTGATGGGATTGAATCGGGATTGAAAGAAAACGAAGACAAATATTGGGATTGCAAGAAAAGTAGCCATTTATTTTTGTGATGGCAATGATGAGATTGAAAAATTGAGAGGAGGGATGACGCTTTGGAAATGAACTTGGAGGTATTTATGGGAGTCTAATTAGTTTATGGATCCGGAAAATGAATCGGCATGAATCTTCTTGTTGGGGAAATTACGTCAATCTTCTCTAATTGAGATTTGGTTTAATTGACAAGTTAATTCTCCTCATTCTGATAATTTTGGATTTCCTTGCATTCGTTCTTTTGAAGCGGTGTAAATAAATGCATGAATATTTATGAGTCAAACAAGGGCAAGCAGCAACAACCTACATAAATATTCCATTCATATTGTGGTTGGAATTTTTTTATATATTTCAAAAGAATTTAATCTCTCACATTGAAAATTTACAAGTTTATGCATACTATATGAAATTGTGATGACAATAGAACTAATTGTGAGTTCGCATGCACGAGAGGGGTTGAATTTGGTCAATTATTCATTACGAAACAAACTTAATTTTTGGCACATTTAGTCTTTGTATTATTTCCTTTTACCTTTACTTTTACTTTTACTTTTACTTTCACCAAGTAGCCTTAAGCTATGTTTGGATTGTGGACTGTATTTTATTTAAGAATTTTGACATTTGGTTTTTGCATTTTTAACTTTTACTTTTATCCAAGCATCCTTAAAGCTATGTTTGGATTCTAAATTGTGTTGTATTTGAGAAACTTATATTGGAATACGTGAAAATTTTGATGGGATTTCTTTTTTTGGGTAAAAAATAATGATTTGGAGGAAAAATGGAAAAGTGGGTTGGAGGAATTTTTTTTTTTTCGAAATAATGTGATAAAAATTTTAGTGGGAATTTGAATTTTGAAACAAAATAAAAAATTGTTTTTTTTTTTGGTGAGAAAAAGACCAACTTTTCTTATATAAGTGTGAAAACATACTTCAATTTCATTGAATACTCAGCAATATAAATTGCTATAATAAAAGTATAACAACTCCATATTTAATATATATGTTGTGTACATAAGTTATCAACGCAAGAAGCTCTTCGGTCTTCTTTAGTTTTCTTTTTCTTTTTTATATTGTTGGCACTTTCGATTCCTTATATGATATGTTATTTATCGCAATGAAATTTCTGATAAAAGTTGTACATATTTATTCCATATTAAAATACATAGTAAAATACTAGATAGAATACATAGTAAAATACTAGATAGAAAGAAATATTTCTTCCTTTTTGTCTAATCTAATCTAATATAGTAATTATCTTTTTGAATTAGGAGAGATGGCTGAGTGGACTAAATGTAGTTAGATATGCTAAATTCGTTTCTTTTTTTTGTCTGAAATTTCTTACGCACTTGCGAGATGAGGGAACACATTAAGAAACCAAAATTACATGTTGTGATGAAAAACAAGTATTCCAAAAATTGACAAACAAAATTTACTTTTTTGAGGTTATCATAATTCAAATTTTTGTAAACTAAGAAGAAATCACATCTGTTCTCAAGAATGTATGGGAAAAAAAGCTGCTTAATTGTACATAAAGCAAGGAGCTATAGAATTACTTAAAAAGTCGAGCACAAAAAACAATTCATTTTTTTCAAATTTATTTTTCAAAGTTTTCAAAATAAAATAAAAAATATTAAAAAATTCACCTAAAAACAAATGAAACTATAGTTGGAAGGGTCCTTGACGTGCAACAAATTTTAGAGATTTTTTTGGGATATTTGGTGAAATTGTAGTGAGTTGTTAAAAAGCATAATAAGTTGTGTAGAAATTGTAATAGGTAGTACGGTAAATGTAGTAGATTATGTGAAAAATATAATATATGCTGCATGATAAATTTACTTCGTCATGTGGAAGTTGTTCTTTTTGACGTTCAAAAATTACTTGCGCATGTGTGGGATGATGGAACACACTAAAATTATTCTATGTGATGTAATACAAGTACTCAAAAAATTGAGCCAAAAAAATTTCACTTTTTCAAGTTTCGTTTAATTTGAATTTTTTAAAACTAAGATGAAATCACATATGTCCAAAAAATTTGCAAGAAAAAGTACCATTGATGCATAAAACCATAGAGCTACAGAATTAGTTAAAAGACCGAGCATGAAAAATTGTAAAAAAATAGTCCATTTTTTGCAAATTTATTTTTAAAATTTTTTTTAAAGGGAAAAAAATCATAAATTCACTTTTCAAAAACTAATGAAATTAGATATACTTGGAAGGCTCCTTGACGTGCACCAAATATTTGTAAATTTTTTTGAATGTTGGGTGAAATAGTAGTGAGTTTGTGAAAGATGTAGTAAGCCGTGTGAAAAATGTATTAGGTAGTGTAGCAAATATAGTAGGTTATATGACAAATGTAGTTAGATTGAAATCATTCCTTTTCCCGTCCGAAATTTTTTTATACGCATCTGGGATGAGGAAACACATGGAGGAATTAAATTACTTTGTATGATGGAATGCAAATACTTAAAAAAATTGAGCAAAAAATTTTACTTTTTTAGAATTCACGTAATTTAAATTTTTATAAACTAAGAAGAAATTACATTTATTCGAAAAAACGTACTAGTGTGAAAGAAAAAAAACATAGAGCTGCATAATTACTTAAAAAATTGAGCATGAAAGAATTTAAAAAGAAACCCTATTTTCTTAAATTTATTTTTCAAAACTTTCAAAAAAATAAAAAAATTACAAAAAAGTCCATTTTGGATTGGATATAATTTTTTTTAGTTATGAGATACAACATATATAATGTGTCATTAAATGCATGATTTTATAGTTTTTATTAGTAATTTTTAATTATGGTGACTTTTATTTATTATTAATAAGGGTATTTGATAAATTTTATTTCAAAAGTGAATTTTTAGATTTTAAAAGCAATATATATATTTTGTTCTTGAACAGATAGAGTAATTGGGTTTAATTTAGTGGAATTGTCATATCAAAGACAATAGTATAATTGAGATGGATTAGAAATTAGAGAAGGATAAAATATTCTTTGAATAACTAAAAATGTATTAAAGATATTTCAATGCCTTTCATAATAAATTATTAAAACTTTTGCCCTCTTTAATAATTTTAATACTTAAAATGCATATAATCAAAATTTTCCAAAAATTTAATCTTTTCAAAAGATTAAAGAATAAATAAAATAAAAGAGAAACTCCAAGTTTCAAAAACTTTTTTAACATAGATAATTCAAAAACACCATATTCGTGTAATTTGTCCTATTTTTTTACATAGATAATTCCAAAACACATCACGAGCAGCAAATTAAGGTGAAAATTTTTCCTGGGCCGTGACTAAGAAATCCAAACCTTAGTCACGAAGGATTCCTTGATCAAAGAAAAGTACATGCTTGAAATTAAAAGTCAAACTTAATTTAGTAAATCCCTTTCCTCGTATGATTTGGTTTTCCGGATGGTTTTCGATGAGGTTGAGGAATAGAAATCGAATCCTAATGGGCTTTTATCAGTAAATTGTTCTATATGTACAACTCAAACTTCCCATAGATTTGCTATAGGAAAATTTGCAAATATAGCACATTTGGGAGTGCATAGTTGAAAAATAGTGTTGGATATAATTTTTTTGCAATAATAGCAAGTCAACGTAATTTGACCAAGTGCAAAGACCTAAATGACCTTTATTCTTTACTTCATCGTTTTACTTTACCTTTTTTCTTCATTCTTTACCCATTCTTCTTTATTTTTTATCGATTCAAACATCTCATTTCACACATTTTAATCTTCGTATTTGCCATATCGGGCATAAATCTACTGGAAATGATTATTTTTTGATGATTAAAATTCATTTGATTATGAAGTTTAGAAGAAATACGATAAGTGAAGATTTTGTCGAGCACACGTCGAGCACATGTCAAGCACATGGATAAGTTAAGATTTGTTGAGCACACGTCGAGCACATGTTAAGCACATGGAATTATCTATGTGCTTGACGTGTACTTGACAATAAAAAAACTCCTAAACTCTTTATCTAAACATTTATCAGCACAATTTTCAAACAATCAAGTTCAAGACCTTCGGCTGAATATCCAAGAGAATATCGTTACCAAATTAATAGCTCAGAGGCTTAAAATGTGCTTCTCAAAGAAACATTGCAGGCATCCCCGAAATTCTACCATTAATTTACACTTAATAGGTAACCCTTTCCCATATCTCAATTCAGCCCATCTTTGTTACATTCAGAAATGAGGAACTATAAGTCTAAAACGAATGAAGAAAATTATTCATTAAAGCCCAAAAAATCAAAGACATTTTCTTTTTGCCCCCCAAAGGATCTTATGGGAGAAGAACATCAAATTCAGAATTCAAAACATCACGAAAGAAAATCATACCGAAACATTGGTCCAGATAAGATTCATCCATGACCGGTCCGAGATAGATTGGACAAGGGTTCGAATGCGGGTCTGAGGAAGAACTACATTTCATGCTCCATATTTTCCAGTTGGACCGAGCACGTACCCATTAGTAACCATCCATGGTTCGAGTATGCGGGTAGTCACAAACTCCTTAGGTAAAAGTGGATTCGACTTCAAGTATTGTAAAAGCGAAGAGGGAGATCGGTGGTGAGGGAGAGGTGTTCATCGTCATCGTCATCTTCATCGGCATCAAAGCCTTCGAAGTGGGGCTGACAAGAGGCGGCGGCAGAGACGGTGAGATGGTGGAGGAGAAGAGAGCGAATAGAGAGAAAATCTTAACTTATCGCATCAAAGCCTTTTGTTGTGGGATTCTTTATGCTCTTCACTATCTTTTCTTTGATCTTGTGGGGTGCCAGCAGAAATAAGAAACCAATCGATCCCGAAATTTTTGTCAAGAAATTGTCGAGTACACGTCGAGCACATGGATAGTTTCATCACACTATCACTAATTCAACCCTTAAAACCAATCTCATCACAAGCCATAAAGACCAATCCTTCAAGAGGAAATTTTTCAGATTTTCTAATTTTCAAGTAACACATTAACAAAAGAAAACAAACCAGCAAAATATCATTCAATCATCAACAGAAGCATCAACATAAAAAAATCAACCAAATATCACCAAGCACATTCATCCATCAAAATCTTCCCCAAACTCATTGCAGCCATTGTCCCAAATGGCTGGAAAAGCAAATAAAACTCACTCCCCTTCAAGAGTGTGATACTTCTTGGTCTCTTTCTTCCTCATCTAAAAATGGATTTGGTGGGAGTTGCAACTTCGCTAGATTTTGTTTGGTCACCATTTGAAATCGCTCAAATATTCTTGTTGTGTCGTAACTTCTGCACAACCCTTTAAACAATTTCAAATGGATGAGAAAATTTCTATTGTTGTTGTGAAAAGAAGAAGATGAAGATTTTTTTTTTTTTTATGTTTTGAGAAAAATGAAGGAGAGGTGGGATGAAAAGAAATGGCAGTAGAAAAACAAGGTAAAAAACAGCACTTTTTAGGGTTAAAGTAATTTGGAAGAAAACAAGACAAAGTCAAAATTTAAACTCTTTTTTTTTTCAGTGAAAAAGCTATGCCATGTCATGAGTATTCATGCTGTGGCCATAAGGTTTCTGGACAGAAAATATTCTTACGAACTATGCTGTATCATGACATTCTATGCTACGGTTGTCAACTCTCTAGAATCCTTCTGCTAAGCCATGTTGTGGCATGATTTTTCATGATTTGGTCTCCAGTTCTTTGTTTCGCTACTGGTTCATGAGTTGCCTCTCATGCAGTGCTTCTTTAAAGTCATTAGCTTAACTTCCATTTATTCATGCTTGTGAAACATCAAAGCTTAGGATACTCCTTTAGGTTGCAACCTCCAACCAAGTAAGGCTTCAACCTCAAGACACATCAATTTCTTCAACTGCTGATTAGTAACATTTGCATTCACAAACATTGGCATTGTATCATTCATGCCTCTAGTTAACTCCTCACAGGAATTGAGTTTTGGTTCTTCCAAGAATTTTGCTATCTTATATATCTCTTCATTTTCATTTTTCATGATGCTTGCATTCACTAAACAATCCTTATATGGTTCTTTAAAATTTTCCAAACTGTACTTCTCCTTGATCACTTCATCAAAAACATCAACACAAAGCACATGATCAATAAAAGAAGGATTAGTGCATGAATTAAAAAGATTAAACTCTATCTCTTCTTCACCAACATTGAATTTCAATTTACCCTTCTTTACATCAATAATTGCTCCAGCTATAGCAAAAAATGGTCACCCTAAAATGATTGGAATATTCACATCCTATTCCATTTCAAGAATAAAAAAATCAACTGGAATAAATAATTGCTTTAACTTGACAAGCACATTTTCAAGAATTCCAATGGGATGCTTTAAGGACCTGTCAGCCAATTGCAAAGTAACACTAGTTGGCTGGAATTCATTTAGGCCTAATTTCCTAGCAATAAATAATGGCATTTTAAATACACTTGCACCCAAGTCACACGAAGCTTTTGAGAAATTTATAGAACCAATAGTACAAGGAATAGAAAAATCCCTGGATCCCTTAGTTTTTTAGGCAATTTTTGTTGAATCACAACACTGCATTCCTCTAGTAGAGGAATGCAAGTTTTCCATCTTCCTTTTCTTTGACATGATCTCCTTCAAAAACTTAGCATATGAAGGAATTTGAGCAATAGCATCCACAAATGGAATGTTGATATGCAATTTCTTGAGAACATGCAAGAATTTCTGAAATTGTTGATCCTCTTTGTGTTGTTTGAGTCTTTGGGGAAATGGGATTGGAGACACATATGGCTTGATCCACTTTACAAGGTTCACTTGGCCACTGTATTTCTTTTTTCTTTTCAACTTCTTTTTCAGGTTTTTTCTTTTCATCACCATCAACCATTACAAGCTCATTCTTAGCTACAAATTCTTTCTCTTCTCCAAGCTGTCTTCCATTTCTTAATGTTATGACATTGCAATACTCTCTTGGGTTATTTTCTGTTTTGCTTGGCAGCTACCTTGAGCACGAATGTTTAATGCATTTGCCAATTGACCAATTTGAATTTCAACATTTTTGCTAAGTTGCTCCATTCTACCTCCTAACTGCCCAACTCTCTCAGAAATAGCATTTGTTGAATTGCCCACTTTAGTGGTAATCTTTTCAATGGCAATCTCCCATGGTTGCTTGATTGGCAGTTGATAAGGCCTTGGCTGGAATCCTGGTAGATTTATTTGTCTATTATTTCCTCCTTAGTTACTCCAAGCAAAATTTTGATGGTTTCTCCATCCAGGGTTATAAGTGTTGGCATAAGGGTTATTTAGCATTCTATTTCTTGCAAAACTAACACTTTCAACTTGCATACACTCAGAACCAACATGAGATCCTCCACAAAATTCACAAGCGTTAGAGATTGAATTTGCATTTGCTGTTTTAAACATATTCACTATTGAATCTAATTTTGTATTAACCATGTTCATTCCTTCAACCTCATACAAACCTGCGCTTCCTTAGGCCTTCCTCTATCATTAGACCAATGGTAATTATTAGAAGCCATTTCTTCTAACAATGTAAGAGCTTCACCATGATCTTTGTTCATTATAGCTCCTCCTGCAGCTGCATCTATAGTTATTCTCACAGATTCTATTAGTCCATTATAAAAAGTTTGCAAAATTCACCAATCAAGCGAACCATGATGAGGACATTTCCTTTGTAGCTCTTTAAATCTTTCCCAAGCTTCATACAATGACTCTCCTTCATATTGGTAAAAACTTAAAATATCATTTCTGAATTTAGCCGTCTTACCAGGAGAAAAGTGCTTACTAAAAAACTCTTGAGATAATCTTGCCCAAGTTGTAAAGGTTCCCGGAGCTTTGGACTTCAACCAAGCTTTAGCTTTGTCTCTTAAAGAAAATGGAAACAAATGCAACCTAATAGTATCATCAGAAACATCATTAATCTTTATGGTATCATAAATTTCAAGAAAATTAGAAATATGAATGTTAGGATCTTCATTGTGATCCCCCCCCAAACTGTATTTGCTGCACAATTTGAATTAAAGCTGGCTTTAATTCAAAATTATTAGCATTTATAGCAGGTCTTGTGATACTAGTTTGTGTGCCATTAATGGTAGGAATGGCAAAATCCTTTAGCACTCTCCTTCGGTTTTGTTTAGCCATTTTCTGCATTTGTTTTTTCTGCTGTGAAGCTTTTGTCAAATCTCAACAAGTCTTTTCTATTTCTTGATCAAATGGCACAAGTTCAAGGTTCCTTCTGGGCATAAACCAAAAATAAGAAACAAATGAGAAAAAATAACAAAAACTAAAAACAGAATGTAAAGAAACTTAAATATACAATTCAAAGTAGTGAGAAAACTCCCTTCGGCTTGATATTAATCAAATGCCTCCCCGGCAACGGCGCCAAAATTAGATATGACTTTTCTCATTGTTACTACCTTCAAACTAAAGGATCGTAGCTCGTAGTATAGAGCTAGTCCAGAATCGTCCCATAGGATGGATTTCAAGTACCAAATGGAAAAGAAACTTTCGAACTATTTGGATCTCTCTCAAAACTTGTTTAGTGATGAAAACAAAACAGAATATTTCACAAAAATAAGGAAAATTCTAGTGATTAAATACCTCTAGGAAAATTCTAGTGATTAAATACCTCCGATACTATGGTCTTCTTGGCCAACAATTTTGCATGATCAACAAGGTTTATCAAGTAAATTTTGAAACATGTTTTGTCCAACAGTATTCTATGATCCATCGGCTTGAGACAAATAAACTATGTAATGTGGCAAAATTTTTTGCCCATTTACTAGGCACTGATGCTGTACCTTGGCACATCGTGTCTTATATACGACTGACTGAAGAGGATACAACATCTTCTTCCCGTATTTTCACTAAGATTCTCTTCCAGGTATTAAACATATACCTTTTTAAGTTCTACATCTTTTGGCCTCTTAGTTGTTCTGTGGCTTGTATCTCATCCTGTTGTTGATCAGTAAGTTCAGTTATGGGATGTTTTCAAGTTCCCATTATATTTTTAAGTTTCCCTTTCACCATTTTCTGTTATTCTGATTTCAAACATCTAGTTGTTAAAGAGTTCTAAATTTGAAGTGGTATTACCTTCTTTTTAAGTTGCTAAACTTTGGTTCCTTTTCACTACAGAAATTGTCTGAGCACCTTGATATTCGCCTACTGAACGAGAGGCTGAATGACCCTACTATGCAGAAGTCATTTGAATCGATTTTTCCCAAGGATAATCCATAAAAAAAAGGTTTTCTATCAATTTCTTCACTTCAATTCGTTTAGGTGGAATTACTGAAAATCTACGAGAGTATTTGAAGAACATGCCACGACTTATCATGCAACAACAGAAACTTGCCTCAGAATCTGATGAATCCAATAGTTCAGGTTCTAAAGGTTCAGATTCATTTGGATCTAAGTCCTCATCGGGCTCAGATGATAGCGAAAGCGAAAGCGAAAGTAAAAGTGATAGTGGAAGAGATGATAAACGAAGAAAGCGGAGAAGAAATTGAGAGATTTAGCCGTTTATCTGTTGAACCCTAAAGATAATATTTTTGTGTTGCGGGATTGTGTATATTCAAACATTTAGTTGATTTTCACGGTACTAGTTTTCTCCAACTGTTTTGATGTTTCATTATAGGGTAATTCATGGAATTGAGTTTCTGAGTTTGTTGTTGCTGGGTTGTACATGGGATTGGATTTGGTTTCTATTAGGCCAATATTCGTTTTCTCCTTTTTTTATAATTATTTTTTTCACTTAGAGGTATCCCCATTCACTGACAATACATGTCCCGAACTCCACTCAACTTGTGACCCACAAAGGTGCATTTGTGATCCGTGTCCCAGTAGCTGTCATGTAAGGTCTCAGGTGCGGCTACGTGACTCACCATGCTAGGCATGGGACTAAATCCTCCAAGATTGGGTGGAACCGTCCCAAATTCCATACTAGTGCGGCAGTCAGGATTCGAACCTGCGTCTCTTTCAGAAATGAACCCAAGTGATATCGCTAATCCAAGTCCTGAGGACGTTTTCTCCTTGTTTATGCTCTTTGATTTTATGACACCAGTTACATATTGTCATCATGCGCCTTTAGTGTTGCAGTTGCTTTGTACTTCAGTTCCTATTTTGATTTTCCATCTTTGAACTCAAAATTTTGATTGAAGATTCATTGACTGACATAATCTTTTTTAAACTCCATTAACTTCTTATTAGACAGTTTTACCCAAAAATGAACAGAGTAAAATTTTGTAACTTAAATTACGCATTGGCAAGTAACATTTATGGATTATTGAGGAATGAGGTTGAGAAGATAATGTTGATTGGCATACTTAAAGTCAATTTTTAGCAAAAACGATGCATATAAATTCAATTCAACTGTTTGCCATTTTGTGAGCATCAACTGATACATGTGAATTCAATTCAACTATTGGTCATTGTTTCAAAATCAACTTATTCAAATGTGCTAAAAATAACTCCATCATGTGCACAACAAAGAAATGAGCACATTCCTAATGTTAATTACAAAACCATATGTCTCCAGTTGGGAGTGTAGGTTCCTCTCCAAGAGGAGTGCTATGCCATTGAGTTGGCAAACAAGTCTACTAGCCAGTATTAGTCTAAACTTCAACTATTGTCAATCCAGTAGTCATTAACAAACAAAAAACAACAAAAATCAGCTTTTCAGGGTAAGTCTTAGAGTTTAACTAGTGATTACAAACATGATTAGATCTAAAGAAATCTTTTACAAGGGTAATAACATCATTAGGACTAAACCCTTCCCCAATATCTGTGTCTTCTCTCTATCACATCTCTCTTCCGAATCCATCCATGTATTCCCATTTGAGCTCTCACTAGTTTTCAGTTCATGGTAACTATAGTCGTTGTGAGTTTATATAAATGGACTACATCTCGATTATTACCCTTTATCAAACATTTTCAGCCATTGTTCAAAGTCTTCAACTAATAGTTTCAAACCAGATCCATTGCAGCTTTTGTAGACATTTTTTTATTTCTCACTTCTCTTCTTGTTGGTTTTGTTCCCTTCAGCCAGGTAGTCGGCCAGAGGTGTAAATGCCAAGGATGGATAGTGGGAAACCATCAGATCTCGTGCTAAGAGTCTCAGATCTACTAGAAAAATTGGAGCTTACCACAGAAGAAACAAAGAGAGTGATGATCCAAGAAAAGGATGTCGAAAAAGGTTTGAAGGAATGCTCTAGTTGGCCAATGTATGGAGAAAGGAAGGTGAACTTCACTGGGCTTAAGAATACTATGGAAAGAGTGTGGCTGACCCGAGAATCCTTCAAAGTTCGAGAGCTTGGAACCAATCTATACCAGTTCGTTTTCAGCAACAAAGATGATAAAATAAGGGTTTTGCAAGGCAAAGGGTGGATGTTTGATCAACAATATCTCATCCTTCGAGAGTGGGAGAAAGACATTCAGTGTACCAAAGGAAATTTTGACACGGTGAAGCTTTGGATCCAGGCTTGGAACATCTCGCCTCAATGGTTGACAATAGACACAGGCCTTAGACTGAAGCAAATCTTCCCCAAGGTGCTGGACATCCTCATCCTAGATAAAGAAAGGAAATACATGAAAATCTTGGCAAAAGTCGACCTGTGCAAGCCTCTATTGAGAGGCACAATGCTGAAAATGCAAGACCAAGAATGCTAGATCAATTTTAGGTATGAAAATCTGGCAGCCGTTTGTCACTATTGCAGCAAAATTGGGCATGTGGAGAGACTGTGTGCGACTAGAAGAACGGCTGCGGAAAAAAATGATATTCGAGCTGGACAATATGGAGATTGGTTGTATGCTGCAGGAACCAAATACTACACCCAAGAGAGAGTTGGGAAAATAACCTCTGAACGGAAAATGGTCAACCACTTGGAAGACGAAGGAGAACAGACCGACAAGACCTAAAATCCAACCAAAGAATTGCAGTTGGAGAACCATGTTGATGGAACTGAATTTCACATCCTGCCAGCAGCAAGGGCAGAATAACAAACCCAAAATCCAGCCAAAGAATTGCAGTTGGAAAACCATGTTGAGGGAACTGAATTTCGCATTCTGGCTGCAGCAAAGGTAGAAAGAAAAGGTGGCAAAGTGGTTCAGAACTGGATGCATCGACTGGTTTGGACGGGATGAATACAACGGTTGAAATTAGGAAGGAGAAAGTGCTGATTGAAGTCCACAAATAAACAAAGAACCAGGTGCATGAGTTGGACATAGTCGAGGCCGAATGCAATGAAGGCAGAAAATTCCAACTGGCTGAAATTGTGGTGGCAGGACATAGCTATCAAACAAAAGAGCAAGCTATTTGCTTTGATAACCGACATGAGCATGTGCTGGCGGGACATAGTAATTCAAGAATTGTACCAAGTTGTAGCTTTGTTAGCCGAAGAGAGAAGTCGGTTGAGAGACCAAGCAAACAAAGTAATGTGCCAACTTCCATGGAGCTAGATAACCGACAAGAGCAGGAGGTAAGTGACAAATCAAATGTTGATATTGATTTGATTAATGTACTAGTCAATTGTGAACTTCCATTGAGGCAGACAAAAGTGGAAAAACAGGGTAAAAAAAGGTCAAAGAAAGGAAATCAAGAGAGAAGTTGGGCCGCACCTCAAAGAAATTCAACTGTCGGGTGTAAGCGATCTTGGCAGCTTCAAGATGAAACCTCCCAGTCAGAGGAGAAAGAGACCCTGTGCAACAAAAAGATAAGACGTGAGGGTCAAGACATCGAAACCCTGTCAAAGGTGGAGGAGGCCAGCCTTGAGTGGTCCTAACATGATAAATGAAGACATGTGTGTGGAATTGTAGAGGTTTGGGAAGACCCTTTACAGTTTCCCAGTTGAGGAAAGTTATTCGATCCCACCTTCCAAAATTTTTATTTTTAGCGGAAAAAAAAAGAGAGTTTGTGGCTATAGTGTGCTGAAAATTGGGTTGTTAGGAACAATGGAGAATTGTGTAGCCTGATGGCACAAAAGGTGGATTGTTAGTCTGTTGGAGAGAGAGTATTAATGTTAAGTAAATAAGGTCAACTAGCTTCTGTATCCAGTTTGAATGCAAGAGCATAGAAGAGAATCAGACCTTTTGGGCTATTTTTGTGTATGCTAGCATTGACCATAAATTAAGACAAGAGCAATGAAGGTTCTTAGAGCACCAAAGGCAGAATTGGGGAGACAAGTGGATCATGGGTGGAGATTTTAACGACATCTTAAGTCCCAAAAAGAAGCATGGAGGGAGGTACCAATCAAAGGCAAGTTGTCAACCTTTTCGATCATTTGTGAGTCAAATGGATATGGAAGATATAACTTTTGTGGGAAAGATTTACACATGGGCTAATAACAGAGTAGGAAAAGGTTTTGTTGAAGAAAGATTGGACAAATTCTTTGGCTCTCCATCCTGTGTCCTAAGCTATCCAAAGGCAAAGGCCCACCATGTGGAGAGGCATTCATCTAATCATTCACTCATCTTGTTGGACACAAATCCAAAAGAGCAAAAAGCTACGAAGATATTTATCTTTGACAAAGTTGGGTCAAAAAGGAAGAAGTGGGCAAGCTAGTGGAGACAACATGGAGAAGTGAGCAAAGGGGCACCCTAATGTATCAACTTTGTGTCAAAATAAGACAAAGCAGAGTGGAACTCTTGAAATGGAGCCAGAAGAACATGCAGAACTCAGCCACACAGTTAACAATGATCAAAACACAAATGGAGTGCTTATTGAAGCAAAAGGGCAATAGGAATTGGAGTGTCTGGAAAAAATTGAAAAAAGAGCTTCATTGCGCCTATAGAGATGAAGAAGTATATTGGAGACAAAAATCAAGAGTACAATGGCTCCAAGAAAGTGACAAAAATACGAAATTCTTCCACGCCTCGACTATCAACAGGAGGCGGCAAAATACAATTGAGAGACTAGTGAAAGAAGATGGAAGCCTTTGTGGATGCATTCAAGAAGTGAAGGATGAAATCGTAACATTCTACGAGAAACTTTTTTCAACATCTAGCCCGAACTTCCAGCATAACGATCTGGACGGTAACTCACTGTCAATCAATGAAGCGATGAATTAAGGGCTGACTAGACCTGTGAAAGAATTAGAAATCAAAGCAGCTCTCTTCAAAATGAACCCCAACAAGGCCCCTGGGCCTGATTGTATGAACCCCCCCTTTTCTTTCAATCTTATTAGAATGTGATTGGTGTCGATTTGTGCAAAGCTGTTAAATATTTTTTTGAAAATTATAGAATGCTTAAACAAGCCAACCACACACTGATCACATTGATCCCGAAAATTAAAAACCCTGAATCTGCAGGATATTTTAGACCTATTAGCTTATGCAATGTAGTGTACAAGGTCATATCTAAAATACTGGCTGAGCGGTTGAAGGTTTGCCTTCCCAATTACATAAGCCCCTTCCAGGCGGCTTACATCCTAGGGAGACAAATTCTAGATAATGTGGTAGTCGCATATGAGTGCATCCATACTTTAAATGCTAAACATAAAGGAAACCAACGGTGAATGACCATTAAACTTAATATGGCTAAAGCTTATGATATGGTAGAGTGGAAATTCCTGTGTGAGGTCCTACGGAAAATGGGATTCTCCAGTACTTTCATTTGTTGGGTATGGCAGTGCATTGGCTCTGCTACGCTTTCTGTCAATATTAATGGTGAAAAATATAGGTATATCAACCGACTAGAGGCATTAGACATGGGGACCCACTATCTCTTTATTTGTTCTTAGTTGTGTCCGAGGCCTTCTCAAACATGATTAAACAAGCAAACTTTAGGGGGGAATATAAAGGCTTGAGAGTGAGCAAGAAAGGCCCTCAAGTTACTCACCTTCTTTTTGCAAATAACTCACAACTTTTCTGTGAAGCAGGAGTGGAGCAAGCACAAAGGGTCAAAACCTTACTATCTAATTATAGCATATCATCAGGCCAACTAGTCAACTGGGAGAAATCATCAATTTTCTTTAGCAAGAACATTCCCCAGAAGCAAAAAAATGTCATATGTCAAATCTTAGACGACATCAAGGAAAAGAGGAAAGCCAGATATCTTGGACTCCCCATGACCATTGGCAGAGCAAAAAATGAGGTGTTTAGCTACATTGAGGAAAAAGTCCAACAAAGAGTCACTGGGTAGAAAAACAGGTTTCTCAGCCAAACTGGAAAGGAAGTGCTAATCAAAGCGGTCATTGATGCTCTCCCTACTTATGTGATGTTGTGTTTCAAAATTCCCAAAGGAGTTTGCCAAAATATCATCAAAATGACCTCAAGTTTCTATGGGGTGACAAAGAAGGTGAGCAAGTTAAGATCCGTTGGAAAGCATGGAAGGATCTAACATGGCCAAAGGAGGAGAAGGGCCTGGGCTTCAAAAATCTACAACTCTTTAATGATGCAATAATAGCAAAACAAATATGGAGGATCATCACCCAGCCGAAACTTCTCATATGCAAGGTATTGAAAGCCAAGTACTTCCTCGACGGGGGTCTCTTACATGTCCCAGTTAAAAATAATGCATCATGGCTATGGAAGTGCTGGGTGAGAGCCAGATATGTGATAAAAAAAAGGGGCGATTTTCCAAGTGAGGGGTGAAAAATTGGTCAGAATATGGGAAAACCCCTGGATCCCCATTAGACCCAACTTCAAACCAACTTCCACTCTAAATCAGTGGGAGCGGCCCTCATGGGTAAGTGAGCTCTTACAAGACAGGAGAGACCGAAGGAATGAGGAACTAGTACGCCAAATGTTCAATCAACCAGATGCCGAAGCCATTGTAAGTATCTTTCGCCCAAGTGACATTCATAATGATTGTAGAGATAAACTTGTGTGGTACTTTACAAAACATGGAAATTACACGATCAAATCTGCCAACCAAGAGGTTATCAAGGCCTAACTGGGAATGCACCAACAAGCTGAGAGCAGCTCAATCACAGAAGCAACAAAGAAAGCTTAGAAGTGCAGTTGGAGACTAGGTATCAAAGGGAAACTCAAACACTTCATTTGGAGATGCTAGCAAGGAATCCTCCCAACAAAAGATCAGTTACTAAGGAGAGGCATTCTAGAATATCCAATTTGACATATGTGTGGAGAAGATAAAGAGACCTTAGAGCATGTCCTTTTCAAATGCCCTAGAGCTCAGAGAGTATGGAAATTGGCCTCGATAAGATGGGATGGTTGAGAGGGAGAAAGCATTAGTTTCAAACAATGGTGGCCTTTAATCTGCAATGGAAGAAAGGGCATCTACATACGGGACAGAGATGAACTAATAGTCTATATATTATGAATGATATGGAAAACTAGAAACCTATGGATATTCCAACAAGAATAGAGAAAAGAGCAGGCAATCGTAGACCTAGCTATAGAAAAATGGCTGGAATTCCAAGAGGTGTGCCTGCTGGAGAGAGAATAGTGCTAAATGAAGCACTAGGAACATGAACTAATGTTTAGTGGTACCTACCCAAATCAAGAGATTTTTGACAGGTTGAGGCATTGACTAGAATGGAAAGAATATCCATTCAATATGAGAATAGGATATTTGATCCATTTTAGCTCAGAGAGGTATAATTCGACCAAGCTAAAGTGTGGCTTTTGTTATTGCTTGATGCACATGTTGATAGTCTATCAAATTTTGGCCTCACAACCTAAGACAGTTAGAGATAGAGTTTTGTATGATTGGGAACACCCTAAACTGTTTCACTTAGCCTCAATGCGGTGCTAAGGTCTTCTTGTGCCAGTGGGCATGATAGAATGTATAATTGCATATTTATTGAGTCAATTCCTTTATATTTTAGTTGATTAAAATGCTTGTTTATATGGCTATTAATTATTTTTATGATTAATAGTTAGGGTGAAGCATTTTTAGGAAAAAGTGAACAAATAAATAGTATTTAGATAGTTGGAATTTTTATGCTACAAGTGTCCTAAATTTTTAGATTTTATATTATTTTTCTTATGTTTGAGATGGGCTTTCCTTTTTATTTTCTGAAGATAGAAGACCCAAAGAAAACAAAAAGCAGCTGCCAAACTCAAAGAAAAGAAGAGACGTGAGGGCTGCACAAGAAAAGGCACAAGAAAAACAAAGAAAGAAAAAGACAAGAAAAACAAAGAAATGAGGCTTTTGAGCGGCTGAAAACTCTTTCCTGGAGAGAACAAAAAACAAAAGAAGCTGCTGCAAAAACAAATTCACGTGAAGGCCGCACGGGCGAAGAAGACAAAACGGCAGCCAGTTCTTTAAATTTCTTGGTGCTTTCTTTTATTATGTCTAGCTAAATTCTTATTTTTCCAATCAAAATTAATTGAGGTTTGATTCTAACAATTGTGAGGTTCCAATAATTCTATTATTTCTTTTATTCTTGAGTATTTATATATTTTCTATGCTTCATTATATTATTGGATTGAATTGTTAGACAAGAGGCCTATTGTTTAATAGTTGAATTCAATAGATAGTCATTAAGAATAATTAATTATTGGTTGATTGTTCTAATTCAAGTGACAAATAACAACATCGAAAGGTAATCAACGCCTTAGATTGTATGTTATGAAAAATATATATTCTAACTTAAATAAACAAGGTGTTTCTGGGTTTACTGGTTAGTAATTGGGTCTTTTTGAATCTTAATACAATTTATAGACATAACTCATAGGACAGATCCAAAGGTTGTGTTTGTTAATTAGAGAAATAACTCATAGGACAGATTCGAAGGTTATCGAAAAATTAAGAAAAGATTGGTTGTTAGAGGGCAGATCTTCAACAACTATGACCAATTTATTCAAGATAAAAGAACTTATCTTTTAAATCAATGATCAATTCAACGAATCAATACCAACATTAATTCTTGATTGGAAACTTTTCCATATTAATTTTTCTTCATATTTTTAGTTAATTATTTAATTTGTTTAGTTGTCTTAATTAATTCTTACTTAGTTTCATAATACAACCCCCCCCCCTCTCATTTATTTTATTTTGTTTAAGGAGTAAATCTAACCAATCTCTATGGATTCGACCCTCTCACTGCTATCTATAGAACTTAGCGTAGAGAAGAATTATTTTTGATGGTTTCGACACCCATCAGGGCAACTTGTAAATGTTACAATTTTGGTGGCTAATATAACGATCGTTTCTTTGGCCAAAAAAAAAAACAAAAAAATGAGCACGAGAGAATTTTGTCCAGTCAACCAATAAATGAATTAAGTACACCTCTTTTTTTTTTCTTCCCCAAAACGATAGCTTTTTCTATTAACTGACACAATTGTCACAAATATACAAAATAAGCCCACTAGCTTAAGTAATTGCCCTTGGCTGAAAAAACATAATTGGCTAAGGTTAACACGTGCATGACTGCTCAAACCTCTCGTAGCATACATAACTCAATCTCCAAATCTATCCACACACAAATTTTCAGCTAATTTTTTTTTCTTTTTCTTAAGCATTTTATATGGATGTGTTGGCATGGTATATTACCTACAAAAGATTAGTTGAGGATGAAAGGTATCCAAGAAGACCCAATATGCAGTATGTGTGGGGAAGGAAAGGAAGATTTAGAGTACATATTAATTAATTGCAAAAGAGCTAAAATCGGGTGGAAAATGGCACCAATTAGATGGGATGATTCTAGAGAAGATAAAATACAGTTAGAGAGGATAAAATGCAGTTAGAGAGGATAATTTTGTGGTTGCTTTGGAAAACTAGAAATACATGGATTTTTTAGAAATAATGGCGAGATGAGAAAATTGTAATGGATCTTGCAATGGCTGAATAGATGGAATATCAAGAGATCAAGAAGGGAGAAAGAGAAGAGAGTTGTAGGTAGTGGAAAAAAAAAAAAAAAACTAAGCACACCTCCAACTGCTCAATGTTATGTCACTAAAAGTTCTATCTCAGCTAATCAAATTGCCCAAACATGAGGACAATTATTATTTGATGAATTTTTGTGTTATTGTCAGATAGAACACTATGGAACAGTAATATACCTTAAACAAATTACAAATTTTATTATATAGTTTAAAATTAAAATTTTGTCTTTTTTGTCTTTTTAAAAATTTAAACTCTATCAGATTTTTGAGGGCTTTTTTATTTTTTGGCCAACTACAATTAAATTGACTATTACTCAAGAGAGCCGATTGTTATTTTTTCAAACTACGAGATTCGATTAGTAATATTACAAAATCTTGAGAAATGTAAATGATATTATCTATATATGTTTTTGGTGAAACATCAACAAAGTTTCCAACTCAACTGATTGAGACAACAAATAATGCAAATCCCATCACATTTATCATTTGCCATAGTCGGTCTCATGATGCAAAGCCATCCCAAATAAGCCGAAAATATCTATTGTACAGTGGTTGTATTTTTATTTTTAATATAATAATCTAATCACACAATATATATATATATATATATATATATTTTGGTTTCTCATATGTTGCTAAACTTTCTTTTTAAATTATGAATTATTCTTTTTTTAATTATTTTTTACTACACTATTTAAAGACGAAAAAGACATCAAAAAATTTGAACTTAAAAAAAAATAACTATATAATAATTCTTTGTCTTTTTGCATTAAATTTTTTAATAAATTTTTACATAATTTTACCTTTTTCGTCTTTAAATTTTGTCTTTATAGTTTAAAAAAATTTATTATATAACTTAAAAAATTTTGCTATTTTTTCTTTAAATTTTATTAATTTTTCGTCCTTATAGTTTAAAATTTTTTATTATATAGTTTTAAAAAAAATTATTAAATTTTTGTCTTTAAATTTTGTCTTTTTTTAAAAAAAATTTAATAAAAATTTTGAAACTATATCAAAATTTTGAGGGTTTTTTCATCTTTTGATCAACTACAGTTAAGTTAACTATTAGTCAAGGGAGTCGATTGTTATTTTTCAAACTACAAAATTTGATTTGTTATATTACAAAATTTCAAGATACGCAAACGATATTATCTCTATATGTTTTTGGTGAAACATCAACAAAGTTTCCAACTCAACTGGCCGAGACAACAAATAATGCAAACCCCATCACATTTATTATTTGCCATAGTCGGTCTCATGATGCAAAGCCATCCCAAATAAGCCGAAAATATCTATTGTACAACGGTTGTATTTTTATTTTTAATATAATAATTCAATCACATTATATATATATATATGTGTGTGTGCATATTTTGGTTAATTTCTCATATGTTGCTAAACTTCCTTTTTAAATTATGAATTATTCTTTTTTTAATTATTTTTTGCTACACTATTATATCTGATGCGGTAAATGTGTACAATATTTTCTGCAAATAAGCATTAAAAGTTTTGAATTCTCACATTGAATAATGAGAAGAAAGAATTGGTTACTTGTGGTTTTTTTTACATTTGTACAATAATAATTGATCACTTATGTTGGTGATGATGATGATTCTGAATAGATTACTCATATGCAGAGATGGAATCAAACTTACCAGTTAGCGAGTCAAAATTTTAACTAACAATAACAAAATAGTACTAATTGTTTACATGTGAAATATTTATTTTGAATTTAACTTAATGGGAAAGATAAAAATGTAATAATATTTTTAGTAAATTAAATAGATTAAATTAAGATCTAAACAATAATCTTAATATTATTATTTCTATTAGATTGGAAGACAAGTTTATTAAGAAAATATAAAAATAATTTTTTAGCAATTATAATATTATTGGGTAAATTTGTATTTTCTCCTATATTTAACTTCAGAATTTCTTTTTTTTTTTTTGGTTAAAAAACATGGTTAATCTTCTCAAACTTTTTCGACATTTTATTCATACATAGGTACTTGGATTAGTATCGAAATTTCAAAAAGAATTGGATGAAAAGAAGAACACCTTTATTTTTTACTTTCTTCATTCTGTTTTTGGACTTTTCTATGTAAATATAAGTCTCCAATTTTTATTTGACAGTTAGCTTTCTCAACAACCCAGGCAGTCATAGCCTTGTAATATAAATTTTTCTAGACGATAATGATGACAAGTATATATCATATATGTATGGTTAACTATAAATAAATATATATATATAAATAAATAAATTATATATATATATATATATATATATATATATATATGTTAATGGTGTGGTGGGAGCAGAGGTGGTTGCCCCTGTTCCACCTTGTCACTGCATTGATTATATGACACCACATCAAAATAATTATTTGAATGTAACAAATGAATTATTTATTTAGTGTAATAAATTAATTAAACAAATATATTTTCTGGTTTCATGTTGCCATTACTTATTTAAATGGTTATGTTAAAAAAATTTGGTATCATATAACAGTTACAATTAGTATTTTCTCACCAAAACGCAGGTACTGTCTTAAACAAATTAGCTAGAATGACATAAGAATTTATTTCACCTTTAGCAATTTCAAGTGAATTATCTCATGTAAGATGTTAACCTTAGTAAACTGTTATGTGAGTGTTTTTTCAAAAAATTGTTAAAATAAATATAAATTAAAAAATATTGATGATTAAAAAATTATTCTAATTTTATTGAGGTCCACATCCAAGATGTCGATTTCAAAATCGGCATCTAAGATACTAATTTTAAAGTTGACATCCTGAATGTCGCATTCATGTAAAGGTTGAAAAAAAAAAACTTGCCCTACCTGTCCTATTTTTCTTCTTCCTTTCCTTCCTCTCCCAGCCACAACCCCACGCCCCAAAAATCGCCTGCAATTTTTCCCCCTCTCTCCCCTGTCGCCCCACATCCCTCCCTCCCCCACCCCATTCCAGGCCCTAATTAATTTTCCTTTTGAATGGAAATTTCAATCAAAATACAATTGCTACATCTATTTTTTTTTTGGTTTGGGTTCGATAAATTAAACCCGTGGAATTCATTTGGAAGGGCAGACAAAGACCAAGATAGTGAGAGTGTGAGACAGATGGCATAAGTTGACTTGGTGCAAGACTTGGAAGTCATCGTCAGTACATTATTTTGTGGACTTTGTGCAAGTCTGAATTGGTGCACTTCCATTCTTCTTTTGGCATTTCTACCACCTTTTAATAAAGCAAAAGAAAAATAAATAGGTGCTTGTGATGACTGATTAGAGTGGGAAGCTCCTGTTTCACATTTCATCTTCTATTTCATTCTTCCTGAATTTTGTGATTCTTTCCAATTCTCATTTTCTAGGTTTCCGAACATCAATTCTTCTGAATTGATTGAGGGGTTGAGATTTGTTTTGCTTTTGGTCTCTCCAGTCCAGTGTGGCGGTGGGTGCAAAGAATTGTGTTGACAATTTGTCAGGATGTTTTGGAACTGGTTGTGTTGGAAGAAAAATGTAAAGGTGGAAGACAAGACTGGGTTGAATAATTTTTTTTTTAAAAAAAAAAATTAAAATCAATATCCTGAATATCGACTTCAATATTTTAGGAAGCTTTTTAAATTATCAATATTTTTTCATTTTTTTAAAAAAAGAATATTCTCTCAAATTACTCACTGTTATGTTTATGAATATGGTTTTAAATTAAAAAAAGCAAAAAATAAAAAATAAAACACTTAATAAGTGAAAAGAATTTAAAACTCACTAACTTTGATTCAAGTTGAACTCCTCTTATTTATTAGATCGTTTTAGTTAGACTTTTTGTATTCTACTTTTTTCAACAAGTAAATAATTAGATGCTTACCAACACGCCCCCAATTAATACGAATGAATGAAAAGACAACCAACCATAAAAGTTTAGATATATGCTTATTCAGTTTTTTTAAAAATAAATATGCATACTTATGTGCGTGTACAGTGTGCGTGCCTGCGTTGAAGGAAGGAAGGAACGAAGGAAGGAACGAAGGAACGAAGGAAGGGACCGAAATGATGGAGGAGGCGGCGGCGGCTCCAAGGGTAGTTAAAAATGGTGGGAAAATGATAATGCCGCTGGGGAGTGGCGGGGGATACATCATCTGCGGTAGCTTTTGGATAGTAGGGACCATTTGCATGCGTATGGATGTTCATATATGTTACGCGGGATAGTGATTTTGTACAGTGATTAACGTGGTAATAATAAAAAAATAAAATTATCTATTATTATTTTATATTTTGTAATAAAAATAGAGAAATAATTTTATTTTTTTATTATTGTCACGTTAATCACTATATAAAGTCACTATAATTTGTCACTTTTTCACTATCTCTATCATTATTCATGTTACGCAAGTGTCCTATAATTATCTAGAATAAATAGTGGGGCACTTAAGAAAAAGGCAGGGTAGGAGACCATTTTTTTTCATACTTTAATTTCAAAAACCTCCTTGACCATATGGTTCTACATTAATTGATTAATGATATTCGCATTAATTTTTTATAATAAAAAAATAATTAATATGATAAATATAAAAAAATAAAATTATTTATTATTATTTTATATATTTTTAAAAGTATAATAAATAAATTTTAACTTTTTATATTATATCAATTATATAATATACTTAATTCAACTAGCCATATCCATATCCATCCACATCCAGAATTGAAAGAATTGGCGGATCACATTGTCACCAATGTTATTCTTGTATGTCACATGCTCCTCCGTCCCGTCCCGGATGACCACCATTGCCAATTTCCCATTTCCTCCCAACCCAAATGTAAAATGTGAATGTGACTGGTCCATCCGCCGGCCAGTTTCTTCCATCTCCTGTGGTCCCAAGCGGACATTCTAATAGGAGCACCTAATAGTTAAAAAAATGGATGAAGTTATCATGATGTAATAATAATATTTTTTTTTATTTAAAAAAATTTAAAAGGGGTATAATTTTTTTAATTACAAGATATAACACATTTAATACATTATCCAATGTACAAATTTTCTTTTTTATCCTTATTTTTTTAAGTGTGGGCGATGTATAATTACTATTAATAAAAATAATACAGAAATTTGTTCCACAAATAATTTTTTTTTGGACATAAAAGGTAAAAATGAACTCTTTTTTATAGATGTGGGAATAGTGTGTATATATATATATATGATAGTAAGATAAATTGTCATTAAGTTTTAAAATTAAATTAAATATAAGTTTACAGTGAACTATCTAAAATTTGTATCTGTACTATTGAATCACTTTGTGAAAAGTGGTCTAAAAAATATATTTAAATAAAAAAAAGTAAAAAGGGCAAGAATTTTCTATTATAAGTATTTGAGATTTCTGATTTCAAAATATTATAAACTTTATGAGTAAAAAACTTTAACCATTTACATGTAAAATCGAAGATGATAAATTTTATAAAAGTTTCGAGGCAAAAGGGCAATTTAAAAGTTAAATTTTTTTTTCGGTTAGAAAAACTTTAACCACGGAGGCAAGGAAGGTCTGATTTGAATGCAGAGTATAATAGGCAATTAGAATATTCTAATTAAAAATATTCCATATTAGAATTAGAAGTATTATATATTATATATATAAATATAACCTAGATACATACATATAGATATAGTCTAGAAATATATAGTATCATAGTATTTAGTCTAATATAAAATTAAAAAAGAGAATAATAATTAAATTTAAAGAATTTTAAATAATTATGGTCAACCAAGGAGAGTCCGAGTGTTGTGAGCTATGTAGGAGAATGTTAAGTGCATTAAAAGAAAAGTATTTCACATTGGTCTAGAAGAAAAAAAATAAAAATACTTAATATTTGGTGTAATTTAATTTTTATTTGTTTAAATTTTTAAAATTGAATTAAAAATCTAGATTTCAAAACTGTACACTGGGGCCAAACCCTCTACCCCGTACCTTTCTAGAGGGCAGAGTTGAAAGTTTGGGTTTTGGTGCGACACTTGGGTCTTCGCTTATAAATACTCCTCCAGCTATGGTGAAATCTGGGACATTAGTTATTGGGTAAATAGCATGAATGGTCCCTTATTTTGAGGTCTCTACTCGGTTTTGTTTTTTAAGTTAAAAAAGTTTTAATTGAATTCTTAAATTTACAAATTGGGTTCTATTGAATCCCTAACAAATATCTGGTGATTGAAATGCAAATTCCAATGAACACGTGCATCCCCGTGAAACTGTTAAGGGTAAATTTGGAAACAAATTTAGAGATAGAAAAGAACCACGAGAGATAGCTATGTACATGTTTTGATTTCTCAATAAAAATTTCCATTTTCAATCATTTAGACTTAAGACTTCTCTCTTCTTTTTAGTTTTTTTTTCTTCTTTTCTTTTCGGGGTTCCCGAAAGGGAACTCCACTACTGTGTCTCTAAACATGAATTTTCTCAGTTAATTTTTACAGATTCTATTTTGTACAGTTTTTCAAAAAAAAAACGAAAATTCATTTCCAAAATTTTGTTCTTCAATTAATTTATTCTCAAAGAAGTTACTGTTCAGATGAGGTACTAGACGTAAATCCCGGACATCTCAGGCCGTGAAATTAAGGCCGTACCAGTCACAGGGTGTCAAGGTGAAATCTGTCAGTAATATTCCGTGGGAAATATTCTTGTCTATTGATTTTGGAAAAACAAAAAATCGATCCTTTGATAAGTTCCTACTTGTCATAATACAGAGGTTATGATGAAACTTTCAGTTTGATATAGGTGAAGGTATGGGTAACCTAATAGGATGTCCGGCCCGAGTACCGTTGTTAGAAAGGGAACAAATCCTAGTTTCTTTCTGAAAGGGACACCCTGATCCCTCAAAAGGATTCCAAAAATATTGTACTTTCTGTTATTGTGGTATTTTATATTTTAGATTTTCATTATTTCTCAGGCCCCTGAGACCAGTAACTGGATCGGCAGTCCAGTGGGTACCCCCCGTGTGTTGGTATCAGAGCCTAAGGTTTTTGTTATAGTTTTACTAATGTGTTGTTTTGTACGTTTTCAACTCTTTTTATGTGATTTACGTATTTAGTCTACTAGTTTGTATTATTTATTTAATATGTGGGTCCCTTTGTTGACCATATGATATAAAGTGATCAATTCTTGTGATTGTGTTTGCTAAACACACGTATAAATTTACAAGACTTAGATTTCCAAGACTTTCAATTTTGACTTTGTACATACTTATATGTCTAGTCAATGATCTTGTTAAATGTCATTCTTGTGAATGACTTTGACAAGACTTTTTGTTAAGAGTTCAATTTCTTTTACTGCGAAATTCATTGTTTGAGACTTGCAGGAACGAGGAGTACCGAGTAGGATTTTACAACAATTTCAAGACTAAAGTTCTGAAGAAATATTTTGACTTCAAAAAAGGTAAATTTTATGAATCTTTTAAATCGGGAATTTGAAGGTTTTTGCACTAGATTAGATAGTTATTTACGTTTTCAGAATTTAGCCGTATTGTTTGACGACTGTGCTGATTTTGCTGAAGCTACTACTCCAGAACATAGACTTAAATATTTATATAATCAGTTTATATTAAGAATTTGTGCTATTATTTTTATTAATAATATAGAACTCAGGCAAATTTTCATATCTTATTTTAGAAATAACCCAGATATTTACGAACCAGATTTATATTTTTGGCTCAAAAATATTTATTTGGAAAGAAATTTTAACGGAGTAGACCCTTTGCAATTTACTGAAACAGACGAAGATCACTTATTTTCGTGGATTGAGATTCACGTTAGTACAAATTAAACATAGATTTCAAAAGAATTGAGTATTTAAATTTAGAAATCAAATCAGAAAATAGAGATATCTTTACTTTGGATAAAAATAAAATACTTTGTAATTTTTTCAAAAATTTTAAACATACTTTACATAGCTCAGATAGTCATTTAAACTCAATTACTGATTTAATAATAAATTTAGGAAAAAATTTAGATAGAAATTTAGAAAGTAATAATAGAATTTGTAATATTATTGCAGAATCTTTTCAGAAAAAGAAAAATATATTAAAAGAATTTGATAAAAACCTTGAATATTTAACCACTCAGAATAACGATATAATTAAGAGTTTTAATAAGATAAAACACGTACCTATTGAATTAGATTTTAAAAATCTTCTTGAAAAAGTAAATAGGTTAGACGAACATTATAATAACCTAGAACAAAGATTTTTAGTAATAGAAAAATTATTAGTAGAAATTAATTCTTACAATAAACCAAATAGGTGATGACCTTGGATTCTAATTATCAGAAAGCAAAATTAAAAATCTCCACATACTTAGAACAGGAAGTAGAAGCTGGGTTTAATAATACTAAAGATTTTAAAGCTTTTCCATATAAGGTAGCTGTAGCTCAAAGAAATCTAATAATAGAAATATTAGTAGAAATAAAAGTAGCTCAAGAAAAAACTTTAGAACAAATAGAAAAAATCCAACAACAGATAAAGGAATTAAATAATAAACCTTCAACTAGTAGTATTAATATAGAAGATTTAACAGATAAATTTAGTAAGATAAAACCTATAGAACCTAAAATAAGAAACGGAAATAATATTTTTCAAATATATCCAGAATTTAGAAAATTTTCTTAAATGCAGAGATTATCATTTTCAGGAAATAATAAAACTTTAACAGAAAATAGGCCTGGAAGTAGCCAAAAACACCCATTAGAAAGATTACTTAAAAGAAATATGAATGAAGAATATTTAGTTTTAGATGAAATAATAGATATAAACCAAAATATAGATAATTTTAGAACAAATGCACTACAATTATTAGATCCTAGAATATTATATAATACGGGAAGATTTTCTAGAACAACTAGTTTATATAGTCATTATTCAGAGGAACCTATTTCTTGTTATAATAATCAGGTAGTTAGTTTAAATTTAACCAATAGTGAAGCAAAGAAAAATTTAAGCCATAAAAATAGAAAATATATTCATATAGGATTAATAGCTGTAGGAATAAGAGGATTAATTAGAAAAGGATTAGGAACAAAAGTTTTAGTTTATTTATATGATAATAGATGGGGCAATAATATGACTAAAGCAGTAATATCTATTATAGAAATAGACTTAAATAAAAATATTGCCTTAGTATATATTGCACCAGACATGATTTTAACCGTAAAAGACTTTATTCAGCATATCAAATTAGGAATTCAAGTTAAAGGATTTGATCACTTTACAGGAGAAAATTTAGGCATATGTATAGGATTATTAGGAAAAGTAATGCAGAACATGTCTACTAATTATAAATTAAATATAAAAGGGATAATATATAATATAGCAAGTAAAGGAATAAAAATGATAAACCCTACAGAATTTAGTCCAGAAGAATTGTCAGGATTAGAATGGAATTTAAGTAAGACAGTAGAAGACAATAATACAGTAATAACCCCTACAGATAGCTATATATATAATTCAGGAAATGAAGTTAAAGTTCGATTTGGAAATTATAATACAACAACTCAGGAATTAGAAGATGATAGTGATTCAGAATCAATTAGAACAGAAACAAATCTAGGTCATACAATAGAAGAAATAATATTAGAAGAAATAGATTTAAAGGATACGATAGAAGAAGAATATGAAGAATATGATAATGAAATTAATACAGAAATAGAAAATAGATTATGGTTAGAAAAAGATAAAGCACCCAATCTTAATAAAAAACAATTAGAAGAATACGAAGAAAAATTACTTAGCCAAGGAAATTTAGATTATTCAGAAGAATTATATTATGATATAGAAGGAAATATAAGAATTAGACTTATAGATGAAAATATAACTAAAGAAAAAGTAACAAATGATTCTTTAGAAAATTACTTAAAAGAACAATATGAACAAGTAAATAATGATGATCAATATAGTCAAAAACAAGAATTAGTGGTAGATGTTAAGTCAGAATATTTAGAAGAATTAGGACAAATACCTATGATAACCAGTGAATTAAACACAGAATTTATGAACCAAAACATGCCAAATCCGATAGTCCCGAGACCACAGCCGCAGCCTATAAGAACAGTACCTCAATATGATTATGGGAATATACCTAGGAAACCTTATACAAATTTTAATTTTGAAAAACCAGAATATTCATATAAAACAAAAGGATTGAGATTTTCTACAGAACAACAAATTAAGTTGCCAGAAGGTAAAGTGTTAAATTTAACAGCCCATGATCCTCAGGCTTGGAATCAGACTATAGATTTTTGGAAAGATCAGGTAATAAATGAATATAAAAAAGGAGAATATAATCATACAGGAGAACAAATGATGGCTTTTTTAGAAACATATCTAACAGGTAGTGCTAAAGCTATGTGGGAAGCATATAAAGAAAATTTTTCAGAAGATTTTATAGCAATGGCAAATGTAGGACCAAACCCTTATAATTTTGTGAATAAAGTAGGAGTTATAATAACTGAAGCTGACCCCAATACAGGACAACAAGAATTACAATTTCAGGCAGTACAATACTTAGAAAGATTAAGTATAACAAATTGGTTCTATATAAAACAATACTTGGCAGATTATGTTTATTATACTACTATTTCAAGAAATACTTATAATAAGCAATTATGTGATAGGATGTTACTAAGATTACCAAGAACCTTAGGAACGGAGATGGTAGAAAGATGGAATAAGCATAAACAAGATAATATAATTCCAGAAATAATGGATACTGTAACATATAGAGTTTTATTTGTAATAAAAATATTAAAAGAAAAATGTAGCAATATACAAGTAAGCAAACAACTGAAAGGAAAGACTAGTTATTGTAAAACCATTTATGTACCGCAACAATATGGTAGCACAGAGAAGACTTATAAAAATAGATTTAATAAGAACAAAAGGTATATGATAAAAAGGTCAAAAAGAAGAAAACCTTTCCTAGATTCAGAAAAACACGTTAGGAAGTTTAATAAAAATAAAACATATAGTAATAAGTTAAGTTGTTATGTGTGTGGACAAACAGGACATTTTGCGACAAGATGCCCTAAAAGACAGAATTTATTAACTACTAGAGCACAAATCATAGAAGATGTAGAAGAAGACTTAATAGAGGTAGATGAATATATGGATGATTCAGAAAGTATTTGTAGCATAGTAAGCATAGATGTAGCAAAAGAACAAGACTTAGGAGATGAATTAGAAAATGCTTTTATAGAACAAATAATTAATATGGTAAATACGATTAATAATGAATGTAAGCATAATTGGATATTTAGAAAAGGTGATGATAGTAAACCATGCAACCAGTGTAAGAATTATCCATCCTTTAATCATAGATATCAGTGTAATCTTTGTAGAATGCAGAAATATAGCTTATGTTTAAAAAATAATAAGGAGATAATATCAACACCAGATGTAGAATTAAAAGAAACTGAAATAATAAAATTAGAAATATTAGCTAAAGAAGTTGATATATGCAAACAACAGATTATCTTGTTACAAAGAGAAAATAGTGTCATCAAAAAACGATTAGATAAGTTAGAAAAATATGTAGGTAAAAAACCAATAGTGGAAAATACCCCATGTGAGGAAAACAACAATTTAGTAGAAGTTGTTGAGTTTTTAAGTAAGTTAGACACACCATTAAAATTAATATGTGACCAATTAGATAATTTAAAAAATATCAAGATAGACTGTAGAATTATTACAAAATATAATAATGTCATATTTATAACTGCTTTTATAGACACAGGTTGTACTAGTAATATAATAAATCAAAATATCCTTAAACCACAAGACATTACAGATATTCCTAAAGACAGATTAATTAGAGGAACAGGAGTAGAAGGAAAACCTTTTATTTATACTACACAATTGGCTAAATCAAACATAAGTATTTTTACACAATGTGGATCATTTTCATAACCTTATAATATATCAGAAGTCTTAGTAAGACCTTTAAAAATTGAAGTTGACTTACTTTTAGGTTTAAAATTCTTATTACATGATAATGGTGGTATATTTCTTACAAAGAATATTTTATCTATCTTCAGAAATTCTCTTACTACACCAATTATGTAACTACAACATCAGAGTTGTCAGCTAAGTGTGGTGGACCTAGCATACAAAAACAACAGGAAAAAATTAGTTACAAAGAATTAGCAAAAAATAGTAACAAAGAAAAACAGGGATTAAAGAAAAAAGAATTAGAACATTGTGAATGTGAGATACCGGGACAATGTAAGATAGATAAAACCATAGATAAGAATTTCAAAGAAATGCATGAATCAGGATTAGAAATAGATGAAGAAAATATGTGTGTTATAAATTTAGAAGATTTAGATTATTCAGATATGATAAATCCTGAAATTCTATACAACGAACTAATAAATTCAGAAATAGATGATACCATAAGTAAACTAGAAAAATTAGAAATAATAGGATAAAACCCTTTAGCATTTTGGCACAAAGATAAACCAGAATGTAAGTTAAAAATTATAGATCCAGAGTTAAGAATAGTGACAGCTAGTAATAAACATACAATGGTAGATGAAAAAGATTTTAAAATGCATATAGAAGAACTCTTGAAAGGTGGATTAATTAGGAAGTTGGATTCAAGACATAGATCAGCAGCATTTATAGTAAGAAAACATAGTGAGATAATAAGGGGAAAAAGTAGAATGGTAATTAATTATAAAAGGTTAAATGATAATACCCACTTTGACGCTTATATAATTCCAGATAAAGAATTCTTGATAGAACATATCCAAGATAGTAAAATATTTAGCAAGTTTGATTGTAAATCAGGATTTCATCAGATAAAAATGTCAACAAAATCTATAGAATGGACAGCATTTACTACACCCTTAGGACATTATGAATGGATAGCCATGCCTTTTGGATTAAAGAATGCCCCTTCAGTTTTTCAGGAAAAAAATGGATGAAATATTCCTAAAGTATAGAGAATTTATATTAGTATATATAGATGATATCCTCGTATTTAGTAAAAATTTTAAAGAACATATAGCTCATTTGCAAGTAGTATTTTCAGAATTTGTTAACACACGGAATAATAATAAGCAAGAAAAAGATGGAATTAGGAAAACAGTATATAAAATTTTTAGGATTAGAAATAGGTAATGGCGTTCAAAAATTACAACCACATATAACAGACAAAATAATAAATTTTCTAGAAGAAGAATTAAAAGACTTAAAGACTTTACAAAGATTTCTAGGATTAGCGAACTATGCCAGACCATTTGTAAAGGAATTAGGAAAATTCTTAGGACCTTTATATAATAAAACTTCAGAAAAAGGGAATAGATATTTTAATGAAGAAGATAAAAAGCGGATTAGAAAATTAAAAGCAGCGGTTAAAAATTTACCCTCGCTTTCTTTACCATTAGAAACAGATTATAGAATAATTGAAGTTGATGGATGTGAAGAAGGATGGGGGGCGGTATTAAAGAAAAAACCTAGTAAATATGATAATAAGGATACAGAAATGATTTGTAGGTATAGTAGTGGAAAATTTCAGAATAAGAATTTAACAATCCTAGATTATGAAATTAATGCAGCAATTATGGGTATGAAAGCATTTGAGATTATGATCTTAGGAAGACCTTTTACTCTAAGAACAGACTGTGAAGCAATTGTTAAATTTACACAGAAAAAAAAACTAAAGTATAAATAAGAAGATGGTTAGAATTTAGAAATTTCATAGTTAATCATAATTTCAAGGTAGAGTTAGAACATATAGCTGGAAAGGATAATTATCTAGCAGACCAATTATCTAGATCTCTAATCTGATTTTTATTGTTTGCAGATGGAAGAAAAAAGAGCAGGAAAAGAGCCTATGCATCCAATTTCAACTAGCCAGAAAGATATTCTAAGCTCTATTAAACAGACAATGGAATTTGGGAGATTTACTTTAAAAGTAATCCCCTCTTCCAATCTTAGTTTCAGAAATCTTGTTCTAATAGACAGACCACAGAAGGTTCTCGTAGACAATTTACATTATGCTTTTACCTTTAACCATAACAATCCTGGACATCATAGGGCGGCATTAAATGCCCTTAATTTGTAAATACTTTCATAACCAAAAACCAGGATTTCGATTTTATGTTGTTATTGCAGGTACGCAACCAGGAGTATATCCCACCTGGGGATCAGTTCTAGAAGTAATTCATAATTTTCGTAATCCTCATTATAAAGGCTTTAATGACCTTTCAGAAGCTTTTCTTTTGCAGGATTATTAGGAATAAACTTTTGTTCACCCCAGATTAGAAAGCTATGCAACCACTTCCATTTCGTAACCTTTCGGATAAACCAGGAAAAGTTCTTTTACGTGACCACCGTGAAACCTCATCGACACCATAAAGTCGAGAAAGACGGATAAAGCGACCTGCGTGAAAATCTTAGATTAAATGATCAGATAAAGATCCTTGAAAACCTTATCCAGACCCTCAAATCTCCTATTAGTATAGGAAAAGAACCATGTGTAGTTGGGGAAAAAATGACTACACTTTCGTAGGCTCAAACGGTACCTGTGGAACAGACATCAAATCCGTTGACAGCTGTGGCTTTGCTAAAAAGCCAAAAAGAAACAGAAGCTCATAAGGCACAAACATCATTATTTCAAGCAGATGAAGAATTTATCAAAAAATTAATGATGGACATAAAATCTCAAGTTATTACGGATCTCAAAAATTGGGCAGAAGCTTCAGATGTAAATTCGGAAGACCCAGATTGTGCTACACCAGAAGTAGAAAGCCCTATTAATTACCAAGGAAGAGAAGGAGACGATTGAAATGAAAGACCAGAAAATTATCTGCAGATGGCTTCAAGACTTGATAAGGACAAATTATTTCAGACAGACATTATTACGTCTATAGAGAGTTTTAATGAAAATGATTCAAGAAAGACAGATGTTAAGCAGATATCAGCAATGGAGGACCAGACAATCAGTCAGAAGATATGGTTTCTTTAGAATAGTCCAGAAGAGAAGAAAAGACGCAATCTTTACTTTCAAACTAAAAAGACTACACACTAAAAACAGACAGTCTCCATCGACCAGATTTGTTCGAATAAGAAGATATTATTGACCAAGACTTGTCACATCACAAGACCACAATTTGTCTTGAAGAAAGCTTAGTGCTTTAGTCGTAGAAATTTTTAGTTAGGCATGTCACATCAATGACAAGGCAAAAGTTAGCCTTTGACAAACTTGTCCTAGTCTTATAGGTATTGACAAAATTGTAAGAATAGGATACAGACAATTCTACAAGCCTAGTCTGACAAATTTAGTAATTTTTGGGCTTGCGTCCGGGGATTCATGTCCGTGCTTGCCTATAAATTGAATAATCTCCCATAAGAATACACACAACACAAGAAAAGAAAAGGGAGAGATAATAGAGAAGAGCATATAGAGATAGAAAAGAAACACGAGAGATAGCTATGTACATGTTTTGATTTCTCAATAAAAATTTCCATTTTCAATCATTTAGACTTAAGACTTCTCTCTTCTTTTTAGTTTTTTTTTCTTCTTTTCTTTTCGGGGTTCCTGAAAGGGAAACTCCACTACTGTGTCTCTAAACATGAATTTTCCCAGTTAATTTTTACAGATTCTATTTTTGTACAGTTTTTCAAAAAAAAAAAACGAAAATTCATTTCCAAAATCATGTTCTTCAATTAATTCATTCTCAAAGAAGTTACTGTTCATATGAGGTACTAGACGTAAATCCTGGACATCTCAGGCCGTGAAATTAAGGCCGTACTCCACAGTGTCAAGGTGAAAGTCACGATATTCGCAGAAATATTCTTGTCTATTGATTTTGGAAAAACATAAAATCGATCCTTTGATAAGTTCCTACTTATCATAATACAGGGGTTATGATGAAACTTTCAGTTTGATATAGGTGAAGGTATGAGTAACTTAATAGGATGTCCGGCCCGAGTACCCTTGTTAGAAAGGGAACAAATCCTAGTTTCTTTCTGAAAGGGACACCCTGATCCCTCAAAAGAATTCCAAAAATATTGTACTTTCTGTTATTGTGGTATTTTATATTTTAGATTTTAATTATTTCTCAGGCCCCTGAGACCGGTAACTGGATCGTTAGTCCAGCGGATAAAAAAAGGTGGAAAAAAAATTTCACTCTCTTCCTACCCACATCTAAGGTTGGTCTTCTACACCAACAACAATTGCAGATATGGAATGTCACTGTGGGAGAAGAGCTACCCTGCTAACCTCGTGGACAACAATGCAAGGCATATGAAGCTGGTAGAGGTAAATTTGGAAATAAATTTTTGGCAGATCGACAGGTTCACTGCTGAAACTTCATCGGTTTTCTCCCTAACCCTTCATGCTCGTGACTCCATCAAAAACCTGCAAAACAAGAATTTAACTGCCTAGACAATCCCCCGAGTCGAGGATGACACAGCCTGAGTCCAATACATCAACTCCAGGCTCAGGAGTGCCCTCTTCAAGTCCGACTCCAATTTCGAACTGGAGGACATTCAGTACCCGCTTACACACTTAAAGGGTGGCTATGCTGCCCGTGTTGGGGTGGGGCAACCCCCGAAAGAATTCTACCTCTTAGCCGACACCGGCAGCGATGTCAACTGGCTCCAGTGCTCGCCATTCAAGCAATGTTACCAGCAATCAGACCCCATTTTTGACCCATCCCAATCGTACTGCCTTGTAGATGCCAATTCTAAATCATCCTCCACTCTGGAGTTCAACTCAGCCCCACCCGGCGACTCAGTCATAGTCTCCATGCTTAAGAATCCAAAATTTGATGTCTATTATTACGTGGAACTCACCGGAATCACGGTTGGAGATGATCAGATACCGATCCCGCCCTCCGTTTATCAGATTGGCGGTGATGGAACTGGCGGAATCATAGTGGACTCGGGTACCACGTTCACTCTTTTGGATTCCCAAGTTTATAGCTCAGTGAGCGACGCAATCAGAAATAACGCACAAAACTTGCAAGCTTCTCAGGGCACCTTCCTGGGTTTCGACACCTGAGCTACACCAGCGTTGAGGTTCCGCCAATGTCGTTTCAGTTTTCCGATGGTAAAACTTTGCAGTTGCCGCCCGAGAATTACTTCACACCCGTTGCTATTTCTACGAGTGGCCAGTTGGATGGTGAAGGGCTGCCAAAAAATTTGTTTCCAAATTTACCTTTAGCAGTTTCAACGTGGGATGTGAGATGCACGTGTTCGTAGGATTTGCATTTCAGATTGGAGATTTAATAGAACTCAATTTGTAAGTTTAAAAATTTAATTAATTTTTTTTTTAATTTAAAAAACAAAACCTAATAGAAAACTCAAAATAAGGGACTATTCACTCTATTTACCCATAGTTATAAGGTAACAAATGTTTTGTGTACACGGAAATTAGAAGTCATCTTCGGCCTGTAATTGACTATTATTGCACTTAGTTGTCTTATTTGGTGTCTGATGAGGCATGGTCTAACACAAGAGGATGAAGTGGGGCTGTCATAATGAGTGGACTGACACAGCTCCGTCGCGAACCTGCAAAGCAGGAGATAATTCTCAAGGAGTCTATGTCAATATTTAAGTCAGTATTGAAATGAAACAATCAAGGAAGAATGTGGACAAGAATAATTAACATTATAGCTAAGAAAACAGATGATGAATTGAGGACGAGGGCATTTTCTTATCATGGGCCTCACTAATCCTTTATTCCATTATTAGTTTCCTTTACGTGATAATTGAATTGACTATTAATATGACATCTAACCATACGAGCAAATGAGTAATGATAGAGATAGTGATAAATTATAATGACTTTGGATAATGACTGATGTGATAACTATAAAAATATAAAATTGTTCATTTATCTTCATTACAAAATACAAAATAATAAATACAAAATAATAAAGATAATTTTATTTTTTCATGATTACTACATCAGTAACCATACAAAATCACTATTATTTGTCACTATCTCTATCATTACTTATGAGAAAATATATAGGGTATACCACTTTCTTTATCCGATAAGTGAATGGGTTACTTATTTGCTTTTCGATGTTTGTTTACAAATACAAAGGAATTCTAAAAGGGAAGAGTAAATGTGGATTAGAGACCACAAATCTCAGGATGTGAAAACATGTATTTTTGGAAGAAATCCATTTTTTTTTTGGGGAATTTTACACTATCTGTTCAGTCTTTTTCTCTAATAAATGATTAGAATTTCATCCAGATTTAAATTCCACTTAAAGGTCCATTAGAGATTTAATTTTGCTGGGTTCAATTATTTGTCAATTATTGTGTTCTTAATCTTGGGAGATTTAATTTCAGGCTTAAACTCTATTTATTGGTATACATGTTTATTTGGTAACCATCTGATTATATAACAAACTCTAGAAACCAAAGAAAGCTTAACTTGTTATTTGAGTGAAAATTGTATTGAAATCATTGGTTACATGGAGGACGGGTAGAATGTAATAGCATCAAAATGGGACAACAAAAATTTAGCAAATTATAGGTGAAATTTAGGCTAATTATTGAATCAAAGTGAAGGAGAATGGTAACATCATGCTAACGTGATACTAATACGACGGTCTCAAGTGGGTAATATCCAGCGGTCTCAAGTGTGACCCAGCACAAGAAAGGCAAGGCCTTAACCCCTTGGAGCAATCGGGAGTAGCAGAGTTAGCGCAGAAAGGGACTCTGACACTTGTATTGAGGCTAGCAGAAGAAGCAATGCAGGGACAGTGCATTGGTGATTGGAATGCTGAAGATTGCGGGTTGGGCAAAGGTCTTACCTATCTGGAGCTTGCGGGTAGTACTGGTATTACCGCTTTTGAATAGGCAGGAAGTGAGACGCAGCGGTTGCAGGAGAGTGCTCTTAACACTTCGGTGATAGTTGGTGCAGACTTGCTGAGAGAGACAGTAGTAGCAGGAGAGGACAACGCAGCAGGCTCTGGAGCAAAGCAGGATTTTGAACTATCTGGGTCGGGCAGGCGCGGCTTCGGGTTAGAAGATGAGGTCTCCAAGTCAACAAGGCCTAGTGATTTTGGGCCTCAATCGGGTGTAATAATCCAGCAGGAAGGATTCAGCAAGACCAATTGCCCAAAGTTGAAAAAGCCTGTAGTGGCAAACCATTTGCTACCTGAAAATGGGTCAAGCCAAAGGGCCCTCAAGCTTGTGCTTCTTGAAGAATTGGATTGTGACTTAAGTCCTTCCAAGTCGTTGGCAGCCCAAAACTCAAGCCCACTTTGCACAAAGAAAGCAACTTTGTCAATCAGACAACACTCCACTCACAGGAAAAATTCTGGAAAGCTGAAGATAATTTCCTCCAGTTAGTCGGCAAGCAGCGAGAGCAGAGAACCCACGAACTTGGCCGAATTCACCCTTTCAAATGAGGACATTGCCCACCATAACAGTATCCTGAAGGAGGCGCTATCAACATGGGAAGTTAGCTCTCAACTGGGAATTGTCTTCAAGCTTCATCAAGATGCCATGGTTGCTCATTTTGCTAAATTGGAGAAGGAACATCGGGTGCCAAGAGCAGGTTAGTGCTGAACCTCCTCTTCCTGCTCTATTTATTCTAAGCGTGTATATTTGTGATAAATGAGGATCCTTTCTTGGAACATAAGAGGTCTAGGAGCTAGGGAGAAAAAAAGGGCAGTAAGAAAACTTGTGTTAAGGAAAAAATTTGGGATGGGTTTTTTCCAAGAATCAAAAATGGAACACTTGGATACTCGTGGAATGGGTCAAATTTGGGGAGGTAATGAATTTAATTTTGAGTGGGTTCCCTCTGTTGGGCGTGCGAGAGGTTTGATTGTAGTCTGGAATGAAAACTTTTTCCATTGTGTTGAGGCTGTTCTAGAGCAGTGATACATTTTGCTCAGAGGTAAATTGGAGGGTTCAAACTTTGAGTGTGCTTTTTGCACTATATATGGCCCCAACTGTGATAATCAAAGAAGAGGCCTTTGGATTGAGCTGTCTAATAAAGTAGCAAACTGGCAAATGCCATGGTGCTTCGGAAAGGATTTTAATGTGATGAGGTCGCCTGAAGAAAGAAGTGGTCAAGCAGGTAATCCGTTAGCAATGAATGAGTTCAATGATTTTATTGAAGATTTGCAGCTCATAGACTTGCCTCTGTCTGATGGGCAATACACTTGGAGCAATAATCGTGATCCTCCAATAAGTAGTAGGCTAGACAGATTTTTATGCTCGAGTGAATTTTTGGATCACTTTCCATCGGTGGTTTAGCGTGTGCTACCATGGTCTCTGTCTAATCATCATCCCATTTTTCTAGCCACAGAGGAGGTAAATTGGGGCCCTTGACCTTTTAAGTTCTTTAATCACTAGCTTGACAAAGAAGGCTTCAACACTATAGTCCGTAATGAATGGAAAGATATTGCAGCTCAATCTAGGAATAATGCTGGGCTATGGCTAAAGCTAAAGAGACTTAAGCCACTCATTAAACAGTGGAAAAGTCAGAACTGTGAGGCAGATCCTAATTTCATTCAAAGATTGGAGGAAGAGATCGATAGATTGGAGAGGGAGGATGTATCAAATGTGTTACTGGCTGATAAAAGAATAGAACTTGCAAATAAGTGGGGCCAGCTTTGGAATTTGTATCGAGCAGATGAGAGAGCTTGGATGTAGAAGTCTCGAAGTAAATGGCTTCAGGAAGGGGACAAGAACACTAAATACTTTCATCTGATGGCTTCCACAAGGAGGAGGGTGAATCTTATTAGCAATCTAGTCTTCAATGGAAGGAGAGTGACGCAACCAAGAGAGCTGAAAGATGCAGTTGCAAAGTATTATTTAGACTTCTACAACAAGAAGTCGGCAGTTGGAGTTTTGGAATTAGACTGCCAATTTCAAAGCATATCAGATGAACAAAGGGATAACCTTGAAGTCCCGTTTTCAGAAGCCAAAGTTTGGGCGGCTATCAAGCAGTGTGATGGTAATAAGGCTCCTAGGCCAGACGGTTTTAATATGAATTTCTTCAAACATCATTGGAGCTCAGTCAAACAAGATATGATGTCTGTCCTTGAAGGCTTCTTTGAGACTGAGACTTTTGACAAGGCAGTTAACTCTTTTTTTATCACTTTGGTTCCAAAGATGGAAAATCCTGTCCATTTAAAAGATTATAGGCCTATAAGCCTCGTGGGGAGCATTTACAAAATACTGGCCAAAGTACTGGCAATCAGATTGAAAGGGGTGATTAATGAGGTGATCGGGAGCAATCAGTTTGCATTCCTAAAAAATAGACAATTATCAGATTGTTTCTTAATTGCCAATGAAGCTGTTGACTATCTCAGGAAAAATAACAGGAGTGGAACTTTGTTGAAGGTAGACTTTGAAAAAGCATTTGACAATGTTGATTGGGATTTTTTGGATTATGTCATGCTAAAGATGAACTTTGGAAGGAAGTGGAGAAGTTGAATTCGTTTCTGCGTGGCTACTGTGACAATGTCAATTTTAATCAATGACTCTCCTACTAAGCAGTTCAGTATCAAAAAAGGCCTTCGCCAAGGCTGTCCCCTGTCCCCAATGCTTTTTAATATTATGGCGGAAGCGTTCTCCGTTCTCATGCAAAAAGGGGAGTCTTCAGGGCTCTTTGAAGGAGTAAGCATAGGTCAAGGTAGCTTCAGGTTAGCTCACCTGCAATATGCAGATGATACTCTTGTGTTTATAAAACCTGAATCTAAAAGTGTCTTGAACGTGAAAAGAATCCTCAGATGTTTCGAGGTGGTGTCTGGATTGAAGATCAACTTCAACAAAAGCAGTTTGATCGGGATTGGGGTTGATGAGGGTCTATTGAACGGCTGGGCCGAGTATTTTGCCTGCAAGGTTGAAACCTTCCCGGTCAAATATCTTGGTTTTCCTCTAGGTGTTAATTCTGCCGTGCAAAGCATTTGGAGGCCTATCTTGGATAAAATGAGATCAAAGCTCGCTGGCTGGCAAACAAGGTACCTTTCAATGGGTAGCAGAGTGACTCTTATTAATTCCGTATTGTCGAGTTTACCGATCTTTTTTCTATCTGTTTTTAAGTTACCTTGTGGAGTTAAAAACGACATGGATAAATTGATACGGAGATTTCTCTGGGGTAGTTCGGAGCATCAGCGCAAATTGCATTATATGGATTGGCCTACAGTAAATGCTCCAAAGTGGTTTAGGGGATTAGGTATGATTGACTTTCATTTAAAAAACTCGGCATTGTTATCAAAAAGGCTATGGAGGTTAGGCAATGAGGTTAATTCACTATGGAGGACCTTTATGGTGGAAAAATATGGACTTGATAAGAAGCGTCTCCTCCCCACTCTTTGCAATAATAGATTTGCCTCCAACTCATGGAAAGCTATTACTGCTCCTCTCACTCCCTCTAACAAATTTTATGATGTTGTTACACAAGGAATGAGGGCGTTGCTTGGGAAGGGAGACTTCATTGTGTTCTGGCATGATGAATGGATAGAAGGTATGATTCTAAAATTGTGCTTTCCTCACATTTATGCCCTGTCTGTGAATAAGGAAGGATATGTGGCCGAATTTGGAAACTGGAGAAATGGTCAATGGGACTGGAGGATTGATCTCCGTAGGAATGCTCTTGAGTGGGAAGGACTGTTAAACATTCTGAAAGGGCAATATCCTAGCCGAAACTTCCAAGATCGGATCATTTGGCAAGCGGTCTCGAATGATACATACTCCACCTCTTCTTTTTACAAGTCTGTGTTGCTGCCTCAAAGGTAAGGGCAAGTTAACTGGAACCTAGTGTGGAATGGGTATGGACCACCTAACGTGGAAGTCTTTGTCTGGCAACTAATTCATCAAAAACTACCCGTGAGAAGTTGTCTGTTTAGGAGGGGCACTATTAGAGCAGAGATTGCTGTGTGTCCATTTTGTAATATTGAGCTAGAATCTGTGCAACACTTGTTCTTTGATTGTTGGTGTAGTTGGTCGGTGTGGACTAAGTGTTTGGAAACCTGGGGTATTACATGGGTCTGCCCGGAAGATCTTTTCATATTCTTGAGCAGCTAGCAGCAGTCCGCCCCGGAGTTCAAAGGAAGGCAACCTTGGATTCTACTATTTTATGTCATTTCATGGTCTATCTGGCTGTGCAGGAATCAGGTTACTTTCAATAATAAGAGCTTTGATCCCGACCAACTCTTAGATTTGATTTTTATAAGATTTGCAACTTGGTTTAAGGTGAAATGGCCATCCTCTTCAACATCATCGCATGACTTATTCCAAGAATAGCAGTGTGAGACAGTACGGATGCAGGAAGACAACTGCCACTTGGTCTCGACCTCAACCTGGTAAAATGAAGTTTAACGTAGATGGTTCAGCAATCGGGAAACCAGGTAGGGCCGGGATTGGGGGTATTCTAAGGGACGATTTGGGCAAAACAAAGGCCGTGTTTTCTAAGCATGTCGGAATTTTGGATTCAAATCAGGCTGAGTTCTATGCTATCCGTGAAGCTTTCTGGGTATTTTCTAAGTCTATTTGGAAGCTCTCTCATATACTTGTAATTGAAAGTGACTCGGCTAACGCAATCAATTGGTTAAATAATCCAGCGAATACCCCATGGCACCTAAAGAATGTCTCTAACCATCTTGACCTGCTGAAGGAGAAAATTAAGCATTGGGAGGGTTATCATATTCCAAGAGGCATGAATAGTGTGGCCGATAGGTTGGCAAAGTCAGAACTATCTAGATTGCAAAACCTGTTGGCGTTAATTGAGGAATAAGTGTTTGTCTCTGCTTTGTGTTATCTTCTATTTCTTGTTTCTATAGTAGCCGGTTGAGTAGGAGTTGAATTTTTAGTTTATGTCTGCTTCAATGTAACCTTTGTTCGAAATTTCTAATAATAATCTCTGCTTTTTTGGCTTGTCAAAAAAAAAAAAATACGACGTTTATCTTCTAGTCAAATGTGGTAATCTATTTGGGAATTAAAAGTGTATGCCGATGAGAATTGATGCATCAATTATTAATTATGACTTGTATATTTTGAATTAATTACTGTGGAATTCTTATCCTCTTCACAATAAAATATTTTATACGTTTGCAACACTACGAAAAATAGTATAATAAAAAATACTTAGAGAAAACAAGTTATAATTTATCAGTCTAATGCATCAAACTAAAAATAAGAATACTAGCGTACATAATAGACAAGCGGTCGACATAGGTGGTCGGCCAAGGAAGGTATTTGAATGTAGAGTATAATAGGCAATTAGAATATTCTAATTAAAAATATTTCTTATTAAAATTAGAAGTATTATATATTATATATAAATATAAACTGTACACTGGGGCCAAACGCCAAACCCTCCACCCCGTACCTTTCTATAGGGGAGAGTTGAAAGTTTGGGTTTGGTGCCACACTTGGGCCTTGGCTTATAAATACTCCTTCACCTATGGTGAAAACGGGAACTGGCAACTAAAGCAAAGTAATAGGACATTAGTTATCAGGCACAAAATATTATTGCTGTCGGCATGGGTAGGTCTCAAGTTATGATGACAGAGTTAGTCTCTGTCCTCATATGCTTCCTGCTCATCGCAACCTTTTCTGGTACGTCTGTCTGTCTTTCTTTCTGTCTATATTACGGATGAGATTGCATTAAACTACCCAATTATCTTAACGGATCACAGACTTTACAGGCATTAATTTTACTTGTCTAATATGGGGCATATCACATTAATTTACTTGATGAAGCTGCTTTAATTTTCGATATCTTCTAGCTACTAGTAGTATTTTCTTTTTCTTTCTCTTTCTCTTTCTCATTAATTAATTAAAGAGTTGTATGGATTTGACGTAGCTGCTGCAACGACACCAAAATTTGAAGAAAAAAAGCCCCGAATATTGTATTGCAAGCCCTGCTATATTAATCCATGTGATAGTAATTGCCGGACTGGTGGAGCTCTGTTTGGCAAATGTCGTCTGCTTGCCAGGTATAGAAACTGCTGTGTCTGCTTCTATCAAGTGTGATGCATATGTAATATTTTACCACGATTGGTTTGTAATATGAAATTAACGGCACCATTCATCCTGTTAAATATCGAAATAAGGTGCTCGTCGGTTGTTGTGTCTTCCCGTGTAACGTACTCCATTACTGCTGGTGCTTCAACAGTTAAAGCTGTGTGGCTTAGTTGACGATGCTTGTAATAACATGCAAACGGCACCACTTCCTGTTAAAGGGTGCCTGCGTGGCCGTGTTGTGTTCGTTTATTCGGTCGTGTGTGTTATTAATGAAAAGTTTGGGAGATTTAATTTGTGCTCCTTTTAATTCCTCTACTTCTAACTTGTGGGGTAATAGCTCTTAGATTTCATTTGACTTAGTCATAAGTTATTATTGTCGTACTATGGACAACTGAATCGCAAGAATTCATGGCAATAGTACTACTTTCGTCTCTGTCGGCAAATTTACGCGGCAAAAGACAAGAAATTTTTATGAGGAATTTTTTTTTCATGGCAATAGTACTACATCCGCATCATTATTTCGTCTCTGTCTGAAATAATGATAGTGTTGTTAAATTTTAATCTTCATTACATAAACATAAAAGCAGAATCTTTGAATAAATAATTTATCACAAACTATTAAATCATAAGAACTGTGTACCTGATGCAGAAGACATAATTCTTGAGAACAGGTTGTGAAACACTACTACTTGTTGTCCAAATTGGTTTCTCTCCCTTTATCTACTTTTTGTCACAGACCGTTTTAATGGAGAACGTTTTGTGTTATGTGTGTTATGTGTCTGTAACCCTAATAGGCAGAGAGAGGACCAATTTATATAATCTAACTTTAATCTGGTACGTCCATCAAGTACCCAAATAAACGGTTGAGATTTGTTCCACTATTAAATTGGTAATTGGAACCAATTAGGAAGCTGTAATTAAGCCCAACAATTCGGGTCATATTCTAACATTCTCCCACTTGGCCCGATACTACAACTTTAATTTAATAATGTAAACATTAAGTGCGCAAAAACAAATCTCTTGATTATTTTCATAATTTACCTAAACATAATAAATTACATAATGCGAGTTATGGCGGTCATACACTTTAACATTGCATACTCCCTTCCATACACCACTACACTAGTAATTTATCATGTCAGGTATCATAAGTGATATATAAATATTATAAAGGTCCACAATAATGTCTTATACACACATGTATTTCTTGTTTAATAATATTATGTGTACACAATCATAATAAACAAGAAAACATTTGCCAATATGTCATAAACATTTTATTGAACTCAAGAGTATTAATACATCATTATAAGCAGTCATCAATACAACCAAGACCCATTCTTTGAACATGTTCCTTAAATGCCTTTAGTTGCAAGCCTTTCGTTAAAGGATCTGCAATCATGAGATCCGTCCTAATATGTTCAATACACACTCTTTGTTTCTGAACTTCCTCCTTTACGGCAAAATATTTCAACTCCATATGTTTAGCACCTTTAGAGTACTTATCATTTTTGGAGAAGAAAACTGCTGCAGAATTATCACAATAAATTTTCAGCTACTTAGTAATGGTGTCGACAACCCTAAGCCCTGAAATAAAGTTCCGCAACCATAATGCATGGATTGTAGCCTCAAAACAAGCTTCAAATTCTGCTTCCATAGTGGATGAAACAATAACAGATTGTTTGGCACTTTTCCATGAAAGTGCTCCTTTTGCTAGAAGAAATAAATAACCAAACGTTGACTTTCTACTGTCAATGCATCCAGCAAAATCTGAATCCGAGTATCCAATCACTTCTAATGGATTAGACCTTCTATACATCAAACTGCCAACAACAGAAGCACATGGAATAGATTCCATTTCTTTATGTTCCACATCATTTTTTGGACATTGCATAAGACTAAATTTGTCGCCCTTTTGTATTGGGACAACTCATGCAGAACATTTGTTCATATTAAATCTCTCAAGAATTCTTTCAATATATTCTTTCTGAGACAATCCTACCAGTCCTTGTGATCTATCTCGGAATATTGAAATTCCTATCACAAAGGATGCCTCTCCCATATCTTTCATTTCAAAATTCTTAGAGAGAAATTCTTTAGTCTTATGCAACATGCCTAAATCATTAGCAGCAAGTAGAATATCATCAACATATAGGACTAGAAATACAAACTTACTCCCACTAATCTTTCGATAAATATACCGATCAACAGTGTTTTCTTCAAAACCAAAAGATGTTATGGTACCATTAAACTTAATATACCATTGTCTGGAAGCTTGTTTAAGTCCATATATTGACTTCTTAAATTTACACACCATGTGACCCTTTCCTTCTATAGAAAAACCTTCAGGTTGATCCATATAAACTTCCTCCTCAAGATCTCTATTCAAAAAAGCAGTTTTCACATCCATTTGATGTAGCTCTAAATCATATTGAGCCACTAATGCCATAATTATTCTCAACGAGTCTTTCTTTGAGACAGGTGAAAAAGTCTCTTTGTAATCAACGCCATCCTTTTGAGTATAACCCTTGGCAACAAGTCTGGCTTTATATCGTTCAATATTGCCATTCGAGTCACGTTTGGTCTTAAAGACCCATTTGCATCCGACTCGTTTAGATCTTTCTGGCAAATCAACGAGATCTCAAACTTTATTTTGTGCCATTGAGTTCAACTCATCTTTCATAGCATCAATCCATTTATCAGACTTATCACTTTTTATGGCTTGTGAAAATGAAATAGGATCCTCATAAATGCCATAGCCAAATTCTGACTCTTGCAAATAAACCACATAGTCATTAGAAAGAGCTGACCTTTTTGTCCTTATAGGTCTATTCAAAGCTATTCCATGTGGTTTATTAATGTCAGTTGGTTGTAAGTTAGTTTCTTCATGAGGTGTTGCTTCATTTAAATATTGCCCAGGATTATTTTGCTCTCCTATCACTGGGTTAATATTTGATGAAGGTGTGGATATTGGAACATTTATGGGTAATGGAACATTAACCCTTACTTCATTAATATCCACAATATATTTTTCAGCACTCCCACTAACTTTCCCATTTTCAATAAATTTGGCATTAGCAGTTTCAACAATTCTTGGACTATGTTTTGGACAATAAAACCTATACCCTTTAGATTTCTCTGGGTAACCAATAAAGTAACCACTAATCGTTCGAGAATCTAATTTCTTTTCATGTGGATTATAAACTCGTGCTTCTGCTGGGCAGCCCCATACATGCAGGTGCCTCAAATTAGGTTTCCTTCTAGTCCATAACTCGAAAGGAGTTTTAGGAACTGTCATACTAGGAATCCTATTTAGCAGACACACAGCAGTTTTCAATGCATGCATCCACAATATTTTGGATAATGAGGAATTACTCATCATACTCCTAACCATATCCATTAATGTCCTATTACGCCTTTCTGCCACACCATTTTGTTGAGGTGTGCCTGGCATAGTATACTGTGCACATATGCCATGTTTCTCGAGGTACTTTGCAAATGGACCTGAACATTGTCCTGATTCATCATATTTTCCATAATACTCACCACCTCTATCAAACCGCACAATTTTCACTTTTCTATCTAATTGCATTTCAACCTCCTTTATAAACACCTCAAGGGCATTTACAGCATGAGATTTATCTTTAAGCAAATAGATATATCCATAATGTGAAAAATCATCTATAAATGTGATAAAGTACTTTTCTCCACCAATAGATAGAGCATCAAAAGGTCCACATATATCAGTGTGTATAATTTCAAGAAGCTAAGTACTTCTTGTGGCTCTTTTCTTGCTACGTTTAGTTTGCTTTCCCTTAATGCAATCCACACATATGCCAAGATCAGTAAAATCTAAATTTGGAAGAATTTCATACTTTACCAATCTTTCTAATCTTTCTTTGGATACATGACCCAAACGTTTATGCCGCAAGTAAGTGAAATTATCATTCATCATGCTTTGTTTAATTCCAATATTATGATAAACAGAAAACAGAGATTCCGAAAAATCAACATCAAGTTTCAATTTATATAAATCATCCATAAGAATTCCAGAACCAATAATGGAATTATGTTTACATAAATTGAAACGACCATGTTCAAACTTAAGAATAAACCCACTTTTATCAAGTTTTGAAACAGAAATCAAGTTTCTAGAAATTGAAGGTACATAGAGAGTTTGTATTAGATCCAAGTTGTAACCAGTATCTAACACTAAACGATAAGTCCCTATGCCTTCAATTGGGACCTTCTTACGGTTTCCCACGAATAAAATACTCTTAGTTGGGTTTATGGTTTGAATTGAAAGGAATCCCTGCATCAAATTGGAAACATGAGTAGTAGCACCAGAATCAAGCCACCAAGTATTTGAAGGAACTTCAGTTAAGTTTAGTTCAGAACATACAAAAAGGTTAGATGTACCTTTCTTTTCGAACCAAGCTTTACGTTTCAGACAATCTTTCTGATAATGTCCTTCTTTCTTACAGAAGTGACATTTATCTGTCTTTCGTTCCTTCTTATCATCATCAGTAGTAACCTGTGTCACTTTAGCAGGTACTTTCTTCTTAAATTTCTTGGCCTTTGGCTTATGAATCTTACTAGCTCCTTGACCCACAAGGTTAACAGAATGAACTCCTTGATTCTTTAGTCTCATTTCCTCCTGAGTTAACATACTGGACAATTCATTAATATCCCACTTATCCTTAATAGTGTTGTAATTAATTTGAAAAGGTCTATATTCAGGAGGTAACGAGTTCATAATAAACTGCACTAAGAAGGAGTCGTCAACTGCCATACCCAGGGTCTTTAATTTTGCTGCAATATTTGTCATCTCGAGGACATGTTGCTGCATGCTTCGCGACCCATCATATTTCATGGTCGTGAGTTCAGCCATTAAAGTACCAACGAGAGACTTATCAGCAGAACGAAAACGTTCTTCCACAAGCTTAAGGAATTCTTTAGCATTTACAGTTTGTGGAATAGTACTCTTAATGTTGTTAGCAATCGTCATTCGCATAAAATTAAGACATAGTCTGTTAGACCTTTCCCATGCTTTATAGTTTAATCTCTCAACCTCACTGCTTTTGTCTGTAATAGCAGTAGGTTTTTCTTCCAATAGTGCTAAGTCAATATCCAAAACACCTAAATGAAAATTGACTTGTTCGTACCATTCAGAGAAATTCAAACCATTAAACACAGTAACAGAAGAAGCTTGCGAATAGAGGGAAATAGCTGCAAATAATAAATGCTCAATAAATTATCGGATTCAAATCATAAAACATTTAAAAATATATTACAGGCTTCTTTTGGGTAAGCTCAACAATATATTATCATAAATTTAATGACATGCATACTTTATTAAATAATCAAACAAGCCTTATCAAATAAAATAGTATCTTTGGATACATAAAAATATTTGACAAGCAAATTGATTATCAACCATAATGTTTATTAGTCATAGAAAATTAATTTACCTTTGGGTAAATTCTACAATTCTATCAACTAATAAACGTCACTTATTCATATAATTACAATAATAGGCATTAACATAATATGAATAAATGACTATAATTTACGATATGATAAAAAATTTAATTAATTAGTTTGGCCACTTTGGTGACTAACAAACTAATCCTTTATATTAATACCATATGTAAATCTAAAAAGTCAAGGGAATTTTTAACATTAATATTCCCAAAATCATAATATGACAAGAAAATAAAATATCTCATAATATTCCATAAAAGAAATAAAAACAGCATAAATAACATAAGTGCCATAAATTCTAACATTAATAAAATGTGGCTATTTAATTTTATTTCTTGTCACTGTATTACATAAATTAAGACAAATTTAATTGCCACATAACTATTAGTTATGGTCCAGTAGTGAAATTGTTTAGCTTTCACTCGGAAAACCTGGGTTCAATTCCTAGACAGCTCTTAAATAAATATATAAGGATCCAAAAATTTTCATAACACACAAGTGGTTTAGTGGTAAAATTGAACACAACCATTGGAAACATACAAGTTAAATTCTCGGCGGGGCATGAAGAATCCGTATTGCCTATGAAAAATTTCTTTCCTAATTTGCTTGATTTTCAAGCCATCAAAACTAGAGTCGTATGATTGAGCGGTAGAAAGGCCGATGAGGTTGTTGCTTTTTGCATTTTTACTATTCCTGCGGGCGAATTACGGTCGCAGCGGTGCGAAAATTTTCTTGTCGCGATGACGGTATTTCTTGTTCATCATACGATGTATTTCAAAATTTTTAACCTTCATGAACAGTTTTTTTACTATTCATGAACAGTTTTTTTACTGTTCATGAACGTTCTTTTTTTTTTTTTTTTTGTGCTGCTTGATAAAGTGATAATTGTGCCTATTTTGGATGTTAATTATCACTTTGTCTTTGGCCGAATTTGAACTAATTGGTGTTTATTTGCTAAAATTGTGATGTTAGGAGTTACAAGCACTAATTGGTGAAATTTTGTTTACCAGTGGATTGGAGCACATAAAAGTTGTAAGGAATTAAATGGGAGGAGAAATCAGCAATGCCGTCTCACTAGGACGTGGTCTAGCCCTATCATTTGTGCACTGGGAAGCAAAATACAGCAATGGACTTCAACTAAGGCGAGGTCTCATCTTACATCAAAAGCACTGCAGTTAATTTTTGGAAGGAGTCAAGACCTATTTCATAATTGGCAATTAATATTCTCAATTTCCTTTTTCCGTCTTAAATTAGTACCAAGACATTTATTAATATTGTTGTCTTTTTAGGAAATAAATTAGGATAGGAATCCTACTCCTATGGGAATTCCTACATTTTAGGAAGTTATTTTTATCTTAAATAGTATAAAGGAAAAGAAAACCTAGAGGAGGGTGGGACTATCATCCATCGAAGAAAGGAAAAAAAAAGGCAGCCGCCGTTCCACTCCTCCAAGAACACACGTTGGTTTCTTCTTTGTTTTTCAATTGAAGGATGTTCAACACCACCATGAGTGGCTAAACAATTATTTCTGATCTAGGGGATAGAAGTCAATGTTTTCGTCGTGAGGTTATGGTTTAATTAATTTCTTGTTATGTTTGGATGTTCGTTGATTTTGATTGAATTGATATGAACAATTAGGATTATTTGAATTGACGATTCAACTAGTTCTAATTCTTCAATTGCTTTACATATGATCTAAATCCGTAATTGTTTAGAATCATTTGTAATCAAGGGCACCGAGACTAATCTGCATGTGTAGAGTGAGAGCGATCGTGTAGTTTAGTTAATGAAGAATTCATGAACCAAATCTAGAGAATTGTAGCTATCTCAGTTGTTTGGATTTGATTTAACCGTTTTCTCCAACTTAATGCTGCTTTCAATTCGATATGGAACGCTATCGTGCCCAGTTGGTTGAGAGTTAGGTTTGTTTGGATGCTGGGTTCAAACAGATAAATTCGGAAAACACAAAATCTTCTGGCTATCTAGTGGATTTTTGGTTAAATGTTTAAACTAATGAGAATATTGCATGAAACCAGTGATCGAGAAACATTGACAGAAATCACATTCCCTGGGTCAGAGCTTTGGTAAGAGTGTTTTAGTCCGTCATTTATTTTGTTGTTAATTCAGTTAGTCTACTTTTATTATTTAAATTTCCCTAGCTAGTAATCAATTTCAAACACCTTTCTCTTTTATGTGACTAAGAGCTTTCCAAATTTCCCTGTGGGATTGACCTGGTCCACTTTTTGCTACAAATAATTAGAGAATCAGTAATTAATTTTGGAGGTTTCGACAAACCTACCACTGCTGCGGTTTCTGCAACTTGGATTCACGCCATGACTTGCGGTGAGAGTTAGAGATTTAGTTCTAATTTCTTTCATCATAGGCCATTAGCTGTGAGTCCATTGAGATGTGTCGCATCAATTTTGTATAGTATTAGCGCCCCGATATAACCGGGCTTTTGTATTTTTTTACTTGTGGGTAGTTCCTAGGTTGTCCAAGTCCTCAACCCTTCCCGTCTTGTACGGGTTTAAATTCGGTTGAGTTTAGGTTGTCTAGGTTATCACCCTTTCCCGTCTAGTGCGAGTTTAGCTTCCCGTCTCGTGCGGGTTTACTTTGTTTTCCTTTTCTTGCCCCTCGTGGGCTTTTTGCCCCTTTGAGGGCCTTTGTTTTCGTGGGTTATAGCGCTGTCTTCAGTTGCGACGCCACGAAACTCTAAGCCCTTGTGGCTCTGTACATTGACCTTTGTGCCACTTTATTAATCTACTATCGTTTCAAAAAAAAAAAAAAACTAGAGTCGTACGGGAAACATCACTATAACAGCAATCAAAAGCATGATATTTTAATCCTTAATCTGGCCAGCGGAAATCAATCAAAACAATCAAAGCAACAGTTGGCCCAACATCATCATCATTATTACGTACGGCAAAACACGGCCATCATTTTTTGTTTCCTAATTTTCTTTTTTTTTCCTTTAATTCGTATAGCCATAATATTGCAAATTATTTTTTTTTCTTTCAAAATTAATATGCAGATTTATGGCCAAAATCATGAATGAATAAATTATTTATTCATAACCTGCTCTGATACCACATGTTAAATTTTAATCTTCATTACATAAACATAAAGGCAGGATCCTTGAATAAATAATTTATCACAAACTATTAAGTCATAAGGACTGTGTACCTAATGCAGAAGACATAATTCTTGAGAACAGGTTGAGAAACACTACTACTTGTTGTCCAAATTGGTTTTTCTTCATTTACCCTACTTTTTGTCACAGACCGTTTTGATGGAGAACGTTTTGTGTTATGTGTGTTCTGTGTTTGTAACCCTAATGGGCAGAGAGAAGACCAATTTATATAATCTAACTTTAATCTGGTACGTCCATCAAGTACCCAAATAAACGGTTGAGATTTGTTCCACTATTAAATTGGTAATAGAAACCAATTAGGAAACTGTAATTAAGCCCAACAATTCGGGTCATATTCTAACAAGTGTACTTGAAAACTAATGAAGAAAGTATCCGTCACTCGATCTAAACTCCACAACTCTCAAGAACTTTTTTGCCAGAAAGAAGCCTACAAGACGCATTCGGCCGGGATGGATCTATACTCTGATGTTCGAATTAGTAGTAGGGTTTTTGGGATAAAGAAAAATAATAGAATATAAGAATTAGGATTTTTATTACGTGCACAATGAAGTATATATACTTGATATTTGAGATCCGCGAATGTATGGTGATAGAAATTTGAGATCTAATACAATTCAATTATCTACAAAACTTTTTCTGAACTTGACCTTTCGAGTTAAACCTAGTGAGCCGAGTTCCAATATACATATCAAAAACCAAAAAAGAAATTATAGATTTCATTCTCATTTTTCCGTTATTTTTTACTTATTTTCTTCATGCAAAATACTCAAACTATTACTCTGTGTTCGGATTTTAGTATTTTACCCCCTGACTTTTGAGAAATGTGGTAGAGGGTGCAATTTATTTCGCATGGATACTTGACATTTCGTCTCTTTTGAAAACTCATGTCCATTTTCGAGTAGTTGACTTTGGTATTTCGGAAACAGAAGGTCTCGTCAAATTTGGATAAACCTTCCTACAATTAACAAACATATATTATGCCAATTGTTGAGAAGTGCGGTTAACAATTTTTGGTAAACCCAATAGAAGACATTACTACTTCTTTAGATTTAGATTTAAAAAACTCCATATTGGCATTGAAGTTACGACTATTATATTTATAGTCTACTTTTCTTGTTTCCGTGGTTAATTATCTTAGTAATAAAATAATTGATATAATACATTTTTCTTAATTATTGGTACAAGGTTAATTTGATGGCTTAATTAGATACATTTAAATGGATAATGAGTATCCACGGGCACTCAGGGGTACCCATCGTACTCATTCGAGGGGTACCCGTGGCCGTGATAGGTATCCAAAATACCCATATAAGATTAACGTTTTTTTTTCTTTTCTTTTTATCCTTTTTAATTATTTTCTTTTTATTTATCTTTTTTCATTTTTTAATAAATTATCTTATTTTAACTCTGTCTCTTTTTAAAATTTTTGCATTTCTTTCTTGTTGCCTTAATTTATTATTTTTCTTTATCTATTCTTTCAGTTATATTTTTCTATTTATTCATTTTATTCCTTAATTTTTTTAATAATTTAGTTTACTTTGGTTTTCCCTGAATATTTTGTAATTTTTTTCTTTTTTCTTTGATTTTTCTTACCCACTAGTTTTTCCTTAGTTCATATATTTATTAATTTATTTATTTTTAAATAAATTAATATTTTATTCCACTATTATATATATATATATATTTGTTTGATAAACTTTCACAATAAATATTCATATGCATAATTAACTAAATAGGATAAGCATATTAACATTAAGTGAATAATAAATTCTAAATTGATCAACAATGATTAACAATTATGTCTAGTTCAAACCCGCCCATAATTTTTACAGTCCAAATCGACCCAAGCCCATAAGTTTTATTGGGCAGGTTTTAACCCGTCCAAAAAATCGATAGGCTGAGAGAGTTTTTAGGCCTGGAGGCCCTGGACTTCTTTTCCACTTCTAATTCGGTACTTCAGGTAAAGGGACTTGTCAATTGAGCTTAGGAATATGAAAGGGGAAGATAATGGGAGTCCACTTGACATGCTTAGCATAAGTTAAGGACGACATAATTAACTTGTTTCAAAAATATAAAGAGTTATTTGTTTGTATCACAGATGACATGTTAAGGATATCTCCAACATTGATGACTCACAAGTTGAATGTTGATTCAAGGGTGAAGCCAGATCAGAAGAGAAAAAAGAAACTTAGCTCTAGAATACAATTGACTGTTAAATGAAGAAGTAGATAAATTATCGCAATCCGATATTTTGAAGAAAGTGCTTTATCCAACTTGCACATCTAACCCAATATTAGTCAAGAAATTTGATGGGAGTTGGAGCATAAGTACAGACTACATAGACCTAAATAAATATTGTTCCAAAAATTGCTATCTTTTGAACCCAGTACTGTTCATAGAAAAGTTATAGACTATCTACTATGCAAGAGAAGTTATTATCTCATATGTGACATGTTATACAAGAACGAGGTTGACTTGGAGTACAATTGTGAACAAAACAAAAGTCTAGCCACTTTTGAACTTTGGCTAAAGGGAACCATATGGAAAAACAGAAGAAAACAAGACAACAAAAATCGACAGAGACATAAAGCCGAAGCTGGAAAACAAAAGGGGAGCAGCCACTTACGGATTTTAGCTTAGATCTTCACTTTTATTTTTCTCTTTCAATTATGTTTAAGATTTTGGTGATATTTTTTCATATTAGCATGAACTAATTTATTTTTCTAAGGTTACAATGTAACCTAAATATGAAGTTTTTATTATTTTTCTATTAATATAATTTGAATTAATTTTTTATAATTGAGTATTTATTTTTGTGCTTAAGGCTTCTAATTATCTAATCAATAATTAGATGATATGTTAATCATAACGAACTGGAATGGGAGTTATGTGTCAAGTTCATTGGGATAAATGCCATGAATTGCATATAGGATAGGAATATACCTGAATAGTTTGTGTAGTCGCTACATGGGAATTCATAGAACATAATGACTTCATAATTGTTGTAATTCACATAGGAATATAGTGAATTAGCAATTAGGAAGATCTTTATTAAATCTCGGGAGCGACTAGTAAAGAAGTTAGGGAATCTCAACTATCAACCAGGAAAATAAATTAGACTATAGAGATATATTAATATTAAGATGGATTAGCTATGGTGAAATCGAAAACCCTAAAGTTTTAGCCAACTTAATTCACTACTTTGCTTTGCTTAATTTAAAAATTAGTTTTAACTTAGTTCATTCATACAATATCTCTCCAATTGTTCAAATAGAGCTAGAATTAACCAAGTTTTGGTAATTAGTAAATAATTAGTTCTCGTGAAAACGATATTTTATTCATTCTTTATTACTTGTTAACGATCGCGTGCACCTGCGTGTGTAAAATCCGCAACATTACCTCCTCACATTAACAAGTTCACCGATTAGTCCATGAAAATGGCATTATGATTTACAAGAAAAGTTGCATCCTCTCGTAAGCCTGATCAAGAAGCCTGAAGGACTTATGATTGAGACTCGTCTTGAAGTTACCCCAATGATCTCTTGTGAAATTCCTAGATTGGGGCAGGGCAAATTAATACACAAATTTTTCTCAAAACCAAGTAATGATGAGATGGATATAGTAATCATATAAATCTATACACAATTCATACAGAAAAATATAGAAGACAACTAGTAAGATACCAGGAGAGCTCAATTGGCAAAGAGAGAATATGCTACTGTGCAAACTTACTCAAATGATTCGATGCGTGTGTTCACAATTGCGTTTCTCACGTTATGCTAGTTGCCCAGTTCAAGCCTTTTGATTTGCACAGTTGCAAGCTTACAGAACGGTAAATGTTGAATGATATTTAGGATATATTATCAAGTCTGCAACATAATGATGTGGTGGTAAATATGAAAGTTTCATAGCCAATGAAATTAGCTTCAAATTCTAATTCAAATAATATCTCAAATAGTACAGAATAATAGTCAAAAGACTGAGAAGCTAGCAGGTTTGCACAAATTGAAATTTGAAATTAAGGAAGGCTTTACCAGATATAAAGAAAGTCAGCAATAATCCCACAAGCATTCTTCAATTCATGAAAATGAGGATGACGAATAAACAGCAAATAAACATTGAATGTCTTGACAAGTCATAAAGAAGAAGTCGAGCACAAGAAATCAAAATCAGGAATGTTAATGGAAAATGTTGGACAGAGGTTATGGCCTAAACACGGAGGCCCAAAGTTTAAATTCAACGTTAGGAATCTTGGACCTCTCAGAGTTGGGGCTGCTCTCGCGTTCGAGTTTGTGTTCTAGCAACGGACACCTATCAGTCAATAGTTCCCTTAAAGTGGTAAGACGACTCATGGATCGATTTGAGGCTAAATGTTGTAGCCTTTCACAACCAAAAAGATGTAGTTTCTGAAGCAACGTAAAGTTCTCAAACCAATCCGGTATTTCCACCATTCCAAAATTATGTAAGTATAGTTGCTTGAGTTTGTGGAGATATGGAAGTTGATCAGGCAGTGAATCCCAGTGAGGCCCCGCTAACAATCGCAGTTCTTGAAGGGTTGTGGAAAGTTGTTGGATGTCATCAAACATTGGCTTCAATGAATTAAATGCCACTGTTTCTGAAAAAGGACCAATCCACAATGATTTTAAGGATGTAAGGTGCTCCAGTCCCCTGGGAATACTTGTCAATTTTTTGCAGCCAGATAGACTAAACCAATACAGAGAAGGTATCCGTCTAATATCTACCTCAAAAGTGGTGACTTCTGGGCAGTTTGAAATCCACAATAGTTCAAGAGATTCAGAAGACTCAATTATCTGTTTTGGCAAACAGGTCAATCCTTCACAATCACAAACTGAGCAGACGCGAAGGGAGGTCAGGCGTTGGTTTTCTTGGGGGTATGGAAAGGACCTGAGATTGTTGCAACAAAGAACTTGTAAAATCTGCAGTGAAACCAGGGTGTATAGATCATCATGCAATTCGGTTAGCTCGCAACAGTTCTGGACTTGAAGCTCCTGAAGGCAAGTGCTTAGACCACCGATTCTGGAACAATATGTGTCAAATGAGAACAGCACGTCAGTGTTATAGATACAAGGTTTTTATTGTCGGTCGCTAATGAAGAAGGAAGACAAATGAGTTGTTCCACACCAACAATGATGAGGTTTGTCAGAGTGTTCACTCTGCCACAGATATTTGTTACCACCTCATGTCTAACAAACCAAACTTCCAGTTTCCTGAGACTTGCAAAATCACATGGAGCAGTTGATAATTGACGACAATTCCTGACTGTCAATTTCTCCAGCTTAGGATATGGTCTCCTGGTCATTGTTGCTCCATCTTCCACCCATTCCTTGAGTTCGTCCATATCACTGAGCTTCAGACATCGGAGTTGGGGCATTTCCCCGAGAGAAATTTTTTGGATTCTTTTGCTACCTGTAATTTCCAACTTCATCAAATTGTTAAGCCTTGCAATCCAAGATGGAAGTTGATCACCCAAGAAATTTTGAATTTCCAAGCCTTTTAAATTCGTGTGAGGCTGCAGGCCTTCCAAGACGCCATTATCCTTGTTGTCAGCCACATGGGACCTGCTCCACTCAAGTTTCAAGTTCAAAAGCTTCGATTTCCGAACCAAATTTGCAGAACTTGCTTCTTGTTTGTCGCGTACCCTTTCAAGCTTGCGTATTTCAAGACTGCCCCTAAGCTTCTCCAAGGACCCCAATTCCTCAATTCGTTTACCTTTTTCTTCACCAACATTAAAGAAAGGTAATTTTTGCAGACAAGTTAATTGTCCCATCTCAAGGGGCATCTTAGCAGAATTGTCTTTGGTATAATAATCCAAGAATATAAAACTAGGCAAATTCTTGAACTTTTCTGGGAAATGCAAAGGAGAAACAGGCTTCTTTGCAATTAAGGACTCCAAAAAGTAAAGCTTGCAAATAGTTGAAGGTAATTGAACGATTTGTGTGTCAGAAATGTCTAAATATCTCAAGTTAAAGACCTTGCCTATTTCCTTGGGAAGCTCCTTAATATCAAGTGAACATAAATTTAGAACTCTCAAAAGTGGAAAAGAGTGAAACGTTTTCCCAGAAAGACTACCCTCCCAAAACAATGATCGTGTGGCCCACCGAGGACAAGATAGAGTACCTGTTCACTGATTTCATTTTTGCAGGCATTCTGGAGATGGGCAGTTTTGGGACCAGCGACCAGAAGCGCAAGATCATGCACAAAGTCATGCATTTTGCAGTGGATAACATTTCCATACTCATCCCTTTGTACATCCTGAAATAAGCCCCGTTGCAGCAACATGTCGAAGAATCTATTGCCTTCTTCTTCCTTTGTCTTCTTACTTTGGGGATTTTCTTGAAGCAGCCCATCTGCCATCCAAAGTTGGATCAGTTGTTCCCTTTCTATTCTGAAATCCTTCCTGAAAATTGAGCAGTACGTGAAACATTTTCTGAGCCACGGAGAAGGTAAACGATCAAAGCTCAACCTTAGTATCTGCATCAATCTGTTTTCAGGATCTCCATGAAGATCCTTAAGCCCTTCATCTAAAATTGATTCCCACTCCTGTGCCTCTTTGTTGCGCAACATGCCTCCAACAACCTTTGCAGCTAATGGAATGCCTTGACATTTTTTAGAAATATGTTTCCCTATGGCCTTGATTTCCTCTGTTGCTTCCCCTGGACATGCCCTTTTCTTCAAAATGGCCAGCAATCATCAACTGATAAATTTTTCAAGAATATCTGAGAATGTGTGGCGACAGTAGCTGCAACATGTGAGTCGCGAGTAGTCACAAGAACACAATTTCCTTCTTTTGTCTCAATTCCCTTCAAGGATCCTTCAAGGTCTTCCCAGTTTGAAATAAAATCATCCCACGTGTTGTCCAGGACAAGGAAAAAGCTTTTCTCTTTTAGTTTCTCTTGAAGCTTTTTAACAATTGCGTCTCTGCTTTGAAGCTGATGATTTGTTCCAGTCAGTGACTCTAACATCAACTCAAGAACATTTTTGGCTCCAAAATTTTTAGATAAGCAAACCCAACACCTCTCAGGAAATCGTTTCTTAATCTTGTCATGGTTGAAAATTGACCGAGCCAGAGTTGTCTTCCCTATTCCTCCCATTCCCACAATGGGAAGGACAGAAACATGTTTATCACCACAGTTGCACAGCATCATTATGGCCTCACCATGTTCAACTTTTCTTCCAATCACTTCTTCTTTACCATCAGAAACAGAGTCAGTCTCCCATTTTTCTGTAATTTCATTTCCATTGGCAGCCCAATTCACAGCTCCCCGTTTGAAGTGGAGACGAGTTCCTTGTTCATGAATCTTTTCTAAGTTGGCGTTGATTTTCTTGACTTTATGAGCAACTACGGAGGGAAATTTTTTGGGATTCAATTTAGAGAAGAACCCGCCTAGATCATGAGGTTTCATTGCATGTTGAAGATACTCATAGTGGATCCATTCCAAGACATTCTCAGCCTTAGTAACAGCATCTTCAAAGTTCTCGAACCATACTGGGACTGCTCTGTCAGACACTTGTGGGCTCTCTGCAAGAAACAAGAATTCTTTATGCATTATGAAAGATTTTTTCAACTTTTTCAAATCTTCATCCAAACCCCAATAGAGGGTAAGCTCATCGGAAACAAGGGCCTCTATCTTCTCCAATACAAACTGTAATCCGACCTGTATGGAGGCACCAATCGCAGCCGATGCAGCCATTTTTATTATGAAGTTGAGAAAATGAATTAGCTATAATAGTTCAACTTCAAGCTGGCTTACGTATTTTGGTAGGACTGTACAACAAAAATCAGAGAATGCAGGCAAAAGAGTGTTGAAATTTTGATGGTTATGGTGCTGGTTGAAAGCTTGAATGGTGTCAGTAAAGTACAAAATTAGTTGATGCTGTAAAGTTGTATATACATCACCTGCACATCCTTCTTTGTCCGTTTACATCAATAATTCCATTTCGTTGAAAGTCAATTTTGATCTTTTAAAAATGCTTTTGGGAATGTGACGGTCTCGGTAATTTCGTTAGCAAGCGAATGGGACATTCTTTTGTTTTTCACACAATGGGAGTTGGTGCTTACATAGTTGTTAAAATCGCGATTCGGGTCATAGAATCGCACGATTTTACGATCTTACCTAACAAAATCGATCCTAAATCGCACAAAATCGTTCAGCAAATAGAATTGGTAGAATCGGTCAGAATCGTGCAGAATCGTTGGTAGAATCATTTTTTTATTTTATATTTTTTTCTGATTTTTTTCTCTGAACTAACATTTTTTCTGTTTTTTTGTTAATGCTATTATTATTTTGGGTAGAATGTGGTTGAATGGTTGAATGATTGAATAATATATGTCGTTGTTAAACAAGATTTGGATAAAATTCAGAACATATATACATTGAATATTATATAATGTTGATTTTTTACAATTTAGCACAAGTACACAACTTATTTTTGTAAAAAAAATTAGTGTAGGTGATAAAATATGAATAATTAGAATTATTTTGGTCATTTTTTATAGAATCTTACGATTTTTCGATCCGATTCTACCGATCCGATTCTGCTACCTCAAATCGATTCTGCGTAAAATCCCGATTTTACGAACTATAGTGCTTACTTATCCCAGTATTTTAAGTTCAACCAGAAGACTAAAAAGGGTCAAAGTCTATATACTTTATTGACTTTTATAACAATTATGTGGTTGCGATTTGATTTCATACTTAATTCTAAACACGCATAAGATGGCCCAATTACGCACATACAATGCACAACTACAGCCAAGTCGAACACTTGAGAAAAGCCCAATAAACTTTACTCGTTCATTATTATTACAATTATTAAGTTATTTGTTCAGTTTTAAAATAACAAATAAAATTGATTCTAATAACAAATACTAAATAAATTTTTAAAACCAATAAAATTATTATTATTCAATGCGATAAAATATTATCACACAAAAATTATAAATGTTTATCTTCAAATACTAAAATTTTAAAACCAATAAAAAATTTCTTCACATAAAATTGCCTTTAAAGTGGTTGGAGGTCCCATTTAAAGTGCTTCATATTTTGAAAAAGAAAACCAAGTTTAATATCATGTTATCGTTCACAACCAACAAAATAAATATGCAACTAAATATTACTCAAGGTAATATATGCGCACATATACTAAATTATGATTATGAAAGTTCATAGAATGAAACTAGCAATCATAGTCTGTAGAATCGGATTTTACGTAGAATCGATTTGGGATAGTAGAATCGGATCGTATAATCGTAAGATTCTACACAAAATGATCAAAATAATTATAATTATTCATATTTTATCAGCTACACTAATTTTTTCACAAAAATAAGTTATGTACTTGTGTTAAATTGTAAAAAATCAACATTATAAAATATTAAATGTATATGTGTTCTAAATTTTGTCTAAATCATGTTTAACAACAACATCTATCATTCAATCATTCAATCATTCAACCACATTCTGCACAAACTAATAATAGCACTAACTAAAAATACAAAAAACGACATAATGTGCTTCAGTTCAAAAAAAAAATCAGAAAAAAATAAAATAAAGAAACGATTCTACTAACGATTATATACGATTCTGTATGATTCTGACCGATTCTACCAATGATTCTACTTGCTGAACGATTTTGTGCAATCCATAATCGATTTTGTTAGGTAGAATCGTAGAATCGTGCAATTCTTCGATCCGAATTGCGATTTTAACAACTATGCTAGCAATTCCCCACCATGAAAAGTCAGCAAAAGTTTGTTATAAATAGTTAAGTAGTCAAAAATATACTATTTAAATAATTTGTTGCCAATTTTTTTTACCCAAATTCTTTTTTATGGTTCTTTTACCCAAAACTTGATATAATCGATACCATAGTATAAAAATTATAAATTCAAGTTAAAACATTTAACTATGAATTTATAAAGTGCTATATCTTTTTATTTATTCTCTGATCAAGATTTTACAATTTAATTGCACCAATTTGATTTTATAACCAAAAATTAATTATATAAGCAATTTCAATTTCACAGAGCTTGTGGTAATCCTTTCCAGTTTGCATAGGTAAGTGGAGGACTTAAAAACTTAAAAAGCAGCTAAGCGACAAAGAGAGTGGCCGACCAGATTTGACAGCCCAAATTTTAAAAAGACTTTTCGGTGTACCCAAATCCGTTGACGGAAGGAGAAAGTGGCCGTCCAATCAGTTCGTGAACCAATGATCTCTTATTTACAGTTCTCCTAAAAAAAAATTATTTTAGTTAAAATATAATTTTTTATTAATTATTAACTATAATTCATTTAATGTATCACAAAAAATATATTTTTATAATTTTATTTTTAAAAATTTTTAAATATATATAATTATTATTATTAAGAATAATTTTAAAATTTGATTTAAATGTGAACTCATAAAAAAAGTTTTTAAAATAAATTATTTTTTTGCAACGAAAAGAATATTATTTTTTTTCTCTTTACCTATTGTACTTTTAAATTTAATACTTCAAAGAGTAAATATTACAGTTGGTTTATTAATTTGAGATCTTGCTACAATTTTAATAATCCAAATGGTAAATATTACCATTTGTTCCTAATTAATTTGAGTTTTTAGCTCAATTTGGTCTCTTATGTTTAAAAAGTTTCAATTTTATTCTCTAACTTACAATTTCAATTCTAATTGAACATTCTAATAAAATTAAGTCAAAAGAGACTTAATACATTCAATTATATGATTTACACAAGCCTAAGGCAAACAAAATTAGAAGATGTCAAAATAAGAACCGTCAATTTAAAACAACTATTTTAAACTTTACTCTTTTGAAAAGTGCTTTGTAAAAGTTTGAATTCACTTTTTATCCCCTCCAACTTTATAATTTTTACCATGTTCACTAATTTTTATTAACTGTCGATAATTTATTATAAACAAATAAAAGTATCACTTAACTATGTTAAAATTTCAAGATGTCAAAATTGGAGGTGATTTAAATCACTAAAAATGCAATTTAAATAAAATATTTATAAATTATGCAAGTCAGTGATTGAATGTATTAAATCTTGCTTGTTTTGATTCTATTAGAGAGATTAATTAAAATCAAATTTGCAAGTTAACAAACCAAATTAAAAAAATTTAAACATGAGCAATGTGTTAGGAAATTGACAATTTTTATTTAGAAAAGGAAATTACCTTTCTGATATTGATTTGGAGTAGAGACTAAGTTATTTCTTATTGGTATTATTATTTGATTAGAAATCAAGTAATATTTATTATTATAAATTGGGGGGTTGTATAGAAAAATATGAGGGATATTACACACAAGAAACAGATATAGTTCTTGGAGTTGAGAAAAGTAGTTTAGGATTTTTGAACTAGGATACAAAGGATATTCTTGTATGGATTTTCTCTTATAATAAAGAATTAAATCTCTTGGTGGACGTAGTTTTGAAATTAATCAGAACCACGTTAAATCTTTGTGTTACTCATGTTTTGTGCTTCGTTTATTTTCACTAAATTATTGTGTTCTTATATCATTAATGGTTGTATTTATTTCCGTGCATTTTTTTCCCTAACAATTGCTATTAGAGCCGGATTCGTTCTAGGGTGACTATTGGATTTAATAGGATGGTTGTATGCCAAGGTAAAATTAAAAAATTTGTTGAAGGTTTCTACTCTCTTTTGAGAGTGCAACATATCCATATCTAACAAGAATTAAAAAAGATATTGAAGGAGGATTGTGTAAGCACCAAAGATGTTGAGTGGGAAGAGTTTAATCATTGTGTGTTGATTAAATCTTTGCTGAGAAAGAAGATTGGGCATTACTTCTTATCTCGGTCCCTTTGATAGTGTGATGACAACTTGATCAATGGATAAGACACTTTGGACTTCGAAATGTTAAAATGATCTTTGTTATCTCATGAAAAAATGCAAACCAAGGTGAGTTACAAAAATCTATTGGTTTCTTGAAGAAAGAATTAGAAAGGAAAAATTGTTGACAATAAATCTAATGTAGGTGATTCAAATGTCAAGGGAAATGATGGTGTTCAATGCGAATTTGGATGAATAAAGAATCGTTCTACTAAGGACAAGACTTTTGGTGTATATATTAGAAATGTTCTCACAATCTTCAATGTATGGATATTTCAATCACTGATAAAATTTTAGATTGTATTCTTTGGGTGCTGTGGCGCATGTCCCAAATATATGGAAAAAGAATCTAATTTTCTAAAGTTGGTTAGACTTTAAAACTACTAGTTTTTGTTGTAGATAGACTAGTGAAAACCACACATGAAAGACAGTCTAAGTAAAGAAGCAATATGATAACTGTATAACATTTGGATTTCTCAATGGAATACTCCTACTTATAAATAGCGGTGAGAAGAAAAACCCTACAAAGAGAAAGAAGGTGGAGTTGAGAACATTCATTTTTCGAGTCAATTAGATATTAGACTCAGTTAGTTACACATGTTTATTTGTCGATTGATGGACTATTTAATTCGAGTGTATAGTTAGACACTATGACACTTGGTGGGATAAAGACAAATAGTTAGTTGGTTTACGGTTTGACAAAAGAAAAATTGTCAAAGTAGAGTTTGTTAGGCAATTGACATATTTTTCTTTAAGGTAAAGGAAATTACCTTTTTTGTGGAATTGTATTTTTTGTAGTAGTTTCCAAATTATATATTGATTTGGAGTGGAGACCAAGTTATTTCCTATTGGTATTATTATTTGGTTAGAAATCAAGTAATGCTTATTGTTATAAATAGGGAGTTAGTCATGTATAGAAAAATATGAGAGATTTTACACACAAGAAAGAGATGTAGTTCTTGAGATTCAGAAAAATAGTCCATACTTTTTGGATTGGTATATAAGGGATATTTTTATATGGATTTCTCTCTCATAATAAAGAATTAGTTATCTTGGTGGATGTAGGTTTTGAAATTAAGTTGAACAATATTAAATTTCTATGTTACTTATGTTTTGTATTTGGTTTATTTTTATTAAATTATTATATTTTTAAATCGTCAATAGTTGTGTGAATCTTTCCCACTTGTAAGTTGAAAAAAAAAAATGAAAATTTGACGGGGGATTAATGATGAAGTGCCATGAATGTGATGGGCGTATTTGGCAAATGCGCCCAAGCTTGGGCACATTCAACAAATGCCCCCAAACCATTTGGCCGCATTCAGCAACAACAAACCCCTCCCCCCCAAAATTTATCACTTTCTTTTTCGCAACCCCCAAATGTCAGCATCCCTAGTTGTGTTAACTTCCACATGTTGCTTTCACCAACACAACAAAATCAAACGAACTTCCCAACTTAAAGAACAAATATATAGCATTGAGTAAATAACATTAGTGGTTTCTCAACTTAAGCGTTGGTTAATCAAAAGCCGAAAGGCTGGAAGTGGACAAAAATTACTGTTGCTAGGGGTGATTACCGTGCGACCGAGGTGCGATTTTGTACAGTTTTTTTTTTTTTTTGTCATTGGGTCTAGCGTTAGTCAAATTTCGATCCTACTTTCTCTCGGTTTTGTCCTCCGTCAGGGAGATTTTGTGGTCTAGCTTGGGAAGAGAGTCAAGCATGATACAATGCAGTGTCAGGTCGCGCATGGACCGAAGTTAGGAGGTGCCTTTCCCGTTGTATATAGATTGCGTTGTGCCAGTAGAAGCCGATAAGTTAAGAATTTTGTTTCTCTTAGCTAAGTTAGTTAGGAGGTCCCGGTCCCGTTCTATCGGGGTTGACATACCTTAATCGAAACCTACTGGGTTTAGGTTAGATGTGTTAGGGCAAGTCCTTAAATAGACCTTTTATGTACTGATTAACGTTTTCTATAAAAGTTAATACATATCTTTTTCCTAGGAAAAAAAAAAAAAAACTTAAGCATTGGTTGCACAGTTGTCCTCGAATTTTAGAAAGCTTTAATTAGATTCCTCAACTTTAATAATTCATTCAATTGAGTGCAATTGGACAATTCTGGTTGCCAAACCTTCGCTAAGTCAATACACATGACGAGCACAAGTCGGCAACTATTTGCACAGTTCTCTCTCATTCAAAAACTCTCTTCCAGAATGGCGGTTGCCAACCAATCCGTTGGGTTAGTCTCCCATTTCAGCTTATCTTTGTTTTGTTTTATTTCCACTATTTTTGAGGAACATGTTTTTATCCTTTTCTTGGCCATGATTGAACTTATTTTGGATTTTGGTCAGCTAAAATTTTGAATGCAAAAGGGTTATGCCTATTTCAAGAAGAGGACTAGGTTGCTATATGTTATGCTTAAGAAGAACTAATGAAATGAAGGAGGAGATTTGGAAATTTTTTTCTTTTGTTTTTCGACTCTGTTCACGTGGCCACTAATAAAATTTTTTTGTTCATTTTTGCCCCTAATAGAATTACATGCTCATCATGTGCACTAGTGACTCAGTTTATTTTTACCACTAATTGCAAGTCATGTAATTATAGTATAATTACGAGTATCGTCCCACAGGGAGGTGAACAACTACCAGTTGAGCAATATTAATACCTATTATCTAGATCAACATATAAAAGAAGAGTGGATGTAATAATAAAAATCAAGTAAAAGCAATATTAAAAAGTTCAACCAAAAGAATTCAGATAAACAAACTTTAGGACTCGGGATTTCACCAACCATTACTATAAATTCCATTCATATAATTATTTTGTGATAAACGTCCTCACAACTATTCACATAATTAAACATTATCTCCTCTCAGAGTATAATATTACTATTCAAATAATAATTATGGGACTACTTTTGTGACTCCAAAATTACTATGAATGCATGATGAACAAAAGAATACTATGTTGCAGAAATTGAGAATCTACTATCGTGATTCACAATTAAAGTCTAAAGAATTCACGAACTAATATTGATGTCAGCTGTCGCCTCTTCACCAATACCTTAAACATGCAAATGGTGATCAAGCATTTACAAGAAGTAATACCGAATAAATCAGATATTGGATAATACCACAATTATATAAATGAAAATTACGTAATGATGGTTACATCCCTGTCCTAAAGAAAAGAATTTCAACCACTAAACATGGCTTGCATAAAATTACGTCTAAGCTATTTCTATTGCTATCTACTATTTATTCTATCGTCCTGTGTTGCGTATTGTGTCGTTCTCCTCCATTTATACTTGTTCTAGTCTATGAAGATTAGAAGTCCATATTGTGTAGAACTCATTTGTCTCAACTGAATAATCTGAATTGCGTAATCCTTTTAGTTTCTGTAATTCTGCCAATTCCTCAATGCTGTGGAATGAAAAGTTACATGCCATGGCATTAGTATCCCAGTCCTTCTTTTCTTCAACAAAATCGTGGCTTTTTTTTTTACGCAAGCAATCTTTTCGGTCTTATCTTTTTCCAAGCAGTTTTCTTCCTACAAAATTGCAAATCAAGCTGGATAAGGCTAAATTCTCCCATAATTAGATAAGATAATAGAGATATCTTAACCTAGAAGTTATCATTATATTCACTTATCAACTAGCCTTTTTTTTTTCTCCAATAACGTTAAGTATATTAATTGGCCAATTGGCAAAGAGTACAAAGCCAAAAAGGCTGATGAACTTCGTGGTGTTGGTTGAGACCTAACCCACGAAGACAAACTCCTCCTAAGGAGAAAAACAACACAGAACACTCGCCTAAGCCCCAAAGGCCTACAAAAGCAACTGCTAGTCTAACTAGGGTCGACTAAATTACAACAACCTACGAACTAAAATGCCGTCTCGACCAGTGCACCTCAAATTGCATTGGATGAAAGAAACTGAACTCCCGTGGGTCCCTACACTCGTTATATACTATTCGTGGTGCTGCTTGCAGACGTTGAATAGTTGGGCAACCAAAACTACTACCTTCTGGGTAGAGGTGACAATCGGAACTGTAGCAAAACACACCTAAAAATAATAATAATAATAATAATTTTGGGCAATCGTACCTCCATCGCACCTTCAATCACATACAATGAATGATTGAAAGGCAAGAGGTGCGTGCCCTGTTCTAAAAAATTAACACCTTCACCTAGTGAAGGTGTAAAAATCCACGCATTGGCAGAATCTATCACGTGTACTGGCTGGGCAGAGGTTTGTAGCCAAAATTATGCAATTGCACTCAATTGAACTAATTATTGAGGTTGAGAGATCCAATTAAAATTTTTTCAAATTCAAGTACAAATGTGCAACCAAGATTTAAGTTGAGGAACCACTTTTGTCATTTACCCAATGACACTATTTACCTGAAGAGTAATAATACTCTTAGTAACTTTTCACAATGTCTTTTCATAGTGACTGATATGGCAAGTATAAAAAGATAAAATTCACTTATCATTCTCTTTAAAAAATACAAAATAATAAGGGATAATTTTATCTTTTCATACTTGCCACATCAGTGACTATAAAAAATCATTATAAATATCATTACTCTTACCATCTAAAAGCATAAAAGCTATTTGTATTACTGAATTTAAAAGCATAAAAGCTAATCCACGCTATTTTGTCCTCGTCGTTTATTTAAATTTCTTCCCATCTATTTGTATTCTTTTCTATTTTGAAACCAACTTCATCACGATTCCAGCATATGATTTGCCAAATACAAAATTATTCAATTCATTTATCTATTGTTAGGATGGAAAATCCCACTCAAAGACAATAACGCAATAAAAAATCAACACAACAAATCAACAAGCCATGAAGACTTACTTAGTCACATATAAAAACTGTTTCGTTTTCTTACAAATTATGCCATAACCAGTTGGATTTCTTACAAATTTGTTTGTAAAGGCTGATATAAATGGTAAGATGAAATTCTTACTTTTCACAAGTGATTATCAATCTTTTACTATTTTTTCTTTACCCTTTACAAAATCTATAGTTTTTTTTGTCCTTTATATGAAATCTCAACTTATCCAAAATTAATCAAAATTTGATAGCAAAATTATACATATATTTTTCAAATCAATGTGGAAACTATCCTAATAAACAAATTACCGAGATTCTACTCGAAATAAAATTTCTAAATTAAGTCGAATGGTGTCTGTAAGTACAAAATTAGTTGATGCAGTAAGATTAAAATAGAAGTTCTATATACATCACCAGCACATCCTTCTTTGTCCGTTTACATCAATAATTCAATTTCCTTGAACGTCAATTTTGATCTTGTTTTCATTAGTTAATTAAGATTAATAATTAATCTTAATTAATTAATTTATTATTACTTAATAATAATAAGTTAATTATAAATTAATTTATATTAATTAGAATAATTAATATTAATTAATTAGTTAGTATTAGTTAATTATTTATTATAATATTAAATCAATTTATTATTAATTAAAATCATTATTAATCATGGGAAGGGGAAAATTTATTTATTTTTGGTTTAATATTTTCTATACACTCTAATATTGAGGGGTATAAGTAAACCCTCCAATGAGGTAATCAAAACCCCCCATGGGGTAATTGGTCGGGTTGTCGAAGCCCCCAAAATTAATTCAGATCTTCAACTAACTACAATTAACTTGTAGTAGTAGTGGACCAGTTCGATCCCACGAGGAGCTATGTGTGAGGGGGGGAATTTTAGCACTTGAGATTAAAAGAAGAAAAAATAGAAGAAGTTTAGTACCAAAAATAAAATAAAATTATAAAAGAAATTACTAGCAATATGTGAAAGAAATAATTCGATCTTACCAAACTCCGATCCAAGGAAGTGTAGTTGTACCGAATATATCTAGATCATAGGATTCTAAAAACACTTTTTCATTCAAGCATTTAACCGAAAATTTCGCAGGATAGCCATGACAAAATTTTGAGTTTTCCTATTTTATTTGTTTGAACCTAGCATTCACAACAAACCTTACTAACAAATGACTGGGGGCGATAGCGTTCCATATCATTTGATAGTAGCATTAAAATCATTGAAAACAGTTAAAACAAAAACCAACAATTGAGATAGCTACAATTGAAAATCTTTGTATCATTACTTCCTTTAAATCATAAATGCATGATTATCACTTTACACACGCAAAACGATTTAAGTGCTACTTGTACTAAATGTTCCGGACAATTACGGATCAAGAACAAATAGATAGCTATAGAAAGAAGAATGCAAATAAGTTGTCAATTTATTTATCATTCAAAAATCCATAAAAATATAATGCAAGAAATAATGATTACTTGAATGCAAAAGATTATGAAACTATGAATAAAACCTCACTAAATATATTGGCATCAACACCCCTTGGAACAAAATGGAAGTAGATTAGCCACTCATGATGGCAAAACTATTCTAAATTTATTCTAAAGAGAAAGAGAAGTACAAGAGAAAGGAAAAATTCTGCAAAGAATTAAAGGAAAGACTTATGTCTTCCAAGCTCACTAACCCTTCTATTTATAGGCTTATTCTCTAACAACCTCCCTAAAGATTTCCTAAAATTTCTCCAACAAATCCTAAGTCTTTAAACTTTAAAGTCCTAACCAACCATCCTATCCTATCTAATCTAATCCTATCAATTATTTTCAAATCCATTCTACTTGAATTACAAAAGTTGAAATCAAAAAGACAAATCCCAATCTTGAAATTCAAATTGTCACATCGGTTCTTTATTTCAGCTCAAGACGTGATCACGTGCATTTCTTTGAGTTTCTCCTCCAAGACTTCATCCTTTATGGCGTGGGCAAGCTTAAACCAAGATAGTCTTCTGTTTTGGCTCAACAAAATGCTTCTCCAAGAAGTCATCTAAATCTTCATTAAATGCCATCTTTTCACTTTAGACTATCAACTTCACTCCTGGGACAAAAACACTTAAAATTAGCCAATTGCATACCAAATAAAGCATTAACATCATAGTTTTGCTCCTATTAAATGGTAACAAATTAGATCCTATCAAATACCCCCACACCTAAACTATGCTTGTCCTCAAGCATATGATAGATCAATGTCTTCCTCTCTATTCCCTTCCCTTTTTCATACCATTCACAAATAACCCAAAATCACCACACATTAGAAATCAAGAATGAAATGACAATTCAAAAGAGAAGTATTCATAGCCCAATTTTCTAAACAAAACACATGCATCTCATTAATCCCAACAATTTTATTGAAATCAAATATACAACATTTGATAACCTCTCACAGGTTGCACTCTATCCACTCAAAGTGTTTAGGGATTCATTTATCACTCAAATCAAACATAGCATGTCATTACCATATGCTTGCTTATATATCACATCTCCACCCCTAAAGAATATGAATTTATGCAAAAATCAAAGGGACTTAGCAGGGTTGTAACGGGGCTTAGGTTAAGGTAGGTAACAAAAGGAAATTTTAGGCTAAACGAATCAAGATATGTAGGAACTTTCTTACAAGATTTAAAAGCACACAAGTAATATTTTTAGAACCACTTTTTTTTTTATTCCCCTCTTCTTTTTTTTCTTTTTCTTCTTTTTTCGGAATATAGTTGGACATTTTGTAAGCAATGGAGCACATTTACTTTGTCCAAACCTTTCAGGGAATTCTTTTTCACTTTTTCTCATCAAATTTTTTTTTTTTTTTCAAGTGGTTCTTTTCTTTAGAATCCATAAAAATTTAGTCATGCAACTCATTTCTACATACACTTGACAAAGGGTTTAACAATGGTAAATAACAAAGGTTAAGGCTAATGATGTGGTGTGATCACAAAGAAAAGCTTAGGCTCAAAATTGGTTGACTAGGGTATATATAATGGAATGGCTTTTTAGAAAGTTAAAATTGGCTACTCCTAAACGCCCTTATCATTTCAAAGCATAAATCCACAATGTGATCTCGACATGCATAACAAAGCAAGTTCTAGAATAAACATACCATATTTGTCAACTCAACAAAGAAATATGTGAGCAAGAAAAAGAAAAATGCTCATAGGCTCAAATACGCACAATGGTTCAATGTTCAAACATTGTATATCCTTATTCAACTCCATCATCAAAACCAATGAGATGCTTGAACAAGATTTTCAAAACAAGGCTAATCATATTCTCCCTTTTCATGCTTTCCAACTCAATCACTAATGCATGTTAACTAAGAGTTATTCTAAACAAGTATCAAAGAGTTAGGAATTTCAAGGAAATCAAAAAGGTTTAAAATCTGCTTGGAGGAATTTGCAAACAACAAATTTGACCACAAAAGCACAGGAATTTGAAAAAAAATTGACCAGAATAATTGAAAACCAATGAACTAATCACAAAAGCACAAAAGCACAAGAGCACCCCCACAAAGCACAAGAGCACCCCCACACCTAAATTATACATTGTCCCCAATGTATGAAGAATAGGCACACATTCACAAAAAGTAGTGAAAATAGAAAGATAAGGGGGCAAAATAACTTCCCTGAATTGCAAACATATGAGACAAGACATCCAAGGGAAAGGAGGGTACGTTGTCTTTTCATGTGGTTGGGAGTGTCAAAAAAAAAATACTTCTTCTCAAGGATGGGTACCTACAAATCATAGAAGAAGGTAATCAATATGAAGGCAAATGACAATCCCAAACTTAATCTTTGAAACTCAATTAGAAATTATAGTAGCAAAATAGGATAAGAAAGGACTTAGGATAGAGACATAATAAGTTCACAAAGATAGAGCAATGTAATCCAAATTAAAAATCACTCTATAGCTTGAATCACTTTCTTTATTTAGATGATCATAAACCACTATAATTTGCATATCCAAAGAGAAATTGAAAAGGGTGTGAAAGATTAATAAGTTCAACGAACCAAAGCACCAAAAAAAAATATATATAAAAGTATGGTTGAAATAAAATAAAATGAGATTAGGCAAAAGAATAAATTGCATAGAAACAAAATCTCTATTACATGATAACATGGTGCACTACATGCTACTATGTGAAAGTTGAAAAACACTACAATGAAAATGCACAAAACCATGCCATAGTTGGCCATACTACAACATGCTTTCTTGTAAAACACATTCTCAATGAAGTTTATACATTGCAAACCACTATTGTTTCAATTATTCTTACCTATGTTACTATTTTTTAGCACATATATTTCAACCCATTCTTTCCAAACTAGAAACTAAAATTAATTGAACTCATCAACCCATTCAAAAACTCTACAATTAGTCCCTTATTTAATCACAAAAAGGAAATTAAAATCTCGATGGGGAATGATCGCTTGGGTAAGAATGACTACTTGGTGGTGTACATGATCAAACAAATGAAATTACCACTACAAGAGTTCAACAAATAAAATCAGTGCAGCACCAAGAAATTAAGAACAGCAGCAAAAGTATTAAAAAAAAATTGCACAAAAAAGAAAAGAAAAGAAAAGAAAAAAAATAAATAATAATAACGATAAGGACTGTGCCGGCATAGCCACGGTGTTACTTGGCTGAACCAATTTATTCAAATTGGTTCCTATTGCTTTCTGGTTTCCATTAATCACGTGCGGCCAAATCAATTGACTTTGAATTGTTTGCAGCCAAGCTTCTTTCCAATTTATTCAATCACTTTGGAATGTCCAAACCCGTACGGCTGTGGGACGGTGCAAGACTGCTCTTGGGTGAGGGGCTGCGTCGAAATGAATAACAATGTTTCCTGGCAGTTGTCTTGACTCGCGGCTTGATGGAATCTGGTCTTCTCAAGATTATCTGCAACTTCAAAGACAAGAATCAACTAATCACAAAGAAAAAGAAAAAACCGAAAAAAAAACAGAAACAATGAACTACAAAAAGAATGAAAATAAAATCAAAAACAAAATCAAAATAAAAGAGTGAAAACAGCCGTGGTGGCTGGCGAGACGGTGTTTTCTTCAGCCACACCAACGGCGAGATGGTTCAGGGCCGCGGCAGAGCAGTGGAGGCGCATGGTGGCTGTGGAGAGAGGTCGACGATGCGGCGGCAGGAAAAGGAGTGGCTGATTCTTGGAAGAAAACCGGAAGGTTGCTATAGAAGGTGGCCGTTGTTTTGCCTGGTCGTGCGGCGGGTGCTCTGCAACAGCAATGGGGGAAGCGAAATTTCCGATGGCTCTGGCAGAGAGAAACGGAGATTAGCAACAAAGATGAGAGACACGGCTGCAAATTGGAGAAAAAGATAGAAAAAATTTGGGATTGTTAAAACAAGAGAAAAGAAAAATTTGTCTGCAATTTTTTAGAAGAAAGAAGGAAGTGGGTTGTCAAAACCCTTATTTTGGAAATACGATTTTTTTTTTTTTTTTTTTTTTGTAAACAGAAGAGCAATTGAAATAAAGTATGGGCACGCCTAAGACAGAGGGATCTTCGGATGACATTGTAAACAAAATCCAGAAGAGTATAGATATTAAGGCGTGGGCACGCCTAAGGTGTTCTAGTCTTCTGTTTTTCCTTCATAAGGCTATCATTCTTCTGGCGTGGGCACGCCTAAAAAGCTCTTCTCTTCTGTTTTTTTTTTTTTTCTCTTCAATTTTTTTTTTTTTTTTTTTTTTTTTTTTTTTTGCAAAACTTCATGAATGAAAATAAAACCTGCATTGCAAAAACAATTAAAATCATTAGTTATATAAAGAAAAGAAAAGAAAAAAAAACAATAAAATTATGGAGAAGAAAAAAAAAAATTCTTTGGGTTGCCTCCCAAAAGCGCAATTGTTTAAAGTCATTATGCTCGACTATTCTTTTCTCTCAAGTTATTAAATTTTTACAAGTTGTTTGGACCACACTTGCATTTTCTTTATTGATTTTAACTTAGGAGCCTGCAAAACGGAAGACAATAACTGCTCATGAGAAATATGAAATGAATCCTTCAAATTTAAAGGATTTGCAAGAATTTCCAAGGCATATTCTTCACTTATATCCTCATCCCCTTCTAACTTTTCACTTGATCTTGCAGAAAAAACATCATTTTCTTCATCAAAAACATCTTGCACAATAGCATCCACAATGTCAATAGAACACAAGGAATGAGTGTCAACTGGATGTTTCATTGCTTCAAAAATGTTAAACTTGACAATTTGTTCATCAAATTTTATAGAAATTGTGCACTCATCTAGATCTATGTTGGTCTTAGCCGTCATCATAAAAGGTCTCCCCAACAAAAGAGTGGCTGATTCTCCCACATCATCATCCTCAGTTTTCAAGATATAAAAATCAGCCGGAAAAATTAATTTATTGACTTGAACTAAGACATCTTCTACAACTCCTTCAGGATATGCAGTAGACCTATTAGCAAGCTTAATAATTACTCTTGTTGGCTTCATTGGACCCAAATTTAGAGCACAATATACAGAATATGGCATAACATTTATAGATGCTCCTAAATCTAGCATGGCATGTTTAATCATTTTATTTCCAATAACACAAGGAATTGAAATCATACCAGGATCCATACACTTATCAGGTAATTTTTTTAAAATTACAGCGGATGCATATTGCCCAACATTGATGGTTTCATCACCTTTTAGCCTTCTTTTATTGGTGCATAATTCCTTCAAAAACTTTGCATACCTGGGAATTTGCTTGATTGCATCTATCAAGGGAATGTTTATTTCTACCTTTTTGAATGTGTCCAAAATTCCTTGCTCATACTCCTCTCTTTTTGATCTTGCTAACCTGCTTGGAAAAGGTGCAACATTAGTAGTTGAATCATTAGATAATAAAGGATCAGATCTTACTACTTTTGGGTTTCCTTCTTCATTATCCTTGGTCTCCTCAACAATTTTCTTTGGTGAAGTGGGTGTAGATTGAAGCTCCTTACCACTTCTCAACATTATTGCATTAACATTTTCCCTTGGATTTACCACTGTCTGAGAAGGTAATCCTTTTGAGAATGCTTGCTTCAATTCACTCACTTCTGCCGCTAATTGAGACACTTGATTCTCCAAATTACGGATACTAGCTCCAGTCTCCTGTTGGAATTTCTGCACATTGTGTTGAAATTGTTGCGTGTTAGTAACCAAAGACCTTACAATATCTTCTAAAGGCATACCTGAATTTGATGATGGCATTGATGGTGGTTGTTGTGCTGGCCTGTTTTGGCTTGCAAATGGATATCTTGGCTGCCCACTTGAGTTCCCATAACTAAGATTTGGATGATCCCTCCAACCAGGATTATAATGGTTTGAATAAGGATCATATTTCCTTTGGGGTTGATTGGGATATCCTCCAATTGCATTTGCTTGTTGCATGATGTCTTCTTGCAAGGTTGGGCACAAATCCGTAGGATGTCCAGGAATAGAGCAAACTCCACATACCTTTGCACTTTGCAATTGTCCTACAGCCATTTGACGAACTAGAGTAGTTAGATCAGAAATTTGGTCTTGAATACTAGAAGTACTTACCTCATGAATCCGTTTAGTAGTCCCTTCGGATCTTGAACCAAATTGTTGAGAATTTTCTGCCATGTTTGAGATTAATTGCCTTGCTGCAGTTGTTGTTTTGTTCACCAAGGCTCCTCCACTGGCTGCATCAACCATGCTACGATCCATCGGTAACAATCCTTCATAAAAATATTGGATCAAAAGCTGGTCTGAAATTTGGTGATGCGGACAACTTGCACACAATTGGTTGAATCTTTCCCAATATTCATATAATGATTCTCCACCAAGTTGCCTAATACCACATATCTCCTTTCTAATATTTGCAGCTCGTGAGGCTGGAAAAAACTTCTCTAAAAACAACCTTTTCATTTCTTCCCAAGTTGTAATGGAACCTGCAGGAAGATAATAAAGCCAATCTTTCGCCTTATCTCCCAAGGAGAAAGGGAAAGCTCTCAAATTAACTTGTTCCTCCGTCACTCCTTGTGGTTTCAAACTAGAGCAAACCACATGAAATTCCTTGAGATGTTTGTGTGGATCTTCACCTGCATTTCCACGAAAAATAGGTAACAAATGAATAAGTCCAGATTTTAACTCAAATGCTACTTCTAAATTTGGAAATTGTATGCAAAGAGGTTGTTGATTTAAAACTGGAGCAATAAGCTCTCTCAATGTACGATCTCTTGCAGCCATTGTTTCTTCCTCAAGTGGTGTTGAATTAAATTGTAGCCTCCTTCTTGTTTCCTTCCTTAGTCGTCGTGCTTCCTTCTCAATTTCTGAAATGAACACAAGATCACCTTTGTGAGAAGCACGGGTCATGCAATAAAAAAAAACAAAATGCTAAAAAATAAAATAGCTCCCCGGCAACGGCGCCAAAATTTTGGTCGGGTTGTCGAAGCCCCCAAAATTAATTCAGATCTTCAACTAACTACAATTAACTTGTAGTAGTAGTGGACCAGTTCGATCCCACGAGGAGCTATGTGTGAGGGGGGGAATTTTAGCACTTGAGATTAAAAGAAGAAAAAATAGAAGAAGTTTAGTACCAAAAATAAAATAAAATTATAAAAGAAATTACTAGCAATATGTGAAAGAAATAATTCGATCTTACCAAACTCCGATCCAAGGAAGTGTAGTTGTACCGAATATATCTAGATCATAGGATTCTAAAAACACCTTTTTCATTCAAGCATTTAACCGAAAATTTCGCAGGATAGCCATGACAAAATTTTGAGTTTTCCTATTTTATTTGTTTGAACCTAGCATTCACAACAAACCTTACTAACAAATGACTGGGGGCGATAGCGTTCCATATCATTTGATAGTAGCATTAAAATCATTGAAAACAGTTAAAACAAAAACCAACAATTGAGATAGCTACAATTGAAAATCTTTGTATCATTACTTCCCTTTAAATCATAAATGCATGATTACTGTCACTTTACACACGCAAAACGATTTAAGTGCTACTTGTACTAAATGTTCCGGACAATTACGGATCAAGAACAAATAGATAGCTATAGAAAGAAGAATGCAAATAAGTTGTCAATTTATTTATCATTCAAAAATCCATAAAAATATAATGCAAGAAATAATGATTACTTGAATGCAAAAGATTATGAAACTATGAATAAAACCTCACTAAATATATTGGCATCAACACCCCTTGGAACAAAATGGAAGTAGATTAGCCACTCATGATGGCAAAACTATTCTAAATTTATTCTAAAGAGAAAGAGAAGTACAAGAGAAAGGAAAAATTCTGCAAAGAATTAAAGGAAAGACTTATGTCTTCCAAGCTCACTAACCCTTCTATTTATAGGCTTATTCTCTAACAACCTCCCTAAAGATTTCCTAAAATTTCTCCAACAAATCCTAAGTCTTTAAACTTTAAAGTCTTAACCAACCATCCTATCCTATCTAATCTAATCCTATCAATTATTTTCAAATCCATTCTACTTGAATTACAAAAGTTGAAATCAAAAAGACAAATCCCAATCTTGAAATTCAAATTGTCAGCTTATCGGTTCTTTATTTCAGCTCAAGACGTGATCACGTGCATTTCTTTGAGTTTCTCCTCCAAGACTTCATCCTTTATGGCGTGGGCAAGCTTAAACCAAGATAGTCTTCTGTTTTGGCTCAACAAAATGCTTCTCCAAGAAGTCATCTAAATCTTCATTAAATGCCATCTTTTCACTTTAGACTATCAACTTCACTCCTGGGACAAAAACACTTAAAATTAGCCAATTGCATACCAAATAAAGCATTAACATCATAGTTTTGCTCCTATTAAATGGTAACAAATTAGATCCTATCAGTAATCAAACCCCCAAATCAAGCGAAGAGAATACTTTCATTCCCATTCCCTTTCTCCCAAACCCCCAAACCAAGTGCCCCTCATATTTGATTTCATACCTAATCTATACAGATAGGAGATGGCTTGGGGTATGTTTGGAGTGTGATGTATTTGAAAAAAGTTGTATTGGTTTGTGTAAAAATTTTGATGGGTATTTTTTTTTATAGAAAAAGTATTTTAGAGGGAAAAATGAGAGGAAATTTTTTTTCAAATTATGTGAGAGGAATTTGAGTGGGAAAGTTTAAATTTTAAATTTTGAAATAAAAATGTGTTTGAAGGGTGATGTTTTTATTTGAGAAAAAGAGTTACTTTTTTTATTTATAAATAGAAACCTCTTGTCCAAACATACCCATTATTTACGTGCGTACATGGTACAGCTACGGCCAAGTTGAATACTTGAGAAAATCCCAATAAACTTTTCTCGTTCATTATTATTATAATTATTAAGTTATTTGTTTAGTTTTAAAATGAAAGACAAAAAATAATACTTCAACTTGAAGTTATTTGTTTAGTTTTAAAATAAAAAATAAAAATGATTGTAATAACAAATACTGAATAAATTTTAACCAATAAAATTATTATTATTCAATGCGATAAAATGTTATCAAATTAAATTATAAATTTTTATTTAAAAACACTAAATTTTTAAAGCTGTGGTAGAATTAAACTAAGTATCCTAATATCCTATTGGATTTATAATTTGTAATTTAATAATTCTATTAGATTTAGAATTATTAATCATATTGGGTTTTGGTTAGTAGTTATCAAATCCAATAGGTATAGGGTTTAGTTGAGTCCTATAAATAGGACATGTTATTCATGTTTTAAAATAAAGAGAAATATAGAAAAATACAAAGAAAAAAAAAGTGTCTTTTGGGATTTATTATTTTTAATCCCAACATCTGGTATCAGAGCTTTGGTTGGTGTTTGGAAGTTATGGCGAATCGGAATATTAATTGTTCCGTACCCAAATTAAAGGGTAAACAAGATTACAATTTTTGGAGGATTCAGATAGAAACGCATCTCAACGCGTTTGATTTGTTAGGCCATATTCAAGAAAATTTAGCAGAGGATGCTACTAAGGCGACAAAACAAAATGACAGTTTGGCGTTGTCTCAAATACACCAAGCAATTGATGTTTCCGTATTTGGAAAAATATCCACCGCTAAAATTGCAAAACTAGTGTGGGATATTTTGGCCAAAACATATCAAGGCGTTGACAAAGTCCAACAAAGTAATTTGTTAACGTTGAAAAGAAAGTTCGAGCTATGCAGAATGGAAAAGAATGAGACTATTGAGTCTTATTTTTCTCGTTTGAATGATATAAAGAACGAGATGCAGTTGAATGGGTATGGTCTTACTGATCAACTCATTGTAGAAAAGGTTTTGAATACTTTGCCGTTAAAGTTTGACCATGTCGTTGCCGTGATGCAAGAGACAAAAGAGATGTCAACCTTGTCAGTTGATGAATTGCAAGGGTCATTGATGCTGCATGAACAACGAATTAATGGCAAATTGGATGAATCCCATGAAAAGGAGCCTGTGGAGAAGGTGTTGCAAGCTGTGAAAATTCAGACTACTAAGGAGAAAAGCAGTGAAGATTCATCAAATAGTGCTGCTTCTGGTGGTCGTGGCTAGAATTTCAAAGGTCGTGGACGTGGAAGAGGTAACTCTCGTGGTCGCGGTAGAGGTAACAATTCCTCCCAATACAGAGGCAATTTTTATAATTCCAACAATAATCAGCAAAAAGGGCCTAAATGTTTTAATTGTGGGAAAGTAGGTCATATACAAAAGAATTGTTGGTCTAATAAATCAGAAAATAAGGATATCAGTGCTAATGTTGCTGAAGATTCTGGTGAAAAGCATGAGACAATTTTATTTTCTGCTGGTGTGGCTGGGGAGTCTAAAAATAACATGTGGTATGTTGACTCTAGATGTAGTAACTACATGACTGGAAAGAAGGAATTATTTAAAAATTTGGATGAGTCATTTAAATCCATTGTTCGTTTTGGTAATAATCATGAAGTGCCTATATGTGGTAAATGAGATATTCCTATTACCTTGAAAAATGGTGCAAAAAGTGCTGTTGCTAATGTGTTTTATGTGCCTGCTTTGCATCAAAATCTCTTGAGTTTGGGTCAACTTTAAGAGAAGAATTATGATTTACGTTTTCGAAAACGTGTTTGCACCATCATTGATGATAGATTGGGTTTGATTGCAAAGGTGAACATGACCAATAGTAGATTGTTTCTTATTATTTTGAATTGTGGTGATTCACCTTGCTTTAACTCGATTGAGGTTGATGACACTTGGTTGTGGCACATGAGATTTGGGCACTTTCACTTCCGTGGATTGCAGTTTTTGGCTAAGAAAAACATTGTTTTTGGGCTGCCTTCCATCAACTTTCACCATAGACAGTGTGAGTCTTGTATTTTGGGTAAGAAGCATCGAGACCCGTTTCCTAAAGGCGAGGCTTGGAGAGCAAAAGAACCTTTACAGCTCATTCACTCTGATCTATGTACAGTGGATGTTCCTTCTAATGGAGGTAATAAGTATTTTATTACTTTCATTGATGATTTCAGCAGAAAGGCCTGGGTTTATTTTCTGAAGAATAAGTCTGATGCTTGTGACACTTTTAAAAGTTTTAAAGTGTATGTTGAGAAGCAAAGTGGTTACTCTATCAAAATTCTGAGAACTGATAGAGGTACAGAGTATACAGTGTGCGATGATTTTTTGGCACAATATGGGATTAAGCATCAGATGACAACAAGGTACACTCCTCAACAGAATGGTGTTGCAGAAAGAAAGAACAGAACTGTGATGGACATGGTGCGATCAATGATGGTTGCCAAACATATGCCCAAGGGTTTCTGGGCAGAAGCAGTTTCATGTGGTATCTATTTATTAAATAGATGTCCTACTAGATGCAATGGTGGGAAGACTCCTTGTGAGGTTTGGTCTGGTAAAAAGCCAAATATCTCTCATCTTAGAGTATTTGGTTGTTTGGCATATGCACATGTTCCAGATGCTCTCAGGAAGAAACTTGATGATAAGGCGGAGAAGTGTATTTTTATTGGTTACAGTTCTGAGACTAAAGGGTATAAGTTATACAACCCTTTGACAAAGAAGATCACCTTTAGTAGAGATGTGAATTTTGATGAGAAAGGTGTCTGGGATTGGTCAGAAAAAGGGTTAGATGATTTGGTTAGTCATCCTCCTCAACCTTCATATTTTTATGACAATGATGATGAGGTCAATCAGCCCGAAGTACCTGAACAGCAATAAGTTTCTACTCAACCTATTCCTGTGCAGTTTGGTCGGCCACAAAGACAAATGCGTCTACCAGCTCGTTTGCAGGATTATGTTGTTGATGGTCACTCTCAAAATTTATCTGACGAAGATGTTATTAATTTTGCTCTCTTTGCAGATTGTGACCCAGTTACTTTTGAAGATGCTGTTCGTGAGGATCACTGGAAGAAAGCAATGGCTAATGAAATTCATACCATTGAAAAGAATGATACTTGGGAGCTCACAAATCTTCCAAGTGGCAAGAAACCCATTGGTGTCAAGTGGGTTTACAAGACGAAGTGCAAGCCCGATGGAGAAGTAGACAGATTCAAGGCGCGATTGGTTGCTAAAGGTTATAAACAAAAACCTGGCATCGACTATTTTGAGGTATTTGCACCTGTTGCACGGCTTGATACTGTTCGCTTAATTATTTCCTTAGCTGCCCAAAATAGTTGGAAAATACATCAAATGGATGTAAAGTCTGCATTTTTGAATGGTGTACTTGAGGAAGAAGTGTACGTTGAACAACCTGCAGGATTTGTGAAGAAAGGTCAAGAAAATAAGGTGTACCGTTTGAAAAGAGCTCTTTACGGCTTGAAGCAAGCTCCAAGAGCGTGGTACACCCGTATTGATTCTTTCTTCATTGACAGTGGTTTTCAGCGCTGTTCTTTTGATCATACTTCATATGTGAAGACATCTACTCATGGTGCGGTTGTTATCGTATGCTTATATGTGGATGATCTAATATTTTCTGGGAATGATCCCAAGATGATTGCAGAATTCAGGGAGGCTATGATTCGACAGTTCGAGATGACAGACATGGGACTTATGTCATACTTCCTTGGAATTGAGGTTTCGCAGACTAATCAAGGCATTTTTATTTTTCAAAAGAAATATGCTGGAGATATTTTGAAGAAGTTCAAGATGGACGGTGCAAAACCAATCTTGACTCCAGCTGAAGAACGGTTGCATTTGACCAAAGATGGGACTGGTACTTATGTGGACCCTACTTATTTTAAAAGTTTGGTAGGGAGTTTGAGATACTTGACAGCCACAAGACCTGATATCAATTTCAGTGTTGGCTTAATCAGTAGATTTATGGAGAATCCACGTCAGTCTCACTTGCAGGCAGCTAAGAGAATTTTGAGGTATATTAAAGGTACTCAAGGTGAAGGAATTTTTTATGCAAAAAGTGATCCTGTTGATCTTCTTGGATTCACTGATAGTGATTGGGCTGGTGACACTGTGGAGAGAAAGAGTATTTCTGGTTATGCTTTCTTTATTGGTTCCGGTATATTTTCGTGAAGTTCAAAGAAGCAACCAGTTATCGCGTTGTCTACAGCGGAGGCAGAATACATTGCAGCGGCTAGCAGTGCTATTCAAGCATTGTGGCTTAGAAGGATACTAGATTTTCTTCAACATAAGCAAGATGGAGCAACTACTATCTTGTGTGATAGTACGTCAGCAATAAAGATGACGAAGAATCCAGTGTTTCATGGTCGAAGCAAGCATATCGACATCAAATTTCACTTCATTCGTGATTTGGTTCAACGAAAGGAAATTGTGATCGATTATTGCAAGACCGAAGAGCAAGTAGCTGATATTTTCACGAAAGCGTTGAAGATGTATTCGTTTATGAAGTTGAAGAAAATGCTAGGCATGATAAGTTACGAAAACTTAGTTTAAGGGAGATAATGTAGTAGAATTAAACTAAATATCCTAATATCCTATTGGGTTTATAATTTGTAATTTAATAATTCTATTAGATTTAGAATTATTAATCATATTGGGTTTTGGTTAGTAGTTATCAAATCCAATAGGTATAGGGTTTAGTTGAGTCCTATAAATAGGACATGTTATTCATGTTTTAAAATACAGAGAAATATAGAAAAATACAAAGAAAAAAAAAGTGTCTTTTGGGATTTATTATTTTTGATCCCAACAAAAACCAATAAAAAAATTCTTCACACTAAAATTGTCTTTGAAGTGTTTAGAGGTCACATTTAAAGTACTTGATATTTTCAAAAAGAAAACCAGGTTTAAATCATATTATCATTCACAATCAATAAAACAAATATGTAACTAAATATTACTGAAGGTAATATATATATATCTATGCGCACATATATACTGAGTTGTAATTAGAAAAGCAACAGAAAAACTTTCACACAAAGAAACTAGCAGATTCCCCACCAAAAGTAAGTTTCATTATGAAAAAGTAAACAAAAGTTAATTATAAATACTTAAGTAGTCAAAAATATACTATCTAAATAATTTGTTATGAAAATCTTTTACCCAAATTTTTTTAAGGGTTTTTTTACCCAAATCTCGATATAATTAATACCATATTATAAAAATTATAAATTCAAGTAAAATATTTAACTATGAATTTATACATAGATTATAAAAGTAATTGATAAAATACTACATCTTTTCATTTATTCTCTAATCAAGATTTTATAATTTAATTACAACAATTTTATTTTATAACCAAAAATTAAATATCTAAAGAAATTTCAATTTTTCAGAGCTTGTGGTAATCCTTTCCAGTTTCAATAGGCAAGTGGAGGAATTAAAAACTTAAAAAGTAGCAAAGCGACAAAGAAAGCGGCCAACCATAATTGACTTCCCAAATTTCAAAAGACTTATAAGTTTACTCGCATCCGTTGACGGACGGAGAAAGTGCCCGTACAATGGTCCGTCCGTCAAAAAAAAATAAAATAAAATTTAATAATCAAAGGGTAAATATTACAATTCATTTCTCAATTTGAGATCTTGGTTCGATTTGTTCGTTAATCTTAGATTTTAGTTTAGTTTCATTTTTTTTATATTTAAAAGTTTTCAATTTTATCTCCTAACTCACAATTTCAATTCTAATTAGTCATTTTAATATAATTAAAGAAAAATGCTCTCTAAAAGTTAAAATTCGCTTTTTATCATCTTCAAATTTATAATTTTTACCATGTTCAGTATTTTAATTAATTGTTAATAATATATTATGAATAAATAAAATTATAGCTTAACTATGTAAATTGCAAGATGCCAAAATCGGAGGTGATAAGGATAAAATGACCTCGGACTTGAGGTAGTAGAGTTATGGATAATTTCGAATTGAGGTTACCTTCCTCATTTGAAGTAAATATGAATTAAACTTCAACTATGACTTAATCACATCATAAGAGATGACTTGAACTCCTGTTGGGATTCTACTACTGTCAAAGCATCTATATAAGGCGTGTTGAGTAACCGTAGTAGGTAACAAATTCTATTCATACTAAAAAATATTCTCCAAAACCTTACACTGACTTGAGTGTTGGAGTGTCTTCGAGGACACTGTCCTCACCCTTGTAGGTATTCTCAAACGCGGAAAAGATTTCAGTGAATTCGAAAGAATTGAATGAGGAGCTGTATGAGGTGAAAATCTCATGTACAATTCTGTAGAATGGCAGTAAGGGTGATCTGTCAACTTTTCCACTATCACCCCAAAAGCAGGTAATAAATTCCATTCATACTAAAAAAGATTCTCAAAAACTTCTCAAAAACTCTATACTAACTTAAACGTCGGAGTGTTTTCGGGGACACCGTCCCCACCCTTGCAGGTTGTTTGTGATGTTGAGCATCAAAGTGTCTTCGGGGACACTGTTCCCGCTCTTGTAGGTTGTTCGTGATGTCGGAAATTGACTGGACAAATCGTTGATTCATGAGTAAGTGATTTAAATAATTAAAAATACAATTTAAATAAACTATTTATAAATTGTGTAACTCAGTAACTAAATTTATTAGGTCTCATTTGTCTTGAATCTATTAGAAGAATTAATTAAAATCAAATTTGCACGTTAACAAACCAAATTAAAAAAATTTAAGTAAGAGGGACAAAATCAAACAAACATTCCAAATTAAAGAACAAATGACACTATTTACCTAAATTTAAAAGCATAAAAGCTAATCCAAGCCGTTTTTTCCTCATCGCTCATTTTTATTTGTTCTCATATATTGTATTCTTTTCTAGTTTGAAACCAACTTCATCACTATTCCAGCATATGATTTGCCAAATACAAAATTATTCAATTCATTTAACTATTAGGGTGGAAAACCATACTCACAAATAGTAAAGCAATAAAAACATTACTTTACGTCAACATAACAAATCCACAAGCCATGAAAGTTCAATTAGTCACATATAATATGGAGATTAGTACTCAACACCACAAAACTGTTTCGTTCTCTTTCAAATTAGGCCATATGAAAAATAGCACTCATCTGCACATATTAGACCAGTTCGATTTTTTAAAAATTCGTCTGTAAAGGCTAGAATAAACGTAGGAAGCAATTCTCACTTCTTCGAAGTCACTATCAAATTTTCACTCTTTTTTCCTTTACCCTTTTCAAAATCTATGGTTCTTTTGTCCTTTATATAAAATCTCAACTTTTCCAAAATTAACCAAAATTTAATAGCAAAATTCTATACAGATTTTTCAAATCAATGTGGAAACTATCTAATTAATAAATTACCAAATTCTACTCAAAATAAAATTTCCAAATTAAGTTTGATTTAATTTTCCAGTATCATTCCTAAAACACTTTCATCTCTTTTCATGTATATGACCATCTTTAGGATAAATAGAGTCCATTTATCCTTTAACTTCGAATGTTGGTTCAGTTTCATTTTTTATATTCAAAAAGTTTTAGTTTGGTCCCTTAACTTATGAATTCAGTTGTAACTGGTCGTTTTAATACAATCAATCTAAATGAAACTTAATGCATTCAATTACTAGCATGTTAATTTATCAATATTTTATTTAAATTATATTTCTACGTATTTAAATCACTTCCAATTTTTTAGTTTGCAATTTAGATAGTTAAGGGATATTTTTATTTATTCATAATATATTTTTGATAACCAATAAAAATTGGTGTACTTGTGAAAATTGTAAAGTTGGATTATGATCATATGTGAAATAAAACTTTTAAGGATTGTTTTGGAAAAGAGCAAAACTTTGGAGTGATTGTTTGTAATTTATTTTTTTTCTTTTGTTTTTTCCATTGCCCTTTGCTTTTGGTATGTGTAAGTCATATTAAGTCGCATTTGGTATGACTTTATAAGAAAGATCAATTGAAATTTAATTTGAAAATTAAGAGATTAAATTAGAATTTTTTAAGTATGAGAGACCAAATTAAACTAAAGTCCTAAGTTAATGGACGGATTGTGGTATTTACCCTCCGTGCTTATAAGGCCGATAGAGAAAAAATCATAGTAAGATGAGGGAGAGGAACCCAAGATTATGTAGTAAAATTATTCTTTTTGTTGTTAAATATTGAGGTAAAAGCTATATAGATAACAAATATATATATGAAATTCTATAACTTGAAAAATACACGATGACCAATATAAATTTTTATTTACAAATTCATAAGCATTGTTTGAAAATCAAAGATTTTAAAATTTTGGCTAATCAAGGGGAAGTTTAAACATATTCTGAATTTTTGAGTGGAATAAAATGAGAGAAAAGAGAATTTGCTAAAAAAAGTTTACCAAAAACAATATAAATACAGGGAAATTTTCTCTTAAGTGTGAACTAAGTTATAGAGTTATTTATAAAGGGCCTGACTTTAATAAGTTAATTATTAAAGATGTGAAAATATAAAAATTTTTGAAAATAAAATCTACCCCTCCATCTCCCTTCTAAAAACTTTCGATATCTTTTCTCTTTTCCTAGAACTATTGACAAAAACAAGCGCTATTTCATTTAACACTCCATGGATGTATACCCACTTTATCCGCCTCTTGTTTTAATTGGATCATCAAATTGAAATCTCGTATTTACTTGAAAACTTTGATTTCAATTCGCATTTTGGCATCCTCATATCTTTTGTATCCGATGGCAGTCTAATGACATCATGATTTCTAGTTGATACCACATCCAACTGAAAGCTTGTAACCAATGCTCAACTTTTAGTTTATGATTTCTAGTTGATATACCATGATTACTCTATCGTGTTTGAGAGAACCAATTTTTTTTTCTTTAAATGATTAATTTAATAAACATGACTCAGAAGAGTAAAAGTTCTCTTAATTAGTATTTTTCACTTCACACATATCATTTGCAATAAAAAAGAAAAGGTCAATTGATAACCACAGTTAACATATTAATCGTTGAACATTATTTTATTCACGTAATTAATCAATTGAACCGATTAATCTTCATTTAACTTGGTTGGATTCCATCTAATTTTCTACTGTAAGCAGCTTCTTGGGTTAACAATTCCAGATGAGGTTCCACAGGCATTGACACACGAAGCCGTGGCTGGCAATTGATCTTGGAGAGTAAGATTCACATTTTCAAGTGTTATATTACTGCATGGATAATACTTACTACAGTCGAAGTTCACAGCCACTTCAGTTGCAGATGTTCCATGCACATCTTGGTATGCCACGTTACTAATCCTCACACCTGAGGGCTTCATTCAAATATTGGTTAATTCATGTATAAAAATTTCCCAATCAATGTGGTTAGATTAATTTAATAAACATGACTCAGTTTTGTAAATTCTTGTATCACATATTAATATATATACCTGGCTGGAACATGTTCCCCCATTGGGGCAGTAATTTTGATCGATGATGATGGGGTTTAGGACGTTAACCATTGTCGCATTTTGAAACTTGATACCGTAAACAAAATCATTGGAAGGCTTCGCCCATGTCTTTATCCTTGCACCATTTTGTGTTCCGATGAATTTAACGTTTTTAACTGTCACATTATGGACTCCGGATTCTTGCACATTTGATCCCAGACTTCCAATGCTGAAACAAACAAAGATTTCCAGATTAAGAACAACTAATATTAATCAATTTTAGTTTGAATAATGAATTCTAGGCTACCTTATTCCGTGGCCAGGGCCACAGTTGATGTTCTCAATCCAAAAGTTAGAACATCCTTGACCAATCGAGATGCAATCGTCGCCGGTGCCGATCTGGGAATCCATTATTGTGACATATGAGGATGATTCCAAATGAATTCCATCAGTATTCGGGCTGTCCGCTGGAGCTGAAATCGCGAGTCCTTGTAGGTTGGTGTTGTTACATCCATCAATGACGATATGGAAAAATTGACTGTTTGACGAATTTAATCCAACGACTCTGACATTATTCGAGTTGTGAATTGCCAATGACTGTAGAGAAGAATAGAGAAAAAATTGTAGAAGATTAAACTTTAATTCTTGACTGAAAAAATTAAGGATTTTCTTCTTTTTTTTTTTGAAAAAAGTTTGAAAAAAAAAAGGTAGATGACATTCATCACCCGTCAACTTTCTTTCAAGGTTTGATTTGGTCTGATGTTCAAAAACCTTTTATTAAAACCAACAATTTGATTCTAGTTCATCATCTACCAAAACTCAGCGCAAATCAACAGTTTCAATTTTTTACAAAATTGCATAGGATGAGAAAAAAAATTTTAACCATCGATCACGATAAATATATTTATGACATCAAAAAAAATTTTGATAAAGATTTGAACCTATTGAACTCGCTTAATTTTGGCCATATAGGACCCACTACAACTAAATTTCCTTGAAAAATTAATTGAGATTTATTCAATATTCAGGATAAAAAAGTAAAACCAAGTTGTTCAATGTTTAGTGCATTATTCCCCCATGAAAAAAAAAGTGTAAAAAAGGGATGGTTTCAACTCACTGCTGCCCCAATGGGGCACTTATTGCCCGAGGCTTTGCAACCCCATAGAGAAGTCCCTTGGCCATCAAGGGTTCCACCCAAGATTGAAAGTCCATTCGCTCTCCGAAAATTAATCCAGCTACCGCTGCCACCGACGACATTGTAATCCGGCGGAGCAACGAGAATGCCATCAACACGAAAAGTTATGCCATTGTTGGTGCAATTTTGTCCCAGAAAGGACACAACACTCCCGATCAAATACCTTCCCAGAGGAACATAAACTGTTGAAGGCTGCACAGAGGCACAAGCTGCAGCCCATGCACTAAGAAATGCGGCAGTGCAATCAGTTGCACCGTCTGATCTTGCTCCGTAGCTTTCCACATTGTAGAATGTATTCTGTGCTAATGATAAGTGAAAGAAAACGAAGACAAATATTGGGATTGCAAAAAATGTAGCCATTTATTTTGTGATGGCAATGATGGGATTGAAAAATTGAGAGAAGGGATGAGGCTATGGAAATGAACTTAATTGGAGGTATTTATAGGGGTCTAATTAGTTTATGGATCCGGAAAATGAATCGGCTTGAATCTTTTTGTTGGGGAAATTACGTCAATCTTCTCTAATTGAGATTTGGTTTAATTGACAAGTTAATTCTACTCATTGTGAAAATTACAATAATTTTTTAATTATTAAACCAGTTTATAATATTTGGACTCATGCCGTAATGTATTTTCGCAAAAACTTTCAGACCAGAAAATAAAGTTATAATTCTTAATAAATACTCATTAATTAAGGTAGCTAGATAATATAAGTGTTTATCTAACGTAGCAAACTAATTAATTTTTCAAAAAAAAAAATTGATTGTGATTACGCCACTTAATTTAAATAACTTACACAAAATTTAGAAAATATTCTACAAATTGGCTAGGTCACAGTACATACTATTAATATTTACTCTATATTCAATGTGTGTACTTATTTAAAGTAGCAAATCAATTACTAAAAAAGAAACGAATTTGCCCCAAAATTATAGAAAATCAATTGATCTCCTTCCAAATTTTTGGATTTCCTTGCATTCGTTCTTTTGAAGCGGTGTAAATAAATGCATGAATATTTATGAGTCAAACAAGGGCAAGCAGCAACAACCGTAGATAAATATTCCATTCATATTCTTGTTGGAATTATTTTTACATATTTCAAAAGAATTTAATCTCTCACATTGAAAGTTTACAAGTTTATACAACGCTATATTGACTCTCCCTTTATTGAGATTGTGATGATAATAGAACTAATGGTGAGCTGGCTTGCATGAGAGGGGTTGAATTAGGTCAATTCATTACAAAACAAACCTAATTTTTGGCACATTTGGTCTTTGTAGTTTTTACTTTTACTTTTACCTAAGTAGCCTTAAGCTATGTTTGGATTGTAGATTGTGTAGTATTTGAGAATTTTGACATTTGATTTTTGTATTTTTTACTTTTACTTTTACTTTTATCTAAGTAGCCTTAAAGTTGTGTTTGGATTGTGAATTGTGTTGTATACTTGTACGTATTTGACAATCTTGTACTAGAATGTATGAAAATTTTGATGAATTTCCTTTTTTTTTTTAATTAAATGTGGGAAAAATTTTAGTGGGAATTCGAATTTTGAAATACAAATTTTTTGTTTTTTTGATGAGAAAAAGATCAACTTTTCTTGTATAAGTGTAAAAACATATTTCAATTTCATTGAATACTCAGCAATATAAATTGCTATAATAAGAGAATAACAACTCCATATTTAATATATATGTTAGGAACGAGTCAGTGGCACAGCGGTAAAGCCTTAAGATACCCATACGAAAGGTCGCAGGTTTGAATCCTACGAGTGACAATTGTCACAAAAATAGTGTAGGGCCTTCACTGTGTAATAGTATACCTATAGGCACTTCCCCTAGGGCCTTCACTGTGTAATAGTATACCTATAGGCACTTTCCCTACGGCCTTCACTGTGTAAAGCCTTAAGATAGGGCCTTCACTATGTAATAGTATACCTATAGGCACTTCCCCTAGGGCCATCACTGTGTAAAGCCTTAAGATGCCCATACGAAAGGTCGCAGATTTGAATCCTACGAGTGACAATTGTCACAAAAATAGTGTAGGGCCTTCACTGTGTAATAGTATACCTAGTGTAGGGCCTTCACTGTGTAATAGTATACCTATAGGCACTTCCCCTAGGGCATTCACTGTGTAATAGTATACGTATAGGTACTTCCCCTCCCCCTTCCCTTCACTGTGTAATAGGATAGGTATAGGTACTTTCCCTCCTCCTTCCCCTACACTAATAGTGTAAGGGCACTACAAAGACAGAAGGAAAAAGAATTTGAAAAAAAAAAAAACCTCCTTTAAGGAATTTAAAATTATATATACAACTAAAGAACATTATTAACCACAAAGGAAGCATACTTTTTTTTCATTAAATAACGCCTAAGATATTAAATTAAATTATTTAATTCCTTACAAAATTCATAAATAATGCCAAAAAGGAAAAAATACTCACAAATCCCTGCATAGAGCAGCCCCAAATTATTACATAAAAGGAACACACTTGTAAGTAGAATGAAGAAGAACTAATCGATAATGTTGTACGATGACGTTGTACTGAAGAATATCGTTTAGCTTGGCGATGTCCACAGTAACAGTGTTTGCAGTAGCGATTCCACGGGCCAATCACCCCACATTGGCATCTCCCTGAATTCATGGGAGATGGGGTTGTTGCCCAGAATGCTCAAACTGCTGTCCCTGTACTTCCCTTCCGTGAGCACCAATTTCACTACCACAAAAGACAAATTAAGGACACAAATTAAGGAAATTTGAAATTGGATTATCCCATCCGTACTTTTTAATTATGGTGATTTTTATTATTATTAATAAGGATATTGGATAAATTTTATTTCAAAAGTGAATTTTTAGTTTTTAAAAGTAAATTCTTTTTTTTTTTTTTTTGGTTCTTGAACAGATAGAGTAGTTGGGTTTAATTTAGTGGAATTGTCATATCAAAGACAATAGAATAATTGAGATGGATTAGAAAATTAGAGAAGGATAAAATAGTCTTTGAATAACTAAAAATGTATTAAAGATATTTCAATGCTTTTCATAATAAATTATTAAAAATTTTGCACTCTTTAATAATTTTAATACTTAAAATGCCCATAATAAAAAAATCAAAATTTTAATCTTTTCAAAAGATTAAAGAATAAATAAAAAAAAAAAGAGAAACTCCAAGTCTCAAAAACTTTTTTTAACATAGATAATTCAAAAACACCATATTCGTGTAATTTGTCCTACTTTTTTACATAGATAATTCCGAAACACATCACGAGGGGCAAATTAAGGTGAAATTTTTTCCTGGGCCGTGACTAAGAAATCCAAACCTTAGTCACGTAGGATTCCTCTTTGTTTTGGAGAAAGTCTCATTGCAAGGGCAAAACTCCCCCACCTATACCAGAGGCCCCTTAGTTAGGCGAGATATAAATCGAGAGATGTGCACAAGTTGACAGAGGCTTGAGGGAGAGAGCCAACAGACCAAACCCCAGGACAGACTCCCACAATATTTCAGCAGAAAATCTATCCAATGCGAGGTTTGAACCTGCGTTGCCGGAGGATTTCTCCCCACGTCACCTCAAGCTTACCAACTCGCCTATGCTCCTGGGGGCTTATTCGCGTAGGATTCCTCGATTAAAGAAAAGTACATGCTTGAAATTAAAAATCAAACTTAATTCAGTAAATCCCGTTCCTTGTATGATTTGGTTTTCCGGATAGTTTTCGATGAGGACGAGGAATAGAAATGGAATCCTAATGGGCTTTTACCATTAAATTGTTCTATATACAACTCAAACTTCCCAAAGATTTGTTATAAGCAAAATAAGAAAAAAAAAACTCAATTTTCTCCTTCAATTTCCCTCCGATTTCTTGAAGTAGGTCTCATTTTTTGTTCAGTTCTATTAGTAAAATTAACATATTCTGTGGATCCTGTTGGGGAGGATTTAACCATAGGGAGTCCAACTAAAGTGGCCCAATAAGTAGTAGAAGCTCACCTGAACCCAAAAACTTAAGCTAGTGGGTAATGGGTTATTGCCACTTATTAGGTACTCTAGTTCTTTTTAATTTTTCAATGTGGGATAGTATTTATTAACACAACAAATCTCCCCTTTGATGGATACACTATCACATTAAAGCCCACTCCCCTCACAAGCCTAATCCCTACTCCAGCAAGCTCATCTCTTCACCATGGACCCATTTAGTGCTCGTGCAAGTAGTAAAGGTGTCAAACCTACTTGTCCACGAGTTACCCACTAAGGCCCGGTCCAACCAGAAGAGGAACCATTTGCTTCCCTAAGTAGTCCAATATTTAAGCTTTGATACCACTTGTTGGGGAGGTTTCAATCATAGAAAGCCCAACTAGAGCGGCTTAATAAGCAGTAGGAGCTCACTTGAGCCCCAAAGCTTAAGCTCATGGGTCATGGTTCCTTGCCACTTATTATGTGCTATAGTTCTTCTTAATTTTCCAATGTGGGATAGTATTCATGAACACAACAGATCCTTCCAATGGCAATAAAGAATTCCATTTTCTGTCTATTTTTGTTCTTGATTTTTCTTGTTATTGGTTCATATGTTACCAATGGTAGAAAATTAGGTCCCGTTTCGAATGCCAACTCATTGGAGATTTGTAATTTTTATGGTACATATCAACTTGGTGACTCCATTTCAGACACTGAAAATCTTGTTATAGAGAGCCACATTTGGTAGTGGTCGGGTTGTCGAAACTCCCAAAATTAATTCAGATCTTCAGACTAGCTACAATTGATTTGTAATAGTAGTGGACTAGTTCGAATCTCAAAGGGAGGTTTCTTAGCAATTGAGATGAAAAGAAAAATAAAAGAAGAATTTTTAGTACCAACTCTAATAGTAGTTAATAAAAAAAAATATATAAAAGAAATCAACTGGAAATAATTAAAAGGATTACTTTAATCTTACCAGGTTTCGATCCAAGAAAGTGTAGTGTACCGAATATATCTAGATCATAGGATTCGTAAAACACTTTTCCATTCAAGCATTTAACTGAAAATTTTCCAAGATAGCCATGACAAAATTTTGAGTTTTCCTATTCTATTTGTTTGAACCTAGCATTCACAACAAACCTTACTAACAAATGATTGGGGGCAATAGCGTTCCATATCATTTGATAGTAGAAAACAGTTAAAACAAAAACTAACAATTGAGATAGCTGCAATTAAAAATCTTTGTATCATTAATCCCCTGTAAATCATAAATGCATGATTACTGTCACTTTACACACGCAAAAAGATTTAAGTGCTACTTGTACTAATTGTTTCGGACAATTACGGATCAAGAACAAATAGATAGTTGTAGGAAGAAAAATGAAAATAAGTTGTCAATTTATTTATCATTCAAAATCCATAAAAAAAAAATATAATGCAATAACTAATGATTACTTGAATGCAAAAGATTATTAAAATATAAACAAAACCTAACTAAATATATTGGTATTAACACCCCTTGGAACGGAAAGAAAGTAAATTAGCCACTCATGGTAGCAAAACTATTCTAACTTTATTCTAAAAAGAAAGAGAAGTACAAGAGAAAGGAAAATTTCTGTAGAAAATTGAAGTAAAAACTTATGTCTTCCAAGTTAACTAACCCTCCTATTTATAGCCTTCTTCTCTAACAACCTCCCTAAAGACTTCCTAAGATCTCTCCAACAAATCTTAAGTCTTTAAACCTTTAATTCCTAACTACTTATCCAGCCAACCATCCTATCCTATCTAATCCTAACAAATGCGTTCCAATCCATTCTAACTTGAATTACAAAAGTTGAAATCAAAAGACAAATTTAAATCTTGAAATTTCAACTCATCAGCTCTTTATCTCAACTCAAGACGTAGTCACATGCATTTTCTTGAGTTTCACATCCAAGATTTCATCCTTTAAGGCGTGGGCAAGCTTTATCCAATATAGTCTTCTGTTTTGGCTCCAAAAGTCCTTCTCTAAAAATCATTTAAATCTTCATTAAATTCCATCTTTTCACCTTAGTCCATCAACTTCACTCCCTGGTACAAAAACACCTCAATTTAGCCATTTTCATACCAAATAAAGTATTAACATCATAGTTTTGCTCCTATTATAAGGTAACAAATTAAATCCTATTAGGTAGTGGTTTTCTGTTCAATAAATTGCCTTATGGACAAACTTAGGCAATCCCACCGGCAGCTGTTTTAATGGACTCCTAATGATAGACTATTTTGCATCATTATCTGGCCTTCCATACCTCAACCCTTACAAGAAAGCTGATGCCAACCTCAACCCTTGTAGGCCTTGATGGCTAAGGGTTTTCCACCGAATTCAGTAACCAATAGCTCACTCGAAGTACAGTTGGAATGGATGTCTTATTATTTTGACTCAACTTGTCACTCCAAAGAAGCATGCCAAAAGATGCTACTGAAATCCCTGTTTATGGTTGGAGAAGTTGGCGGTAACGATTATAATTATGCACTCCTTGGGAATAAAGGAATAGAAGACCTCAACAGTTTGATCCCAGATGTTGTCCATGGCATTGCAGATGCAGTTAGGATAGTGATCAGTTTCGGAGCTACTAAAATCATTGTTCCTGGAAATTTTCCAATTGGTTGTCACCCAATTTATCTCAGCATCTTCCAAAACAATGACTCGAGCATACGACTCAAACAATTGTTTGAAAGGGTTGAATGATTTTGCTTCTGTTCACAATGAAGTTCTTGAAGGAGCCATCGAAGAATTGAGGAAAGAATATCCCAGCACATTGATTGTTTATGGTGACTACTACAATGCCTATTTGTCACTCTTGTTGAATGCTCAAAAACTTGGGTTCCAGGAAACACGGAGAGCTTGCTGTGGAAGTGGTGGGAAGCACAATTTCTCAGTTGACAGGTTATGTGGAATGCCGGGAGTTACTACTGCTTGTCCAAATCCAGACAATCATATCAGTTGGGATGGAATTCACATGACTCAACAAGCTTATAAGTTGATGTCTGAGTATTTGATCAAATCCATCCTACCCCAACTTCAGTGTAATTAATTGCATTATTTCATCCCAATTACAATGTAATTATGATCTAGTTTAAATGTAGGATAGTTTCTCTGTAAATAGCATTGTAGTTTTCCAGTGATTTGATTTCTGGTTAGGCCTATGTGCCAAGCGTTGCAGCCATTGGCAATGATGTCAATGTATCTTTTCTTTTGTTAATCATAAGCTTTTGAAAGTTCTTCGCGTGCCGAATCTTACCCATTATTTCTTTGTTTTTCCTTTCTTTTCTTTCAGTTATCCTCTAATCCGGAAGGTACATGCACCTTTTTACTGCTATTAAGGCCAGCTCTACTTTACCAATGAATTATTAACTTGGGTTCGCATCATCTTCAAAATTAAAAAACTAACTTGTTTCTTTAGTCTCAATAGGATTGGAAATTTTCTTTTTCAAGAAAAAAATTCATGACCTAATGCATCTATATCATTTTAAAATGTCTAAATCTTGAACAAGTTTAGGTTAAAAAAAGGTTCAATTTCAAAAATTTTTATTATCCCAAAAAAAAAAGTCTATTAATTTGGAATGGAGAAGTATTAATTACCACTGATAAACTGTATAAATTTTAAAAATTGTTGTTTCAAAAATCGTAAAAATGGGTTTGAAAAATTGATTTGTGTCCTTAATTTGTCTTATGCGGTAGTAGACTTTTTTTTTTTTTTTTCAAGATAAGTAGGAGTATAAAATATTATCGACACATTTTAACATAATTTCAAATTTCAACTTAGTTATTGGTGATTATAAAATTTTAATTAAATCCTCTGATTCATTAATTTGATTTTAGTTAGTTGTTTAAAGAAAATCATTCCAATATATCCAATATATATCTAGTTATCAAATATATAAACTAATTAGAGTATTCAAACATTTTTAATGGAAAGCATACTTTCTGTTGAGTAATTAGCCGTCTTAACTTAAATTGTATCACAAGATTTATATATTTGTAATGGAAAGCAAACTTTCTTTTTTATTGAATAACATTGAAGGCAGTATTAAATGAGTTCAATCCCTTAACAATCATAAAGAATGCCACCAAAAAAAAAAAAAAAATGAATTCCTGCATAAAGAAATCAGCAGTTGAAATTATTACATAAGAAGAATACATACTTGTGAGTAGAATGAAGAAAAACTATAAAGAAATCAGCAACTGAAATTATTACATAAGCAGAATACATACTTGTAAGTAGAATGAAGAAAAACTAGCAAATTAAGTAAGAGAATCAATAATGTTGAGTTTTTTCCCATTTTAGGTTGGGAAAAAAAGCCTAGGAAATTTGTGGGGCAGAAATCGGTGGAGTTCCAACATTGTGATGGGTGAATTTGTCAAATGCGCCCAAATATTTTGGGCGCATTTGCAAAAGAAGCCTGAACAGTGCGTCCGGGTTTCAGCGCATTTGCCAAATGCACCCAAAACATGGGCACATTTCACAAAATAATTTTGGGCGCATTTTTTTTATAATTATATATTATAATAATTTTACTATTTTATAAATTTTTATAATAATGTAATCATATTATTATAATTATATAATTATTATCATAATATTATAATATAATTATTAACAATATCTATAATATTATTAATATGAATAATATAATTTGGCAATTTTTTATATTTATTATAATAAAACCTAGCATTTGGGCTTATTATAGTAATAATTAATAATAAGAGTTAATAATAATAATAATAATAATATTAGTAAGAGATAAGAATAATAGAAATAAAGTGATAATTATATGTTGAGTGCCATAAATCCAACAATAATTTCTTAAAAATTCTTATTTTTTAATCTAGCACTAAAATGTCTCTAATTAAATCATGCGTCCTTGGATAGGGTTATATAACAATTCCATAAATAATCTCTAATCACGTGCGGGCACAATTGCAAGTAATAGATTACAGTATGTGGGACATATGATGATGAATGTGCATGAGTTTATATTCCACATAAAAAGGATTATCAAATTTTTATGTTAGATATATGACTTTGACTTCTTTTATCTCATTGGCTAAATTTTGTGGTACAAATAATTTCTAAGTTGCAATTACACGTTGGCTTTTTACCCTAGATTATGAATCATGAACTGTGTTTGTTTTATGCTTTATCAATCTCTCCGAAAAGCTAAAACAACATTTTCTTCACAAAACAAATGTGATAGGAATAACTTTGAAAAGCTTATTACTGAATCAGACTCTCAAGTTGCTTGTATATGGACTTGCTTTTCAATTTAAGTCACTCTCATTGGTAAATGAATGGAATGCGTTCATCTTATCATAGAAAAAGAGATCATATTTCAGCATATATTCAGAGAAGGAGAATTAGAGACTACAATAATATTCTACATGAGGAAATGAATTCTTTTAACGCTCTTTCCTTTGAAGTTAAGTGGGATGCTGGTTTCCAATTCGATAACAACTTTGAACTATCATCAACAACAATGGGTAGACGAATAGCTAAAACCATTAGGGCCATGGTTGAATCCATGTATGTTTGAGTCACATTTTGGAAGAGAGACTATGGATGCTTTCTTACTACAATTTGGAGAATTGGTGGATGATGATTGAGTATAAAGTAATTATTCCATACATTCATGCAATAAATTTGGAATTTGCATATTTAAAGTAAGATAATATAATCTATTCACAAATCAAGAAAAACAAAATACAAATTTGTCAAGCAAAAAGCTACCAATTCCCGTATCCAATGGTGTAACTCACAAAATTAAGCCTCCCCAGTTGTCTTATGCTCTCTTATTTAAGCCTCCCCAATTGTGTTACTCGCAACATTAAACCCTAAAACTCTATGTTGAGATTGTCATTACGTAAGTAAACTTTCGTTTACATTTATAGTTTGTTGCTTAGGGGTTCTTTTACCGACAATGATATGAAAAAAACGTACAAAGGATCAGAGTGGAAAACAAACTAAGGAATATTGAAATTATATCACAGAAGTTCTTATATATTTCTTTACTAGCAGATTGCCTTTGTATGTGCCACATAGGTGAGTACCATCAACACTTATCATTAGCCTACATTTGTGGAACGCTTCAATCGATGAATCAAACGCCCAAAAAACGTATTTGAATGTCCACATACTACTACTGTTAACTGGATGGTGTTGCCACTCAACAATGGTTCCCAGGTTTGCCTCACTTAGAGCTGTCAAATATTATGGCAATTCAGCGAACAAGCTCTTTCAATCCCCATATACAACTTCAATCGCTTTTCGGCGACCATGCCAAGCCTTCTTATATGACACATCAACTCTATAAACGTTCTTAATGTCCGCTCGTATACTTTTCACAGTATAGCAGGGATTTTCCTCAACTACATAAGTAATGTGAGTGGCTATCACGGAGGAAGTCAAGTTTGTGTGATGACTTCCTTGATTTGCACCAAGACAACTGTGCGTGGAAGCCCACCTTTTGATTTGCCACATTCCATAAGTACATTTCTGTATTGCTCGGACATTTCACAGGCAGGGTACCTTGAATTGAGATGAGTTAGGTGATTGATCGTTCATTAACTGCACCTTGCACTTGGCCACCCAAGAGTGGAGTTTACTCCCTATTACCTTAAACTCACGATTGTGTTTGATAGACCATAAGGTAATTGCATTTTTCAATTTCTTTTTATCTTCAAATTGCATTCCCAACACATATATCTTGATTTTCTTCACTCCACACTCGGATGCAACCGGCTTCACCCTGCCTTGTGGGATTACTATTGTTAGAGGGACCAATATCAGTGAAGAATGCAAATCCCCTCAGAGAATATGCTCGTTCAGATTCTGAAGTTCATTAAACATTTTCCACTGGAGGACTAGCACCATCGCCATCGTGATGGTCATCATGGTTAGGATCACTATTTGTTCCCATGTCTTCTACTGACATAATCTCGTCCTCACTAGGTAGTGGCTCGACTGATGGATTAGTCAGATTAAACCCATCGACAAAATCATTATTTGTCGTATCACATTTTCCCTCTCCCTCTTGGTCTTGGGAAGTAAGTGATAACAGACACATCAGACTCTTAAGAGCAAATGTACTAGGGGATGTAACCAAGTGATTTGCATTCAAAGCTAGAGAAGATAAAGAAGGGCCTGGTGTGTGCACAGGAACAAACGACAACCCTATCATCGATACCCCTAATAATGAGTCAGTAGAAGATGACACTAAATGATTAGATAGAGGTGGCGACATGCCAACATTGGATTGAGAAGTAGGAATGAGAGGGGCCCGAGGAATACATTGAGGAATAAAGTGCAACAAAGCTTGGAAAGAACCATGACTTGGAATAGAGGCACCACCATGCATACGTGGTGCCGGAGTCAGCACCTCAGGCAATAAATAAATTTCAGCGAGAAATGAGTCATGTGAATTTACCACTGCGTACATTAATTCCATTCCAAAGTTGTCTACGATGGACAAGCCACTGAAGATGACAGAACCACTTAAAGAGTAAGGTCGACGGAACAACCGTTTTAGCCTATGCACATTTCTATCGTCTGGGACACACTGGTATACTAATGTCTCTAGTTCAAGGAATGACATCTTTGATGTTATCCTCACGGTGTGATTAACATACGGAGGACAATATGACAACCCGATGTTGGACTGTACAATGTCACCACTCTAATATAACCCTAATACAAATGGACGTAGATATATCTCACCAATACCTATTGGGAGAATATAAGGAAATGTCAATAACGTTACATATACTTGCAATGACCACCCGTTAAATAATGGAAAATTTCAACATCCTCGAATATTAAACATGCATTAACATGAGTCACACATTCATGAAGCAACCGATAATACAAACTAGTTCGGCAAATATTTGAAATCACTTTTGTTATTATTATTATTATTCTTATTGTTAATATTATATCATTATTAGGTGTAATATAATTAATAATTAACTACCCTAATATTGTAATGTAATGTTATACTTAATAATTAATTAATCAAATTAGTTAATATTAATTTTTAGTAATTACATTCTAAATGAACTAAGTACGAGAAATTTAATCAATAATGTGTTCAATTCATAATTACTTAGTTCAATATTATAGTTAACACTTAACTAATACCCCCTAATTAATTCATGCCAATTATTATAATTAATACCCCAATTAATTTTAATTACTTATTAATATTAGTTCACACTAAATAAATAAACTAATATCTACTTAATTAATTAGTAATTTCATTAATATTGTAATTTAAAATTATAATTAACAAATAAATTAATGCATCATTAATGTATTTACAAATGTACCATTAGTATAATTAATGTAGTTCATATTAATTATTTTATAAATAATTAACTGATAATATTCTTGCATTATTTCGATGAATATCATTTTTTGACAAGTGTAAAATAGTTTAATGCTACTAACTTTAAGTGGAAAAAGTATTACCATATACCCTTCATTTTGCCAAATATCCCATGTTTTTTACATTTAACGAACGCATATTTTAATCTCCTCCCACGCTCTTACAACCACAAATTGAACTTTATAGTTGTTGTACAATAATCCATAAAAATTCAATTTTTAGGGAGGACAAAAGGTGAAAGCTAATGATAAATGGTTCCCAGATTTGATTTGAACATAAACGTAGTGACAAAATATTTCATACCACGAGTGACAACAATCCTCAACAATTTCCACATATATATATTCCATATATACTCGGATACTAAAATTTCACCAGCAAATAATACTAATAATTTCATTTGCACAAACAATCTCAAAATATACTGTAAATTTTAACTTCATTTCGATAAAATAGATAACAAATTTGAAAAAAATTCACAAATTACCGAATGTCTACAACTGGTAGAGAAAATGGCCGTCGAACAACTAGGGAATACGGCATGGGGCGGCGGTGGACTTGCCCTGGCAGTTGATTCTCAAGCTTACAAACAAATGGCCAAAACAATTGTATACAATCCAGTCCACCTATCTTCGTCCTTGTGGATATTAGGCGTGCTTCCCAATAGCAGTCTGAATTGGCTGCAGCAGGGAGCCAGAAAAGGCCCAGAAATGGGGCTCGCAACAAAACCAAAATGCCAAAATAATCAGTCCAAGGAGGACAAAAAGGTCAGATAAAATTTCAGCCCAAGGATCACAAAAAAAAATTTCAGAAAAAATGCAATTTTTTTTTCCAGAAATGAGACCAACAAATGCAGAAAAAATTTCAAAAATGGAACCACCAAATGCACAAAAAAATCCAGAAATGGTCAAACAAAATTCGCACAAAATTTCAGTCCAGGGAGGACAAAAAGTTTAGAGAAAATTTCAGCCCAGGGATCACAAAAAGAGTTCAGAAAAAATGCAAATTTTTTTTCCAGAAATGAGACCAACAAATGCACAAAAAAATTCCAGAATTTGGACGACCAAATGCACAAATAAATCCAGAAATGGGCAAACAAAATTCGCACAAAATTTCAGTCCAGGGAGGCCAACAAATTCTTCTAGGGAGGACAATTCAGCCCAGGGATCACAACAAAATTTTCAAAAATAATGCCAAAAAAATTCTAGAAATGGGACGAAAAAATGCACAAAAAAGTCCAGAAATGGTCAAACAAAAGTTGCACAAAATTTCAGATAGTCAAGAATCCTTGCACAAATTCTATCAAGTTTGGCTTATAAATTTCAGTTGAACTCGAAAATGGCTCTTGCTTCGTCACTCAGCCAACGGCAGCAGAAATGGTCCTCAAATAGGGCTTACAACCAAACCAATATGCAAAACAAAAAAATCAGTCTAGGGAGGATAGGAAAAATTCAGAACAAATGCACAAAAAATTCCATAAATGGGACTAAAAAATGCACACAAAAATTCAAAAATGGGCAAACAAAAAATTTTGTGCGACGGAAGGGAGAGGCAAAGTCGAAGTCGAAGTTTGGCTTACAAAATTCAGTCGAAGTTGCACATGGCCCAACCGGAAATGACCCTTTCTTCATCACTCAACCGGCGGCAGCAGCAGCAGCAGCAGAAATGTACTGAAATGGGGCTTGTAACCAACTCAAACGGCCAAATATGAGGGCTTACAAAAAATGCAAAAAAAATGTGTGCTTGCTTCTGGTGGAAATGTGCGAGGGAGAGGCGAGACAGCCCAAAAAAAATTGCAGACAGTGCCGGAAAAACTATAAAATGCGATGGAAAAATTGGAAGATTTGCAGAAAGCGGCAGCCTTGGATGCTCCGCTTCTCACTGGTTTTATTCACTAGCTTGGGCGCATTTGCATTTGCCAGATACGCCCAAGCCAACCCTAATTTCATTACAAAAAAATTGGCATTTAGTGACAAGTCAAAAGTGGTCACTAAATATATAATAGTCGTCACAAATGAGATTTAGTGACCAAAATCCTATGGTCATATGGTGGTTTGCAAAGCTCGGTTAGTAAAACACGTTAGTGACATGGTGATCACTAATTGGTACAGCTAGTGATCAAAAAAAAGTGGTCACGCTTTTAATGACGACATAAAGTGGTAACCAAAACATAATTTTGTTGGTTACTGATAATACAAGATGGTCACAAAAAATAGTGATTGGTGACCACTTTTGGTCACCACATATGGTGGTCAAGAAATATAAGAAGGTCAACAAAAAAAAATAGGAATTGGTGACCACTTTTGGTCACAACCTATGGTGGTCATTAAACGAAAGAAAGTCAACACCATTTGTGACCACCTAAATTCGTCAACAAATTGTAAACAAATGACCATCATTAGTGATGAAATATTGTTGTCAAGTATTGTCATATGAACAACCATTAGTGACCACATTATTTTCTCACCAATTTGTCACTAAATTTATTATTTAGGACTAATTGTTCATGCTGCAATAGTTGTCATTATTGTTAAAATAACATATAAGATCATGATTGTTGATGATGATTTTTGTGGTTAATAAAAATGTTGGTGACCAAATTCAAATCGTCACTAATCTTTTAAATGAAATATCAAACCATCTAAACAATATTGACATTAAAATTCAGCATTTCCTAATTTTTTTCCAATCCAAACAACATCAACATTAAAATGTTGTATCAAACCATCCAATCTTTTTAATGCATTATTAAATGCAGTTCCAAATGAAATACAACATTTCCTAATTGCAATCAAATCTTGTGTTTTCCAATACACCCATCCAAACAATATCAACATTAAAACTAACAATACAACACCAAAGTACGCACAACAAATCAACATACCCACATCAAGTATTCATCAATACATAAAACTAACACTGACAAAAGAGTTAGGACGTACAATGTCAACCTAATAATGTACAAAAATAAAAGCATAAACATCCAAAGTTAATGATGCACCAAAACAAAAGAAGCATTCCCCACAAGATATGATAGTTTTATGTACACGACAAAAGATTTAGGACAATGTCAACCTAATGATGTACTAAAACAAAAGTATAAGCATCCAAAGTTAATGATGCACCAAAACAAAAGCATCATTCCTTATCTTACAAAAGTGCATACCTAAAGTTTCATTATCTATCATGTCATATAGAATCAAAAGGAACCCTTAACTTTAGATGCACCAAAACAAAAGCATCATTACTTATCCTACAAAAGTACACAACTAAAATTTCATTATTTATCATGTCATATAGAATCAAAAGGAACCCTTTGAACACGAACCAAAATTAGCATACTCCATGCGAACAGTCCAAATAGCATCCACTCTATGTGAAAGATGAGTCACTGCAAACATTTCATAGAAACATCAATGAAAATCAAATAAGTAAGCACTTATGCAAAAACACAAACAATCAAGTTAGTATTGAATTTAGAAAACACCAAATACAAAATATTATTAGAAATTATGAAGTTGCTATTAAATCAAAAATGTTTCTAACTTCTTTGTTGCATCTATAGTGGAAGCAAAGAAGCTAGAAAAATTTGCAAAAGCCAAAAGAAAAATCTAGATAGATGAAAACAAAATGAAAAGTCAAAAAGAATCTTAGAGTAGTACTCTCACTCGAAGGGCAATATCTATAGTTATATACCAGTACTACTTAGTAATTGCAACTCATTGCATTTACTTGGGGATTGTTCTTTCTAATTTTCATCCAGTCTAAGATATGTAATGGAAAATATCACAATGTGCAGCCAAATTTCAGCTAAAAGTATTCATGCAAACCTACTGATGAGGAAAAAGTTCCACTAGTAAAATAATGCTAGATTGTGTGAAAGCATAATGTTGTCTCCACATTAGAAAAGCAATATGCTGTTCCACTTGAAAAAAAACTTTCAAATTGAAAATTTTCTTACCTTTAAAATTTCAACATCCTCTTCCATTAACTTAGCATCAGAGATAGAGAAAACACGTGATGTGCCGCCGTCTAAAATGACGCGAAGTAAGCCATCCTGATAGGCAAAGAACTACAGATAAGAAGGAATTCAGGCATTTAAAAAAGAAAACTTTAGCTTTTACCAAAACACCAATGATGCTTGGAGAAGCCCTGTCACAACTCGATCTCGAAGTGGCTCCACAATTACATCACATAGTTGATTGAGTACCTGAAGCCATGGAAAAGATACTCATTCAAAATCACTAGCTATAATAAGAAATTGGTAGTTCAAATTTCACTATGCCTTCTAGATACGAAAAAGCTCCTTCACTCAACAAGAGAATAGTATTAATCTATTGATAATGACAATCCCTGTTGAAAATGTCAAGATACGAAGAGCAATATCTTCTTATGCATTTCACAATCAAACTAAAAGAAGTAGAATATTGTTCCAAAATGTTGTCCTGAACACATTAATCATTACACCAATAATGAGATGGCAAAGAAAGATGCATCTAGGCAACTTCAAACGGCTTAGTAAGAATGGCAAAGGTAATACAGGTTCATCAACCATTATATGCTTTATTCTTTAGGCTCCCAAAAGTTCCATAATGTTTGTTACTCCTTAAGTTCACTAGTTTCTCTGTGTTTGTTATATTAGTTACATCATCCAAAAAAAAAAAAAAAAAACTGGTGGCATTTTCATTTGCTTTTGCATCCACTTGATCATTAAAACCCATAAAAGAAGGCTAAGAGATAAGATTGGCATACCAAATCTAGTGGATCAATCAGTGTTTCGAACCTACACTGAGAAACACTTGGCTTGTATAGATTGTCGATAAAAGGCTCCCTTAGGTCCCCAAAAACAATTTTAATTCCTGCATATATTTGCAGGAAGCGATAAGACTACAATTCACAAATTGCATGCCAAAACAAAAGGCACAAAATGCTCACCAGAGAATTCACAAATTTGGTCAATAGCAGCATTTATATCTTTTCTACCTCCATCAAATGTCTCTTTTTGTGTTGAACTTCGGAAGTTTCCTTCTGTAGGTCTCCCTACAAAATTAACAAATATGTAAACAGGAATATAGAAGGGTAAAATTGGTTTGTGATCATTTGATCTGATGACCGTTAACTTATCTTTTACCTCTAGTCAAGTTTAAGATATTTGTATCCATTTGCATAACATAAATTAGAAACCACTATGTCTTCCCAACCCCTCACCCCCCCAGCCTGTTTCTCTCTCCTCTTATCCACCTCACAATCACCATTCTCTCATCTGAGACAATCCTACTTTGTTAACCTCCCCAATTTTCTGCACAAATAAATCTTAACATGACACACTGGCACTTTCTACTGCTTCAATGCCAATTCTCAACCCATTGAGATTTTGAAGATTTGGTTTTTGTTCAATTTTAGTCATTTAAACCCAGACAATTACCAGTGATATTAGATGGAATACCCAGAAGACACCACTTCTAAAAGAATGGGATGTTTCTTACAAAAGGAAAAGATTAGTGGCTGCCTTGGAATTTTGTCCTTTTAAATCTACCTTTGTATTGACATAAATAACCTCAATTCAACACGCATGAGTACTATTAATGGTGAAATCTAATGGAGGGGTCAAAAGTCACCACATTTAGTACTTGTGTGGTCAAATTGATTGTGAGAAAGAAAATTTTCATGGCCAAAAGCATTGGATTCGAATAACTTAATGACTATCTAGGTAATTTTTCTTAAAAATAAAATAGTAAAACAAGTACATATTTGTGTCAAATGTACAATGCGAAATAGTCGCTTGCAACTTCTGTTTAAACTTAACAAGTTTCTTATCTGCTTGTCAAAAAAAAAAAAAAAACAAGTTTCTTATCTGATGATATGAGTAACCATAACAAAAAATAAAAGTCTTGAGAAAAAGATACATACTTATTGACATATAGTGAGACTTTTTTCTATCCATCTCTCACAAATGCTATCTTCCAACTTTGTCACTTGGCTAATTGCATACTGTAGATGGCCAAAAATCATGTAATAAAACTGATTAGGACTTTTGTCCTATAACATACAACGTTCTGAATAACACAGAAAATCCCAGGGGTAATGCAACAATAGCCTCCCTGAGGAACTTCACGAGAGTATTAGGAACAGAACAGACAATGTAGCTCAACTTAGATGTATGCTACATGAGCTCAACTACTACTTAGAAAATAGACATTTCACTTAACTGTCCATTAAAGTTTGAACTCGACAAACAGGAATGTCAGATAGTAATCATGCTTTGCATTTTATATAGTCATACACCTCTTTAAAGGAAAATAGGACTTGTAGTCATCACTAACACCAGTAAAACAGGAGCACAACAAACAAAAGATATCACCTCCTTGACCAAGTAACTGGTCGGGTTGTCGAAGCCCCCAAAATTAATTCAGATCTTCAACTAACTACAATTTATTTGTAGTAGTAGTGGACCAGTTCGAATCCCACAAGGAGCTATGTGTTGAGGGGGGGGGGGGGGGGTTTAGCACTTGAGAAGAAAAGAAGAAGAAAAAAAAAAGAAGAAGATTAATACCAATTCTAATAGTAATAAATAAAGGAAAATTATAAAAGAAATTACTAGAAATATGTAAAAGAAGTACTTTAATCTTACCAAACTCCGATCCAAGGAAGTGTAGTTGTACTGAATATATCTAGATCATAGGATTCTAAGGACACTTTTTCATTCAAGCATTTAACCGAAAATTTCGCAGGATAGCCATGACAAAATTTTGAGTTTTCCTATTCTATTTGTTTGAACCTAGCATTCACAACAAATCTTACTAACAAATAACTGGGGGCGATAGCGTTCTATATCATTTGATAGTAGTACTAAGAACATTGAAAACAGTTAAAACAAAAACCAACAATTGAGATAACTACAATTGAAAATCTTTGTATCATTATTTCCCTTTAAATCATAAATGCATGATTACTGTCACTTTACACATGCAAAAGATTTAAGTGCTACTTGTACTAATTGTTCCGGACAATTACGGATCAAGAACAAATAGATAGCTATAGGAAGAAAAATGAAAATAAGTTGCCAATTTATTTATCATTCAAAATCCATAAAAAAACATAATGCAAGAACTAATGATTACTTGAATGCAAAAGATTATGAAAATATGAACAAAACCTTACTAAATATATTGGTATTAACACCCCTTGGAACGGAAAGGAAGTAGTTTAGCCACTCATGGTAGCAAAGCTATTCTAAATTTATTCTAAAAAGAAAGAGAAGTACAAAAGAAAGGGAAAATTCTGCAGAAAATTAAAGGAAAGACTTGTGTCTTCCAAGTTCACTAACCCTCCTATTTATAGCCTTCTTCTCTAACAACCTCCCTAAAGACTTCCTAAAATCTCTCCAACAAACCTAAGTCTTTAAACCTTAAATTCCTAACTAATTATCCAGCCAACCATCCTATCCTATCTAATCATATCTAATCCTAACAAATGTTGATAAGTGAATATAATGATAACTTCTAGGTTAAGATATCTCTATTATCTTATCTAATTATGGGAGAATTTAGCCTTATCTAACTTGAATTGCTATTTTGTAGGAGAAAGATTGCTTGGAGAAAGATAAAACCGAAGATTGCTTATATAAAAAGAATAACCACGATTTTGTTGAAGAAAAGAAGAACTGGGATACTGATGCCATGGCATGTAGTTTTTCATGCCATAGCATTGAGGAAGTTGATGAAGTTACGGAAAAGAGAGGATTACGTAATTCAGAGCATTCGGATCAGAAAATGACTTCTATACAACTTGGACTTCTAATCTTCATGGACCAGAACAAGTATAAATGAAGGATAGAATATACAACGATAGAACACAGCAATAGAGTACAACAATAGAATAGAGATAGTTTTACTTAGTTTTATTTTTCATGCAAGCCATGTTTAGTGGTTGAATCTCTTTTCTTTAGGACAGGGATGTAACCATCATTACGTAATTTTCATTTATATAATTGTGGTATTATCCAATATCTGATTTATTTGGTATTATTTCTTGTAAATGCTTGATCACCATTTGCATGTTTAAGGTATTGGTGAAGAGGCGACAGCTGACATCAATATTAGTTCGTGAATTCTTCAGACTTAAATTGTGAATCACGATAGTAGATTCTCAATTTCTACAGCATAGTATTCTTTTGTTCATCATGCATTCATAGTAATTTTGGAGTCACGAAAATAGTCCCATAATTATTATTTGAATAGCAATATTATACTCTGAGAGGAGATAATGTTTAATTATGTGAATAGTTGTGAGGATTTATCACAAAATAATTATATGAATGGAATTTATAGTAATGGTTGGTGAAATCCCGAGTCCTAAAGTTTATTTATCTGAATTTTTTTAGTAATATTGCATTTATTTGGTTCTTGTTATTATTACATCCACTTTCTCTTTTACATATTGATCTAAATAATAAGTAGAAATATTGCTCAACTGGTAGTTGTTCACCTCCCTGTGGGACGATACTCGTAATTATATTGCAATTACATGACTTATAGTTAGTGGTTGAAATAAATCGAGTCAAATTTTGGCGCCGTTGCCGGGGAGGCGTATTCAATATCAAATTAGTGATATTTTTCCTATTAATTTAGATTGTATTTTGTTTACTATTGTTAATCAATATTTGTTGTGTTTTATGCCCTGGAGAACACGTGATTTAGTACCATATAATCCTGAGATAGAAAAGACTTGCAGGGCATTAGCTAAAGAAACCAAACAAAGGAAGGAAGCTCTCAAAATGGCAGAAGATAATCCAATTCCTACAAGAGTTCTGCTACGTGATTTTGCTATGCCTACACCTGAGGGAGCACGTGCAAGTATTTCAAGACCTGTGGTAAATGCTAACAATTTTGAGTTAAAACCTGCACTTATTCATATGGTTCAGCAAATTCAATTTGGAGGAGAATTGTTTGAGGATCCAAATATTCATTTGTCAAATTTTTTGGAAATCTGTGATACTATAAAAATGAATGGGGTAACCGATGATGCCATTAGACTAAGGTTGTTTTCTTTTTCATTAAAAGATAATGCTAAAGCTTGGCTCACTTCTTTTCCATCTGGTACTTTTACCACTTGGGCAGGTTTATCTCAAGCATTTTTAAACAAATATTTTCCTCCTGGTAAAACTGCTAAGTTACGTAATGACATTGCTAGCTTTATACAGTTAGATAATGAATCATTATATGAGGCATGGGAAAGATATAAAGAACTGCAAAGAATGTGTCCTCATCATGGTCTTCCTGGATGGCTAATTTTACAAAATTTTTATAATGGTTTGAACCAGTCTATTAAAACTTCTGTAGATGCAGCCGCAGATGGTACTTTAATGGGTAAATCACTAGAGGAAGCATATAATTTACTGGAGGAAATGTCTTCAAATAATTTTCAGTGGTCTAATGAGAAAAATCAACAAAGGAAGGTGGCTGGAAAGTATGGAGTAGATAAAGTAGATTTGTTGAGTGCTAAAATTGATTCATTGACGAATATGTTTGAAAAATTAAGCAGTGCAAATTTTATCTCCAATTCTATTTTATGCTGTGAAAATTGTGGAGGATCTCACACCATCGCCGAGTGTTTGCAGGTAGAAAATGTACAATTTGCTCCAAATTTTAACAGGCCACAGCAGCACAACCCATATTCCAACACGTATAATCCAGGTTGGAGGAATCACCCGAACTTTTCATGGACAAACCAGAATAATGCTGGAAGCAGTAATGTGAGACAATTCAACCCAGTAGGATTTCAGCCAAGACCACATCAAGCTGAGGTAAAACCATCATGGGAAGTAGCAATTGAAAAGTTAACCAGTGCCACTTCGGACAGGTTTGAAAAACTGGAAGCAAAATTGGATCAAGTTGTGGCAGTAAACAAAAATCTGGAATTTCAGATAGGCCAGATAGCCAATGCTGTGAATGCTAGAGACAAAGGGAAGTTACCTAGCATGCCGGAAATAAATCCAAAGGAGCAGTGCAATGCAATAACATTGCGCAGTGGGAAGCAGTTGGGTGAAGAGAACAAAAAAGAACAAGAAGAGGAATTGGTGACACGGAGAAAGATGAAAAGTTAATGGAGGAAGAATCTGAGATTGGGGGAGATCACTCGAGGAAAGCTCCTATAGAAGTGAAGGAACCTGAACCTTATGTTCCATCAATACCATTTTCTCAAAGATTGAAGAAATTTAGAGATGACAAACAATTCCAGAAATTTATTCAAGTGTTTAAGCAGTTACACATCAACATACCTTTTGCTGATGCTCTTGCTCAAATCCCTACATATCCTAAATTTTTGAAGGAAATCATGTCCAACAAGAGGAAGCTAGAAGATTTTGAGACAATACCGTTGACTGAAGAAACAAGTGCCTTGATTCAAAATAAATTACCTCAAAAGCTCAAAGACCCAAGGAGTTTTTCTATTCCTTGTACCATTGGTGAAATAAATTTTTCTAAGGGATTGTGTGATTTAGGAGCTAGTGTTTCTTTAATGCCTTTATCTGTTTCAAAAAAATTAGGATTGAAGGAGTTGCAGCCTACTAATGTTACTTTACAATTGGCTGATAGGTCTTTAACACATCCAGTGGGAATTTTGGAAAACGTACTTGTCAAGGTACAAAAATTTTTTATTCCCACAGATTTTGTAGTGTTAGATATAGATGAAGATGTTGAGATTCCAATCATTTTGGGAAGACCCTTTTTAGCCACAGCTGGTGCAGTTATTGATGTGAAGTACGGTAAATTAACTTTTAGTATCGGTAATGAGCAGGTAGAATTCAATGTCTTTAATTCTTGCAAATATCCGTCTTTTACCGATCATGTTTACTGTGTGGATGTTTTTACTAAACTTACTGATGAGTTTGTTAGATTTGACAAATCAAAGGATCCTTTGGAGGAGTGCTTGGTTAGTGCAGGAAATATAAAGGATGAGGATGAAGAGATTTCGTTGATGGCAAGTGCATTGGAAGGGGTTGATTTCAGTCCCTAACAACGAGATGGGATAATTCGGAGATGTGTACCTCAAGAGGATGTCTTGGACATACTAAGCCACTGTCATTCTTTGGAATGTGGAGGACATTTTAGCACATCAAAAACAGTGGCTCAGACTGGAAGCAGACACTGGACAAAGAAGAGTCAACCGAAGATGAATGACGATTTTCTCTGCAATGCCATGGCATGCAATTTTGAATGCTATGGCATGACACATTTTATGGCGAAAGTAGGCTTGGACAGAAAGTTTTCAGCGCTGCGGCGGTTATTTCAGCGCAGCGGCGGTTCGCTTATAAATTTCTTTCCAATGCCATGGCATGTAATTTTCAATGCCATGGCATACGCATTTCATGGTGGAAGGACGTTGGATAGAAAGTTTACACCACCGTGGCACTTGTTTCAGCGCTGCGGCGGTTATAAGTGGAAAAAAAGAAAAAACAATTTGCTCCACCACTTATTGGTCCTGTGGGTTGCCACCATTACTTGCTTTCCCGCACAAGGACAACAACATGAGTGCTGAATCTACTTGACTCAACAAAGGGAAGTCCTCCTTTTATCTATTTGTTCTTGATAGATTTCTTATTTTTGAAACATTGGGAACAATGTTTATTTTAGTTGGGGGGGAGTACTTTTGTGTTCGCTTTGCTTCCAGTTGGTATTAGCTTTGTTTAGTCACTTTTGTTTAATCACTTTGTGTTAGTTTTGGATTTTGATCTTTTTGTTAGTTTTTGATTTGAAAAAAAAAAACAACCAAAAACATGAAAAAAATGAACGAAAAAACAGTAAAAAAGGATTTTATGCTGAAATTATTTGCTATGATCTATGATGAGATTGGTTTAAACCTCAAGCTCATGGGAATATAAAATGCTATGAGAATGAGTAACTCAATCTTTTGATGTGACTTTTACTCTGTTTTAACATGACTGGAATTTCTTTGAGCACAACTATGATCAGTCCATTATTTCATGTGAAAAGTCTGTATAAATCAAAGGTCTTTATCCTTTTGAATACCACAATTTGATTTGATTTGGAGATGAAGGTCATAGGCAGTTCTTTGGCCGTTTGAACCTTTCAAGCTAACCCGGTTGTGTATTTTATCCATTGAACCTATTTTGAGTCTCAATGATAGAATGGAAAGAACCACCATTCAAGATTATTTTTTTTTCATAACCTCATTTACTACCTTATAGCCTTGTTCGTGATAATTTTTATCCTTCTAAAATCCCTTAAAAGAGTTTAATTGCACTTTGGTATATATGATACAAGGGAAAGAGGGAGACATGGAGTCTAATGTGAGGAACAAGTTAAAAAGTGGGTAGAAGAAGGATAGGTTATGGGTTCAAAAGATAAAGTTTGCTTGGTGCATGGGGTTGAAGGAGTTCTTATTCTTTTATGAATAACGTTCTGTTTATTGTTGTGTTATGTGGTTAAAAAAAAAAAAAAAAAAAAAAGAAGAAAAGAACAGAACAGAAAAAAGAAAAAAAAGAAAAAAAAGGAAGAAAAAAAAAAGAGAAAAAGAAAAGAAGATGAAGCGAACTTATTCTGTTGTTCAGCCTCAAAGAATGCTTGTTTGGTGTACATTGTCAAAAGAGATTAGAGTACAATAAGTTGGGGGTTGTGATGGAAGGTGCTACAATTTAACAAGTATCTGTCCAATGTGTTTACAAGATTTAAACTCTTTTCTTTGTTTTATATCTTTTCCCCTTCTTTGATAGCCAATCCTGAGCCTAACGTTACAAGCTAAAAGTCCTACCTGATCCAAATTGAGTTGGTTGTTTTTATATAAAGGATGTGGATATTTGTTTTATGCAACTGGCTTTAATTTGGAATGATGGGATGAGCTCCATAGCACACACACACTCTGGTGATGTTAAGCAGGTTTAGGTTGCTCTTTTGATTGGTCTTACTCATGAATGTGGTGTTTTAAATTTCCTGTGGATATTGGTTGGAATCTCTGAGATTTAATATAACAACTGATTTCAGATAATTATTCATTTTTGCTTGAGGACAAGCAATTGCTCAAGTTGGGGGTATTTTGATAAGTGAATATAATGATAACTTCTAGGTTAAGATATCTCTATTATCTTATCTAATTATGGGAGAATTTAGCCTTATCTAACTTGAATTGCTATTTTGTAGGAGAAAGATTGTTTGGAGAAAGATAAGACCGAAGATTGCTTATATAAAAAGAATAACCACGATTTTGTTGAAGAAAAGAAGAACTGGGATACTGATGCCATGGCATGTAGTTTTTCATGCCATAGCATTGAGGAAGTTGATGAAGTTACGGAAAAGAGAGGATTACGTAATTCAGAGCATTCGGATCAGAAAATGACTTCTATACAACTTGGACTTCTAATCTTCATGGACCAGAACAAGTATAAATGAAGGATAGAATATACAACGATAGAACACAGCAATAGAGTACAACAATAGAATAGAGATAGTTTTACTTAGTTTTATTTTTCATGCAAGCCATGTTTAGTGGTTGAATCTCTTTTCTTTAGGACAGGGATGTAACCATCATTACGTAATTTTCATTTATATAATTGTGGTATTATCCAATATCTGATTTATTTGGTATTATTTCTTGTAAATGCTTGATCACCATTTGCATGTTTAAGGTATTGGTGAAGAGGCGACAGCTGGCATCAATATTAGTTCGTGAATTCTTCAGACTTAAATTGTGAATCACGATAGTAGATTCTCAATTTCTGCAGCATAGTATTCTTTTGTTCATCATGCATTCATAGTAATTTTGGAGTCACGAAAGTAGTCCCATAATTATTATTTGAATAGCAATATTATACTCTGAGAGGAGATAATGTTTAATTATGTGAATAGTTGTGAGGATTTATCACAAAATAATTATATGAATGGAATTTATAGTAATGGTTGGTGAAATCCCGAGTCCTAAAGTTTATTTATCTGAATTTTTTAGTAATATTGCATTTATTTGGTTCTTGTTATTATTACATCCACTTTCTCTTTTACATATTGATCTAAATAATAAGTAGAAATATTGCTCAACTGGTAGTTGTTCACCTCCCTGTGGGACGATACTCGTAATTATATTGCAATTACATGACTTATAGTTAGTGGTTGAAATAAATCGAGTCAAATGTCATCCAATCCATTCTAACTTGAATTACGAAAGTTTAAATCAAAAAGACAAATTCAAATATTGAAATTTCAACCCATCGATCCTTTGTCTCAACTTAAGACGTGGTCACGTGCATTTCTTTGAGTTTCACCTCCAAGACTTTATCCTTTAACGCGTGGGCAAGCTTAATCCAAAATAGTCTTCTGTTTTGGCTCCAAAAGTGCTTCTCCAAAAATCATATAAATCTCCATTAAATTCCATCTTTTCGCCTTTGTCCATCAACTTTACTCCCTGGGACAAAAACACTTTAAATTAGCCAATTTCATACCAAATAAAGCATTAACATCATAGTTTTACTCCTATTAAATGGTAACAAATTAAATCCTATCAGTAACTTTCATGTTATTTAGTAGTGAACAGTTAGAAGAATTCTGTTTCTCAATTGTTTAGGGCATAATATTGTGCAACTAGGTCCCTAGCCATTTTATTGCATGTTTGGACTGATTCTTCATCTTTTTATTGAGTCATAGCATAGTAGTAATCTGTTGCTTGCATGTTAGAGTACTTTTACCAATGACTTAACTTTGAATGTGCTACACATGAGTCTTAGCAGTAGTCCTAATTTCCTACGCATAATTTAACCATCCCAAATATGTTTTGAACACCTTCATATTCTTATTTATCATCCCGAGTAACAATTATTCTAATTCACACAGGCATACATGTACAAATGCAACAATTATTTTAATTCACACAGACATATGTACAAATGCAAGCTTAGTCCTATATAGCATCCTTCTAAAAGGTTAAATTTCTGAGGAAAATATCCATCCATCCCAAATTTTAGGTGCTTTGGAAATATGTATCTGTTGCATTGCGCTTGATTGGAAGTTGCACATGACAACTAGTCCAACTTGATTCAGTTGCATGGTAATATAATCTTAAATCATACTTACAATTTCACAACCCTTTATAGGATTCTAGTATAGGTACATTTTATTAAACCAGAAGATAAAGAATCAGAAAATCAAGATGGAAGCTATACGGAAATTTTGCAGGCTTTATTGCTAAAGGAAAATCAAGCCTCATGAGTAAGGACAAAATAAAAACAAAAGTCCTGCCGAAACTCACATAAAGGGTATTAAACTGAACACACAATGTTGGTGTAGCCAAAACATTAACTTCAGTAGACTTTCTCACATCAGTCAGCCTTGGATCCCTTAGTTCCTTCTTTACTAGAGCTTTAATTCCAACTTCCTTAGAATATCGTGTAAGGATTGGCAAAGGAGGAATGACATCTTCCTTCTTAGCTGCATCACCAAAATAGCAACAATTACAATGCTGAAAAAAACATAGCAGGCAAAATACTGTTCTAATAGCACCATAGAAGGAAGGTACATAGATTACAGAATTTACTTTTTTACTTGGAATCTAATTCTCTTATATTGATTGCAAAATCCCTATCTATCTTAAAATAGTCCACATCATTAATAGAATGAATAATCACGATGCAACTTTTGCTCCTGCCAAGATGAATTAACTTGTTCACACCACAAAGTTGACATGCTTATCCAACTAATGAATCCAAGCTTAAAGCAGCACAATCTCAATACCCAGAATGAAGATGTGAAGGTACCTTCAATTCATTACCCAACTTATTTATATACGAAAGCAGAAAACAAACACAACAGCAGCCAGGATGTGGCACAGTCAGGTATCACACCAAAAAAAATGCAACAGAATACTCCCATAACAGCAAAACTTACCCATATTACTGCAGAAATCATATAGAAATATGATTCACAGTGTGGTATAGTTAGGTACCACACAAAAACACTCCCAGATCAGCACAACAATTTGACGGGAAGGAAAATAATTTGCAACACATACATGATAAAAAAAAATTCCTAAAATTTAGTAACAACAAAATAGCACACTGAAATGCCAAAAAAGGGAAGATAAGAGTGCAAACTTCATACGCCAACCATTCAAGAATAATGTGAAGAAAACGGTTGGGGCTGGGTTTCAGTAGCTATGAAAGTAGGTACTTTCTGCAATTGGGAAGGTCAAACCACATAAACATTGTCAACTGGAAGGTCCAATTTCAGCAATGGTAGAGTATGCTACTGCTCAAAAGATAAAGGAAGAACCTTTAGAGATGAACTCCAACAATGGAAAAGAAAAAGAAAGCTCCAAAACAGTATTGGAACATGGGAAGGATAGTGGTAGATCTGGAGTACAGAACATAAACAAATTCAGCCATGGTGCATGACACATTGAATCTTGCTGTATACGCACACATTGCAGCAGGCAGCCTCCCACAAAACCACCAGCCCATTTTAGCACTTACCTCACTTCGAAAAGCTCGAGATTCAGCTGATGGTGACCAGATTCTTCAGTTCAGCTGCCTTGCCGATCTCTCTAATGCAAGAAAGCCTTACAATTTGTAATAAATTCAGCTCACATATAAATCCCAAAGAAAATTGATCGCTAAACACAAATGTACACTTGTTTGCTCACCTTCAAGAAGAGAAGAAGATTATTGTCTAGCTACTAGAATCAGTTGCAAGAAGTGAGTCTTACTTTCGGGTGCTGCATTTTTCTATGTTGAAGTGTAGTTTTGAGTAAGAAGAAGAAGGGAAAAAGACTATTGTAATAGAAAGCAAGAAGTGAAGTCAACTTTACTATTTCGGGTGATGCTTTTTCCAAAGTGTTGAATGGAGTTTTGAGTGGGAGTAAGAATAGAAGAAGATTATTCTCATAGAAGCAGGAAGTGAAGTCAACTTCGGTTGTTGATTTTTTCTAAAGGATGAAATGAAGTTTTGAGTGGGAAATTTTCAAGTGTTGAAAATGTGCCTTTTTTTGGTTTGCCGCTTGTTTTTTTCATTGAACATTTTTTATTTTTTTTACCTTTTTTTGAAGATCTTGTCAATAATAAATTGTAAGAACATTCAAACTTAATTTTTTATATCTATTCTTCTACCCATTGAAATTCATTAGTTTATAGTTGGAATGAAAAAAAAAATTATTTTTGAAAATGAAATTATTAAGATTTTGAACACTAAAATTCTAATTAATAATTTAATGACCAAATTAAAAATTGTTTTAAGGTAAATCAAAGGAAAAAATAAAGTCCAAATTTTAATAATGAAATAAAAAAATATTGGATATTTAAGGCTTATATAAATAATTTATGAAAAATTTTAATTACAGTACTTATTCAAGTTAAAAGTTTATCAAAAATTTTAAGTAATAAAATATAATAAAGTTCACCTAACAAAACTATGATATTCCTTATTGAATAGGGACAAGTTTTCTCACGCAAGCCAACAACATTAGAGTCTCAATCCCATATAAATTGTTAGTCGGTTATTTTATTTTAAAACGAACACAATTTTCATCAATGAATAGTTATTTGTGAGTGATTATGTACAATTAATTTGGCATTGGCGTACGCACGTGAGCAACGTCTTTCTCTACGTGCGATTTAGGTGCGATTTGGGTGAGAGTTTTTGTAGCTTTCTTCCAGGTTAAGTTTCTGTTTGTGAGTAGGTCAGGGAGGGTGTGTGGTGTCTACACTTGGTTGATTGTTCTTGGTGTTCGACTGATGTCGTTGGGTGGAGCTGCAACTTGGGAATTGGAGGTAGCGACGTTGGTAGAAAATCTCCAGCTATCCTCGGCCGAGAGGGAGGGGGTTGAGCTACTGACCACAGATGTTCAAGCTGGACAGGATGAGGGTCGGCGAAGCTTGTTGGGGAGAATTTTTGGAGAGCGCCGAGCTAACTTTTTGGGATTGAGGGGTACTATGAAGGCTCTTTGGCAGGTTAGCTCTCCATTTGTTGTTCGGGAGTTGGGGGTTAACTTCTTTCAATTCGTTTTTGCGTCTATGGAGGATAAAAGAAGGATCCTAGCTGGAAGGGGATGGACCTATGATAGGCAATATCTGGTGTTGAAGGAGTGGGAACCCAGCATCTCTAATGTGGATGCGGCCTTTCGGCGGGTGGAGATTTGGGTTCAAATTTGGAATTTGCCTCCTCACTGGATTACCATGGAAACTGGCCATCGGATTGGGAGTCTATTTCCTGCGTTGCGCGAGGTATTCCTTCCTGAAGGCGGTAGTGCTCATGGAAGACATTTGAGGCTGCTGGTCACGATGGACTTGGATCAGCCATTACTTCGTGGTACAAAGGTTAGTTTCCAAAACTCTTCTCGCTGGGCTATGTTTCAATATGAATTCCTTGCTGCTTTCTGTGTCTATTGCGGTTGTGTGGGTCATGAGGGGAGTTCGTGTGTAAGAAGGCGTGAGGAGCAGCACGATCTTGCATTAAAAGAGGGGCAGTTTGGAAACTGGTTGCGTGCGGGTTTTGGTTTGGATGGCGGCCTTGATATGGAGGTGCGGACGGTGGTGAGGAACCGCGGTGGAAGATATATGAATCTTCCCAGTTTGAATGTCAGCGAGGCGAGGCTTTCGGATCCGATGTTGCCACATTCTTTACACGAATTGGCATTGAAGAAAGCTGCGTTGCCTAAGCCTTGTCTCGAAGCTTCATCCCGACAGCCGAAGGATTTGCTGCTTGTACAAAGTGAAGATGTTGTTGCTGCAGTTTCATCTCAGCAGCCTGGTTTGGTTTCGGATATTTTCATGGAATCTTAGGCTGCTGTGTTATCTTCGGTGCGCACCACGCAGCTGCCTGCTTTGTCGTGTGTTGCTACGGTTCTCACACCTCAGCTGCCTGATTCATCACTTGATGCTGATATAAATCCCGTCCAGCTGCCTGCTTCATCACTTGATGCTGATATTAATCAAGTCCAGCTGCCTGCTTCATCCCTTCATTCTAATATCAATCCAGTCCAGCTGCCTGTTTCATCATTAATTGATGATATTAATCCAATCCAGCTGCCTGCTTCATCACTTCATGCTGATTTCAATCCAGTCCCGATACCGAATTTGTCAAATGCAGCAGCGGATTTTGTGGAGTCTTCGGTGGGACAGGTTTCCTTGGAGATTGAAATGCAACTAGCTTCTTCGGTTAGCTGGCCGTCTTTGGAACACGAAATGAAGAAGGCGGCTTCGGTTTCTCTACAATCTTTGGAGCCCGATTTAATGCAGCCAGCTTCGGTCAGGTTGCACGCTTTGGAACATAATATTATGTAATCTTCTTCATCTACTGATCCACTTTGTCGTCCGATTGTTAACAAGTGGAGAAGGATTGGGCGCAGACTACTTTCGAATCCTGTAGTAGTGTCGGATCCAGTAGTAGTGCAGGAGTTGTCTACTGGGGATGTTCCAAGTGGTGCGAAGCGAGTGTGGGAGCAGGGGGAGATGGAGTTAGGTTCTATTGCGGTACCAAAAGTGAAGATACCTCGCCATGACGAGGTTCATCATGGGGTGAAAGGGACTAGCCCCCATCGGTCCCAAGCACCTCAATGAAGATTGGGGTGTGGAATTGTCGAGGCTTGGGTGCAGCCTTCACAATTTCCCAGTTGAGGGAATCTATCATGTCCCAGCATCCAGAGTTACTTTTTATTTCTGAAACTAAACAAAAGTCTATGTTTGTTGAGAAGGTTGTTCGGCAATTGAAATATGAAGATAGGTGGAGGCTTGTTGAACCTGAGGGCACTCGAGGGGGGTTGTTAGTATGTTGGGAGCCTCAGGTTGTGGTTATGAATATAATTACTACTTCCTTTTGTGTACAGTTACAATTTAAAATGGTGGATGATTCGAGGATAGGGTGGGCTGTTTTCGTTTATGCTAGTACTGATTATGCAACTAGGGCAATTCAGTGGAATTACTTAGCAAATGAGAGGCCCAAGTGGGGCGATTGGTGGGTTATGGGAGGGGATTTTAATGACATTGTCTCGCCACTTGAAAAGAGGGGGGGCCGGCTTAGAACGGACCATAGTTGTGTTGCTTTTAACAGCTTTATCCGACAACTGGAGATGGTGGATCTTGGGTATGTTGGTAGTCCATATACTTCGAGCAATAATAGGGTTGGCGAGGGTTTTGTGGAGGAACGGTTGGATCGATTTTTTGCCTCATCATTGTGGAGGTTGCATTGTCCACATGCTAGGGTTTCTCATTGCGCCAAGCAAGCATCCGATCATTCCTTCCTTCTCTTTGAGACGGAGCCTACGCAACAACGGGCTGGGAGACGGTTTACATTTGATAAAAGATGGATTAAAAAATCGGATCTTCAACATAAAGTGGTGGAGGCATGGAACAGAGAACAGTGGGGGACGAGACAATTTGTGTTAAGCTCCAAGATTACTGAATGTCGATTGGAGTTACTGAAATGGAGCTTTAATTTAGGGACTAATTCTGCCCGACGAATCAAAGTTCTTCAAGCTCAAATGGAGGCTATGAGTGGGAATGGTGGGGGTAGGGATTGGCCGGTCTGGAATGCACTTAAGCGTCAACTCCGAAATGAGTATATGGAAGAAGAGAGGTACTGGCAACAGAAGTCGAGAAATCATTGGTTGAAAGAGGGTGATAGCAATTCCAAATTTTTTCATGCGTCCACCATTCAAAGGAGGAAGAGGAATCATATTGACAGCTTACTAGCATGTGATGGGAAGGTGTGTGCGACGAAAGGGGAGATAGAAGAGGAGATTTTGGGTTACTACGACAAGTTATGTGCTTCCATTCAACCAGCTCAGTCTCCTGCTGTGCTTGAGGGGTTTCCTAAAACTATCACTCATGGCATGAACACAACATTGATGAGACCTGTGGAGGAAGAGGAGATCAAAGCTGCCTTGTTCCAAATGAATCCTAATACAGCTCCAGGACCTGATGGTATGACTTCTTTATTTTTTCAAACTTATTGGAATGTGGTTAAATTGGATGTTATAAATGCTGTGAAGGAGTTTTTTCATAGTACGAAAATGCTTAGGAAACTTAATCATACTTTGATTACGCTGATACCGAAGGTTCGGTCTCCTGTGTCTATCTCACAATATAGACCCATTAGCTTGTGTAATGTGGTCTATAAGATTGTTTCTAAAATCTTGGCTGACCGACTTAAGGTGTGCCTTCATAAATGTATTAGCCCAAATCAATCAGCATTTATTCCTGGGCGTCAAATTCTTGATAATGTGATTATAGCTCATGAGGGAGTGCATACTTTGAACTCCATGAGGAAAGGACGGACAGGCTATATGGCTTTAAAAATAGATATGGCTAAGGCTTATGATAGGGTGGAGTGGCGATTCTTAGAGCAGGTCATGAGGAAAATGGGGTTTGCGTGGGGAGTGATAATGTGGATTAGGCAATGTCTTTGTACTAGTACCTTTTCCATTAATATTAACGGTGCTCCATGTGGGTATATTAAGCCAACTCGAGGCATTCGGCAAGGGGATCCTCTTTCGCCGTATCTATTTCTTATGGTTTCAGAGGCGCTCTCTCATCTTATTACAAGGGCTAGTACTAGTGGAGAGTATAAGGGGCTGAGGGTTAGTCGGAATGGGCCTATCATTACTCATTTGTTCTTTGCTGATGATTCTTTGCTATTTTGTGAGGCGGATGTCCATCAAGCGCAGGTTTTACAGGGTATTCTTCAGCAGTATAGTCAAGTTTCAGGCCAAGCAGTTAATTTGGATAAGTCTTCAGTGTTTTTCAGTCATAATATTTCCCAGGTGGCAAGGCGGGAGATTTGTCAAATACTGGAGGGAGTGAAGGAACAATCAAATGCTCGTTACTTAGGGCTTCCAATGAGGATTGGTCAGTCGAAAAAGGAGGTTTTTAACTTTATCATTCAGAAGGTGCAACAGCGAATTCAGAATTGGAAGTCTCAGTTTTTGAGCGGGGCAGGCAAAGAGATCCTTATCAAAGCAGTTGTGAATGCTCTGCCAACGTATGTGATGGGGTGCTTCAAACTTCCGGTAGGAGTGTGTAAGGAAATTTGTCGACTTACGGCGAATTTTTGGTGGGGTGAAAGTAAGGGTGCGAAACAGAAAATACATTGGAAGAGGTGGCAAGAGCTTAGTAAGGCAAAAGAGGAAGGAGGGATGGGTTTCCAGGATCTTCAACTGTTCAATGACGCCTTGCTTGCTAAACAAGTCTCACATGTTATTTCCCAACCGGAGTTACTAATGAGCAAAGTCATGAAAGCCAAGTATTTCCCTAATAATCAACTGCTGTTGGCAATGGAGAAGAAAAATGCTTCTTGGCTGTGGAAGGGTTGGATGGGGGCTAGGCGCCTAATCCAAGGTACGGAGGTAGGTACCCATTCTCGGGCATATTCAGTCCGGTCAGCGTACCGTCGACTGCAGCAGGAGGGACAACTGGCAGGGCAACAACCAGAATGTAGTAATGCAAGAGAGCAAAGGCATCGTATGTGGATGACCACTTGGAAGTTGAAAGTGACGGGTAAGGTGAAGCATTTCTTATGGAGATGTTGTCACGATATTTTGCCTCTCAATGCCAAGTTGTACCACAGGAAAGTCCTGGTGGAGCCTTTTTGTCCAGTGTGTGGAGAGGCCGAGGAGACAATGGAGCATTAGCTCTTCAATTGTTCTCGGGCCAAGTTGGTTTGGAACATGGCCAGAGTAGGCTGGGATCTGCCTGGGCGTCTACAGATTACATTTCAGCAATGGTGGCAAGATTTGTGCTCCGGGCGAAAAGAGAATAGTTGGCGGGACCGGGCTCAATTTACAGCCTACATTTTGTGGACGCTGTGGAAGGGTCGGAATGCTTGCGTTTTTCAGCACGAATGGTGGGAGCCAAAGCACATCGTGGATATGGCAATGAATGCTTGGATAGAGTTCTTGGAAGCAAATAGAGGTGAGCTAGGATCATGAGGTTGATCAGTGGCTGCCTTGTAAGTAGCGGGGGGTGGTGTATAGTGGCAGGAACATTACAGTGTAAGAGCTGATGGTTGAATCCAGGGATTTATTCCGTTGGATGCTGTCGCTTATTTTTGGGCTGTTTTGTCTTTTGTGGGAGGTTGGTAGATCTAGTGACTTTAAGGTCAGTTTGTCTTAGCCGTACTTAGAGCTAAGAAGAGTCCTGTAGTGGGAGGACATTGATTGTAAATGTTAACTTTCAAAAGTTAATATAATTATCGAACTTTGATAAAAAAAAAAAATAGTTATTTGTGAGTGACTCTTTACGTTTTTTAGTTTGGATTCACTTTTGACACTGTACAAAAATATCTAGAGTTCAACAAATCTAGAAACACTAGAACATATTACTTTATGAATATTATTACCAATATTTGATATTGTATCTATCTATAACTATATACGGACTACTTATATAATGTACCCACTATACATAAGTATTAAAAATTATGTACTTAAAGTAATTAAACTTATGTGTATTTTAAAGTAATTAAAATTATTCTTGCTTTTCAATAGTATATTTTAAAACTAACAAAATCATGTACTTAAAGTAATTAAACTTATGTGCCCATGTTCATAAATATCAAGGTGTCATAGTATAATTATTTTACATTAAGAGTCATAACATAATTAATCCAGTGAAGCTCAGCCCAATGAAGAATATACTTAGTCCATTTGTTACTCTTAGCCAAAGAAAGCCAATTAGTACTAATCAATAATGTATTGTAATACTAAAAAGACTTTGCGATTAATGTACAATTATATGGACAAACAAAAATATCAGGGTGCCCTAGTACAATTATTAGAAATTAAGAGTTATAATATAAGTAAGCTAAGTTTGGCATAAGGAAAAATAAACTTAGTCTAATAATTATTCTTAGTCAAAGAAATCCAATTATAATTAATTTATAGTGTATTTAAGAAAGTCTCTATGTTTGAAGTAAAATAATGTAGGCAAATTCATATATATTAGAGTGTATTTGTGCAATTATTAGAAATTAAAAGCCATAAATTTAAAAAATTAAGTTTGACCCAATGAATAAATTACATAGCCCAATTATTATCTTTAGCCAAACAATTCCAATCATTATATAAGTGGTGGCAATCAAAGAAGGTTTTTTTTTTTTTTGGGTAGTGTAAAATTATGTGGACAAATTCATAAGTATTATGTTTCTTAGTACAATTATTAAAAATTAAAAGTCACAATACAAATTAGCTAACTTCGGTCTAGTGAATAAATTGTGTAACCCAATCATAATTCTTGATCAAAAAAGGCTATTAGTCAATAGTGTATTTTAATGCTAAATGATTATGTACTTTAGGTAAAATTATATAGCAAATGTATAACTATTACGGTGTCAACATACAATTAATGAAAATTAAGTGTCATAATACAAATAAAATATTTGTTTAGCCCAAACCTTATTTCTTAGCTAAGTTTGACCCAATAAAATATTTGTTTAGCCTAAACCTTATTTCTTATAACAGAAGCCCAATTAATATAAAGTTAGGTCCGATCATAATAATTTGTTAGTCCAATCATAGGTCCATTTGTAAGCCCAATTAATTTATAAGCCAAACCAATGCAAGCCCAATGATAGATCCATGGTTAGCCCAATCATAACCTTTTAGTGACTACAAAACATTGTCACTAAAAGTCATAAATTTAGTGACGACTTTTTTGGTCACCAAAACATATTTTGTAACTTTTTTGTGACAAATGGAATCGAAGTCACCAATACTGGTCATTAAATGTGGTCAACTTTTGGTTGTCTTTTTCACACTATAACAATTAGTGACCACTTTTTCTTTCTCATCAGTAAAGGATGTCATTTAGTGACCATTTGGTAACCACTTTTTTGCGTGGTCAAGAATGAATACATTTGTGACCAATTTTTTGTGACTACATTTTTCTCGTTGCTAAAAGTTACTTTTGGTGACCAAAAATATTGTTGTCATTGCCTTTTTGGTCACTAAAGACTAATTTTCTTGTCGTGTTTGATTCATCCGCTTTGATTGTAATTTTTTATTTTTTTTTCATCTGGACGCATTTGGCAAATGTGCCCAAAATAGCCAAATGCGCACAGACAGGGTCGGGCGCACTGTTCGGACTTCTTTTGGGCGCATCTGGCAAATGTGCCCAAATATTTTGGGTGTATTGGGCAAATGCGCCCATCACAATGTTGGAACTCCACCGATTTTCACCCCACAAATTTCCTATGCTTTTTTTCCCAACCTAAAATGGGGAAAAAACTCCATCTATTCGCCTCTAAGAGCATGCACACCAGCCCCGTTTTGGGGCTGGTCAAATCTTACAACTCACCACATCGGCAAAAATTGCGATGTGGTGAAGAATTGTGACGAACGGTCTTCTGACCGTTCGTCCCGTAAAACGTGAGGATGACGAAGTCGTCTTTTTTTTTTGCCAAATTGGCAAACAAAACGACGTCGTTTTGTATCAATGTTTAAAAAAAAATCGGCCGACAGACGCTCGCTTTGTCTGGCATTGGCGTACGACGCCAATGCGCGCGCCACGCGCGCAAAGGGGTTGCAAACCTCCCCCTGGTTTGCAACCCCCTTTTGTCCTCTTTTTTTTTTAATTTTTTTTTAAAAATTACCAATTTGTAGAAAATATTTTTCTCTACAAAATGACATGCACTTTGACTATTTTTGAAGTAATATATGATTTTCTTAAATATAATATAATTAAAAATTATAATATACTTATTAATATTTTATAAATTTTAATATAAAATTATTAATATTTCTATTAATTTTAAGTTTAAGTTTAATAATATTAAAATTTTATTTTAATATTATGTAAAATTATTTATACATATTTAATAATTACAAAAATTTTAAAACAATTAATTTGACTATAATATTGTATAAAATTATTGAATGTGATTATTAAAAATTATATGTATTCATAGTTAAACAACATAAATAATTACAAAATTAAAAAAATAATCAGGTTTGTCTAAATGAAAAAGAATTTTTTGTAATTAATTGATAAATAATGCTAAATTTATAATTTTGAATTTTATATAAGAATTAAATAAACAATTTATTTTTTATTATGTTAATTATTAAATATAGTAAAATTTGAGTTCATGTTTAATGTTTAAGTATTTTATGTTTAATTACGAGTATTTGCTTTCATGTTTTAAGTGTATTAAGAAATTTTAATTTTAACGTAATGTAAAATTATTTTTCATTTTCATGTTTTCAATTATTTAATATATGATAAGCACAATTTATAAGTTGTATTATTAATATATATTGAATTTGATAAATGCAAAATAAATAAATTTTAAATAATACAATTTAAAAATTATGCACGCTAGTAAAAATTTTATGTTTAATTTATCGTATTTATTCAAATGTTTGAAGTATATTATTAAATTTCAATTTTAATATAATGTAAATTTATTTTCTATTAATTGTTTTAAGTATTTCATATTTAATTGAGAGTATTGATTTTCATATTTTAAATGTATTATCAAAATTTAATTTCAATGTAATGAAAATTATTTTTCATTAATTGTTTAAGTATTAATTGTATTAACGAATTAAAATTATAAGTTGTATTATTAATATATATTGAATTTTATAAATGAAAAATAAATAATATTTTAGAATTATATATATTGAATTTTATAAATGAAAAATAAATAATATTTTAGAATTATTAATTTAAATAAGAAGTATTAAATATATTAAATAAATGGTGTAAATGAAGGTAGAGGAGAGAGAAATTTGTTGCGTGAATAGTAAAGGCCGTTCATGAGCGTGGGCACTTTTTTTTTATGATGGTTATGCGAATAAGAAAGACTGCTCAACGATGTGGTCTTGATGTACGATGTGGCTGGTCTTGGTGATTGTTTTTGAGGCTGCTATGGATGCCCTAATACCCTACACATTCTGCAATAACCAACAACCATGGACTCAAAAACTACAAGTATTAGAACAAACTCCTCTCTGACACATTTCACCTAACACATTTTCAGCAACCTCAAGCCAACCTTTCTCAATAGCAACACTTAAAACGCAGTTCAAGGTGTGAACGGTCAGAACCAAGCCTTGATTTTGCACCTTAAAAACCATGTCCACAGCCTCCTTTAACCTACCAATCTCACCAAAATTCCTCACCATACAATGCATCACTTCATTGGCCGTCTCAAAGTTCCCATTTTTCATCAAACACATTACCAGAACAATACAAAATCTCATAAAGTGCCTGATTTTCGAAAACCCAACAGACCATAAAAGAAACTAAGTGCCACCATAGAGCCTCCCGTATTAGCCAAACATGCAGCAACAGTTATAGCCTCTTCAGGGGTCAAAAAGTGGGAATTTATAGGCAAGTTAAGCTTAAAAAATGATGATCTGAAATGGGCTCTTTGCTGTTGCTGATTATATGATTCATTGACTAATGAGGTAACTGCTTGGACAACTGAATGCCACTGGGAAATGGGATTCAGCCAAGATTGGCAAAATGGTCTTCTGACGAGAGAAGATTGGGAGGGGTTCAGTGAAAAATGCACAATATCTCCACCATCGGCTAAACATCTCCACCACTGTCGTTCCCACCAGCGATTATTCAGCCACCACAAACTTTTGATCGGCCTATTATTCATATTTTTTTACAACAATAATTACTTAAATTTCAGATCTATGAGAATGATTTAAAACAAAAGTAGCCGATGGATTGTGAGGATGATATCACTTGGGCTATGGAAAGAGGGATCACTTACATGAAGATTTCTTTTTTGTCAAACTCGTGGATGAGTTCCTTTGAAGTGGGGAGTCTAATGTGGAACGTACTGTAATAGTTTTGGATTTTGATAAATGTTCAATAAAATAGGGTTATTAGGGTTTTAAAATTATAATAAACATAGTTTTTCTCAACAGTTTAATTTGTTTTAAATTTGATAAATATTAATTTAAATAGATTTAAATTGCTTTAGGAAAATAGTTTTCATATAAGATTTGACTATCAAATTATTGTTAGTTTTAGTTAGTAAAGGATTCTACATAAAGGTTCCAATGTAATAGAGTTTTATAGAGGTTATTAATAATATTTTTGCAACATAGATTCCCGTTGAGGTTGGATTATTTCTTTTCCATGAGTGCGCTCATGGTACTTTTTTAGTTTCTATGAAACTATTTGGATGGTGATTGTGTGTCTTACATTTTCTTCATCTTCCGCTGCGTTAATAAATAACTTAGGCATAATTACCCTTTGACTAATAGCAACTTGAATATTAAAAAAATCATATAAAATATTATATGTGATAAATTTTGAATAATAATATTTAATTATAAACCATACATAAATTTTCTACATATTTATTCATTTATTGATTAATAATTTTTTTAAAAATAATTTATAAAGTATAATTTCTCCTTTTTTTTTCTAAGATTTTGTGATTTTATTATCCGATCGTATCGATCTGATCTTGTTAGCCTAAATTAATTTTATATATTATTTCGTTCCTACAAATTACAACACCCTTATAAATAAGATAGAAAATAGAAATATTACCAAAGCTTCCCATACTTTCCCATGGATCAGAAAACAGGAAAAAAAAGTTTTGAATTTCACTACAAATATATCTATATATATATACACACACACACACAAAAATGCTAAACAATACTACCTACGCTCCAAAAATAGGATACAGTTAAAATTTTTTTTTTTTGCTCCCAGAAAAAGAGTGCACTTTCGGTGTAAAATTATTATATTAACGTTATTAATAATGATGATGTATAATCCAAATTAAAAAGTAAAGATAAAAATTTGAAATTATCTATTTAATTGTGCATTAACTGTGTTGTATCTTGAAATTTAAAAAAAGTTGTATCAAATTAAAAGTGAAAATATTTTGTTTTTTGAACGGAGGAAGTATTAATTTGCATATTGAGCTACAGGTTTGCTGACTTCAACTGAAAATAAGGTTAAATCTCTCCATTTATCCCTCAACTTCAATTAATGTTTTGCTTTGATGTTTGATATTTAAAAGACTTTGATTTAGTCTCTAAATTTTATAATTTGATTTCGTCCAACTAGAAAAATGACTCAAAATTAAGACGCACACCGCTTAACGAGCGAGAAGATATGTACTACTCAAGCGCAAAAGTGAAAGAAATATATAGCAGTACGCCTGAAATAGACCTGTGTGGACTATTATTTTCCCGATCTCTTAATTCTCGATTTATTGGCAAATGGAAAAAAATAAAAATAAAAAAGGAGATGTTTTGTTATTTTTCATTGATTTTCACATTTGTCAAAAAAAAATAAAAATGGTAGGATCGATGTGTGTTGAGAATTCTTTTTTCATTTTTTCTCTTAAAATCTACTGTGCTTTTTCAATGTTGAACAAGCATGTTATAATTTCACAAACGTTTGACTTATTTTATTAATTGGACAAAATTACTCTATATTTTGAAGTTGAGGGAATAAATTGAACCACTTGAACCTGCTGAATCAAATTAAGCCACGGGTTAAAAAATAAAAATGGGTAAAATAGAAACCCTCTCATAAAACATTTTAATACCCAACTTTTGTTATATAGCAAAGACAATCACTTGAAGGTTTCCAAAAGGGCTGCTTCGTAATTTTAAATCGCTAAGCTTAAGTAGAAATTAATCCTATCTGTGTTTACATTATAATAGTTGATCGATCAATAACAAACACGCATTTAATATTTTAATTTTAAAATTTATTCTTGTCAACTAGTCGAAAAGTAGACTATGTATGGTTTTCAATTTAATTTCGTAAATTAAGTCACAAATATTTTATGAACTTTTTTAATAGATTATGGTTGACTTATGCAAACATGAATTGTCAAACTATAAACTAAACTAAAACACTTAACATTTCATATTTCCTGAATAATTGGGATTTAACTCATATACGAATATATACTCTTGAAGAATCATTTACTACAACCAATTAGTATGAACATATTCCCCCCATAGATGCTGCCAGATATTGAAAAAACTGTAATCAAATGTTTGCTAAGTCGTGCTTAACTTGCATTTCAATTGTCCTACCTTGGGCAAAGGATAGTTTTCTTCACGAAGCATCTTAGGCCATGTGCTATAATTCTTGTTACTAATTAGATTTTGCCTCTTTCATCGTACTCCTCAGTACAAATTTTAGCATCCATTATTTTACTTAGAATGGATGTATACTTCAATTATTCACAAGCTAATGCAATTGTGCAGGTGTTTAATTTGGATCTCATCTCTGATCCAACAGAAGAGGGCACATGGATGCTATACGGTTGTACTAGTACACATTCTCTCATTTCACCATTATTAATAACTTAAACAAGGATTTTGAACCAATCAAAACTCATAATTCTGAACAAAAAATCAATTATTCTGAGCATCAATAATGTTTATTCTTCCTCACATTCGTCCATTAATGCTTATTCTTCCATTGAGGCATCTCATGGCAGACAGTTAACAAAGAAATTAATTGACATTTCGCAGGTGCAGCCTCCGTGGCTAATGCAATGCTGTGCCAAGAATTGTAAGATGTATAACTTATAAAGCATAATCCATCATAACAAATTCACAACTCAATCATAGCCTTAATCATAGAGCAGCATCTTTGCCTCTTTCTGCCTCTTTCTGCCTCCCCCTTAATATTTAATTTTCCCAAAAAGAAAATTAATAGACTCTTTAGAACTTCTTTTTTTACTTCTGTTGTATGCATTAATTCTTGTTGAAGCCTCTAAATAAATGCATGGATGTGTGAGGAATGGGCCCCACTATTAGCTGATAGCCCGTAAAGAAAATAACAAAGATAGTAAAAGAGAGAAAATAAATAGGATAACAGACACAAGAATTTATGTGGTTTAGTCAATGTGACCTATGTCCATTGCTGGAGAAAGAACCAAACTTCACTAATACGTAGAGATAATTTACAAGTAGTACTATCCCAACCACCCTGCTACCCAATACATTAATGTGAAAAATAACACACACTAAACAATGACTTATATACAAAATACTAGTAGGAATCTATCAAGAGAATCCATAAAACCTCATTTGGATATCTGAATAAATAAATTATGTTTGGAAGAAGAGATCAAAGAGAAGAAACTGGTTTTGGTTTTGTAATGGTGCTCTCTTAGTCTTGAATGCTTTTGAAACTCCTTTATTTATAGGCAAAAGTTGGAAGAAAAATGCCAAAACCACAATCATTAGAAATCTGCATATTTCGGCTAGAAATTGTTGTACATGAGTAAGCAACCGTCATTCCACATTTGTAGAGCAAAAAATCTTCACAATCATTCACTTAATTTATTGGAAAGGACCCAAGGCCACGTAACAAATCTCTACCTTGACCTGGATCCGAAGAATTAGTAATTTGCTCCACATTCTTTGGTCATGCCCCAACAGTTTGAATCATCGACTATGAATACCAATCAAGTCCAAGTACTACTTGAACTTGTAAAATGGAAGAGCTTTTGTAAACATATTTGTAGAATTGTCCTTGGTAATGATCTTCTAAACGAGGACCTTCTTTTCAGCAATGGTAGCAGAAATGAAGTGATAGTTCACAACGATATACTTCGTTCACTCATGATACATCTAGTCTTTAGTCAAATAAATTGCACTTTGATTATGACAATAAATGGTAATAACCCCTTGCTGTAAAGATAACTCGCCGAATAAACCTCTCAACCATAAAACTTCTTTAATAGCTTCAGTGAATGCCATATATTCTATCTCAGTAGTAGGTAAAGTCACTACATGTTGTAGAGTAGCTTTCCAGCTAACAACACAACATTTAATACAAAATACATACCTTGTAAGAGATATGCACTTGTCGAAATCACTAGTATAGTCTGAATCTACAAAACCAACAACGGTGTTACTGGAACATCAAAACTCCAAACAAGTGCTAGAAATACCCCTTAAGTATATCTAAGTATCCATTTTACAGCCTGCCAATGTTCTTTACTAGGATTGGCCATATATCTGCTAACAACACTAATTGCTGTGATATATCAAGACGAGTACAAACCATTGCATACATAATTGGCAATAGCACTAGAATAAGGAATATGTTCCATATAATCTTCCTCTTCCTTTAACTATGGTGAATGAACAAAAAATAGTTTAAAGTGACTAACAAGAGGAGTACTGGCCGGTTTTGCATCTCGTATGCCAAATTTACCTCTCTAAAACCTTATTGATATAATTAACTTTTCTGAGTCAAGATTACTCATAATTTTCCAATGTGATATAGAGAGAATCTTTTGAAATATTTAAAGAATACCAACATTGGATTCGATGATTAATTAGTAGGAGATAAGAAGACGATGCATATATAATTTGCATCATTTAATTGTTGCATGTTGAATGATTCTTAGTTTCCTCCACTTCTTTAGCATTCTTTGGAATATGCATTAAGACTAGCCATGTGAAGCTACCATTTTGTTTCTCAATTCAATTAATGCAGTGGTACTTAATTTCATTATCTAAAATTAATCCGATGTGATTTCTGATAAAAGAACTCGCATCTAAAATATTTACTTAAGCATTCCTAAAGCTGTTAATGAGCTATTGCGGAAATTTTCAGTCTATCATGTTACTTCTTGTTTATTGCACATGTCACATCGTTTGGTTGAAATTTTGGTCCTCTTGACTTCAATGTTCATTCTAACTAATCAATGCAATTGATTGCTTACTTTTCCCGCATACTGCCTTTCAATTTGCTCATAGTTTAAACAAATAGATTTTTAGCAAATTTATAAAATATTTCGTACATCAATTTCACTGCAAAAAATGATTCTGTTCGAGACACTTATGGGGAAATCTCTATCTGCGTATATAAGTCAAAAAAGAACAATTTATATGATTAACTTGTCCTAAAAATTAAAATACAATAAATATATGCTTTTTTTTTCTTAAAAATCACTTTGACTTATTAAATTATGATACTCTTTTTTTTTTTCCAAAAAAATGATAGTTATATTAACAATAAAAAATTTCACATATACATCATTGTTCATTGGCAATAAAAGCCTTAGATGTCACAGTGAGACTAATTGTGATTCCTTAGCTGTAATGTAGGCTAAGACTACATGATAACATGTCACACAAAACAACACAAAAAAATAAAAACACCTAACTTGTTGGCCTTTCCTTGAGCATCTCGAAACTACAAGTTGCAGAAGAAATTGAACTCAGATTCTGGCCTCTAATTCCTACTCATATCTATCTTGATACTGCCTTGTATATTCATAGTTCATCATTCCAAGTTAGTGACATACACTTTTAAAATAAAAGACAAAATCTTAAAAATTAAAAATATAATTCTTAATAAATAAAAATATAATAATATTTAAAAAAAATCGTATCGAATTCACACCGTCTTAGTTTTGTCCGGGCCAGGCGGCCCACGCACACTATCAAATATTAACTAATTTGTAGCCTTTCGGCCATCACTTGCTTCCGATCAACGATGTTTATCAGCCGAAAACTTTGCTTCACTTCAAATATTAATCATGTAAATTTATTTTACCTAGGCCAATTAAGTGTTTGACCATTAATTGTGGTGGAGAAGGACCAGTACGGGAATCATTAAACTCCTGGTCAACGGGGTGCTCGGAAATGACAACATAAACAAAATTATTCCATTTTCCTTTTTCTAATTAATTATACCCCAAAACTAATCAAAGTTTTTGTTTCTTTTTGGTTGGTTAAGAAAGAGATAATTAATTGGAGCATCGAGACATGCACCCTTTGTTTGTCTTTTTCAAATTAAATTTTTTCAATACCGTAGAATGTGCTATAGCCAGAGACAATTCTATGCCTTGGATTGACCCCAAATACAAACGCAGAAAAAAAAAAAGAAAAAAAGAAAAGTGTTTGAGGGTGCAGACATTTTGGTAAAAAAACAAAAACTTGTTTAATGTCCATCATTTGCTCGGGAACTATGCCAGGAGGAGGACGGGCCTCATTATGGCTCCTTAATTACCGTTATTAATCGCAACTAACTAAACGCCACATATAGCCTTTGACTTATAAGAGATGAAAAAACAATAAAGGAACTACGAGATATGGGCATATTGTTCTAGATTATATTATACTGCATTCTTCAAGGAAAAATAGTTAATTTCAAAAAAAAAAATTGTGTTAAAAAAAAGTTCACTTTTTATATAAAATTCTTATATTACACTTACTAATAACAATATATAATCTCAATTAAAAAGTGATGACTAAAATGTAAAAATATGCATTTATGATTTATTAAATATATTGTACCTTGTAACTAAATCAAAATAAAAGTGAACCCTTTTCTTTAGGACGAAAGGAAGAATAAACCTAAAATAAAAACAAAATTAAAATAAAAGATAAACATTTTATAGGTAATTGAATATACATATGTGAATATCAGAGTAAATAACAAAAAATTACTTAGAAATTATTTTTTCTTCCCTAAGAGTAGATGTACAAAAAAATTAACAATTCTAATATATTATTCAAATGGTAGTAACGTTGTTTTATTTTGTAACTAAATACTAATTCAGAAGGTGAAAATTTTATTGTTAACAAAGTTTATATATATATGTATATATCGTCATTGGAACATGTAATTTGCTTAAATTAGAATACAAAGGTCAAAATTAACAGGTTAAGTTATTTTTTAATACTTATGTTCTATAAATTATTTTTTAATTTGTAGTATTCAGCAATTTTTTAATATAAAGATAACATTTTTTTTTTCAAAAATATGTATAAGAGAAATATATGTGCATTTTGTTTACAAAGTTTATACGAAAATTACTTTGTATGATAAAAATTTTAATTACTTTTAGATTTTTACTTATTTATTTGCATTTAAAAGTAAAATATAAACAATTAATGATAGGTTTTTTACTAAAAATTAAAAAAAATAACATAAAATTTTTTTAAATGAATTAATATTCATAAAAATATTTAAAATGAATTAATATTCATAAAAATATTAAGAAAATAGCTTTAAATTTTAACAAATTATACTTATACTAAATAAAAACTTAAAATTTAATAGAAATCTAATGACAAAAGGTAAAACGGCTTCTCCATTTTGCCTCGTTACATTTCCAAATTTCAACAAAATCACATTTGCTATACCATTCTATCATTTTTGACAATACTCACTGATACTCCACCCCTACCATCAAAATCTATGTAACTTGAGCTATTCATGCTTCATGAACGCATATACAGGAGCGGCATCTATGAGTACATGTTCCTGGTGCACGACTAAATCAGAACCCACATACATGAGAGGTATCCATGAATACACGTTGCTGGTTTTGAGGGCACCTTGTTTCTTCCCCTCTTGATTTCCAACTTGTACAGATCGCATGTGATCTGATTTGACCCTCACACAACCCCAACGTGTCCTATTGCCATTTGGGAGCTTCGATGGCGAAGAACATCTCAAACAACAATGGTGCTTATAATATGTAATAGACTATAATAAAATATGTACTATATATAGTAATATGTAAAATAAAACCAATCATTTCAAAGTGTTTTGGCGGTTGTTGTCACATCTTTTGCTTGTTGTCATGGTTGTTCGTTTGAATAAGATATTTTTATTTGTAAATAAAAAAAATTATATTGAAATATGTAAAAATTTTGGTAGGTATTTTTTAATAGAAAAAGTTTTTTAGAAAAAAAACATAAGAAATTTTTTTTAAAAAAATTATGTGAGTGGAATTTAAGTGGAAAATTTTAAATTTTAAATTTTGAAATAAAAATGTGTTTGGATAGTTTGTTTTTGTTTAAGAATTTTCTTATTTGTAAATAAAAATAATGTGTCCAAACGGACCCTTAGATGAGATACGCCATAAATGCAATTTTGCAAATGTAAGGAAAAACGTAGTAGGAAAATATAGTTAATTGGAAAGAAAATCTCATACAATTAATGTTTTTCATCTAGACCTATTTTCTTGGCATTGACATTTGGCCATTGGAATCTATTTGGTAGTTAATGAAATGAGATTATGAATCCACATTACTTTGAGGGTGGGCAAGGATAGTTCTTTGTTTTTCAGAATATTTTATTAAAATTGATCCCCGTGAATTTTTTTAAAATCCATTTCTTTTTTTAATTTGTCCCCCTAATTTATTTTTTTAAAAAAATCTTCTCCTCCCATTCTTGGCCCCTGTAAAAGTTTAACAATGTTTTAATTATTGTCCTTTTATCATTGAGAGTGTTATATAATCATTTTCAATAGGAACAAATACTTACTTTCGAACAATATATACAATTATATAGTTTTAAGTATTTATAATTATTACAACTCCAATATTCATAGCATTATATATATATATTTGGTCTCTTTTAACTTTGGAGTCCGTAATCCGCCCCTAATAGTGTAGAATATAAATACAGTGAATTTGAATATGGCGAACTACAGAATGAGGTGGGTTGGAAATTGTGCCCCCACGCCCCCCTTAAATTTTAAAAACTGCCTTTGAAATACTAATACATGCTATTGTCTACTTTAGGTTTGCAGCCTCTAAAATTAAAATGATGGGGGCAGTAATGTTAGTTAAGAAAACAAGATATATGTCAACCATTAAGGTGACCTTAATGATTGACATATATCTTTAGGTGGCAATGGTTTTTTTTTTTTTAAATTTTTGAGAAAAATTAATTAATAACGAAAAAATTATTTCATATATTCACTATATTTTTATTTTTAATATATTAAGCTAATTATATAAGTTTTTACTTTTTATTCCTCACATGTTGATAGATTATCTTCTCTCACCCTAAATTATAGGTTGTTTTCCCTAATTGTTTTTAATGTATCATCGTATATGGAAATGTGTGGAACATTTTTTTCTTAATGAAAACTTAAATAAGCACATTTATTACTTAAGAGATTGTGTAATAGCAAACACAAAAATTAGGAGTATTTAACATAAACAAAAATTAAATAGTGAAAGATTTACACTTTTTACTCTAGTAAAAAACTGTCAACTCAAGTTTTTGAAATTGAAAATACCACTGAAAAAGATACTAAGAGAAGCTTTATCTCAATAGGATTGTTCACAAAAAGCATATTATTTACGACAAGAAAACTAGTCTATTAACGAAGAACTACATTTGACATTATAAATTTCAGTCATTATTTTGTTATTATTAATTGGCAATTTTTTAATCTTCTGTAAATCTTTTTCTTATTGTAGCCAATTTACTACAGTTGCTGTATCATTGTAGAATTTGAGCCCCCATCTTTTGTCTAACTTATTTATTTGCTTGATTATGTTGGATTCTTTAAGCGTTTTCTCTACTAACAAATTCCTAACACTAACATAATTACTAAATTAGGGCCTTTATGGGCGCATGGGAGTAATTCCAGGGTTTGTACCGACAAATTAGAACAAATTAAGGATGCATTGATACTTATTTTTATTTTATTTTGGGATTTGCTCTAAATTGATACTTATTTCCCTTTATGATAATCAACGCATGAATTTCATTAATGAGAAGAAATAATACATCGTCCAAATTAATGCCAGAAATCCCACATCTCTTTCAAATGGATGGCTATGTTTTTAATATGTGGTTATGATAATCAGTAATTGAAAAAAAAAATCAAATACAATAATTTTGTGAGTTTTAATCTATGCCATACCTTATGGCGAACCATCTCACAGTGGAAAATTTAAAAAAAAAAAATTTACAGATGTGTACTTCTGTCGCAGGCTACACAGTCACAGCATTTGGAATCAAATATCGTCCAGCTATGGATAATGGATGAGAAAGAAAAGAAGCTAAAGGAGTAGTTCTAACTTGGGTTGTTTTATGGTCACCATGCTAAGTAGTTTTACTCCTTGTCCCCCCTCTTCAATTTCTTTAATGTGATGGTATTTATGGTGAAAATCATTGTAGATACTATTATTAGCTAATGTGGTATTTATGTATATAAAGAACATTAATAGAGCCCCCAGGGCATGTGGTTCAATGGTTTCTTTAGGGGGCCTTAAGTTGCTTCCTTGAGGAGGTCAGGGGATCGAACCTGACTATCGTCGCTGGGTGGAGTTTGGGGCGAATTCCACTCGTCGCTGGGTGGAGTTTGGGGCGAATTCCACTTGGTCTTGGAGGATAAGTCCCACGCCTGACTTGTGGGCTCCGTAGACTCCATGATCTCTGGGTCCGCAACAATCGCGCCATGACACCGGCGGCGGATCGAGGAAGGGTAGTTCGGTCCGCAACAATCGCGCCAGGACACCGGCGGCGGACCGAGAAGGTAGTTCGAGCACGCCGTTTGTGAATGTGGGAATACCTCCAAGTGAAAAAAAAAAGAAAAAAAAAAGAAGAACATTAATAGATATTAAAAATAATTGTATGTTATTTAGTGATATATGTCATATAAATGTAATATTAATCACTAAAAAAACTTGTTATAATTTCTTATAGAGTGTATGATTACTTATTAATTAAATACTTTACTTCAAAATCAAGAAGTTAATTATTCCAGCCGTTTCCTTTTTAGTTTCGAACATGGGCTACCTCTAAAATATATGGAGGAGGGATCCCTCCATGTGGACATGGAATATTTCTTCAATTTAATAATTAGAAATATTCATTTCTAGATCTTTCCACCAACTCTAGTTACTTACGTTTTCTCAAAAACCCCTATCCACATCATTGTGACCGCTTTCTCATATGACAAGCAGATCAGCCAATAGTTCTTGTTCTTCCCCTTCTCTCCTTTTATTTATTGTTTTTTTTTTGGCCCCTTTATCCACCGTTGTGATTCCCAATACTACAGTTTTAGTTCGTTAAACTGTCACTTTGACCCAAAATAAATTCCGAATTCCCAAAAAAATAAATAATAATTCAGGTTTTTTTTTTTTTTTGGGTTTATAGCATATACTGCCATGATTGGCTTGATCCAAAACTCATTGAAACCACTATAAATACTGCCCAATTCTTCCATTTCAAATTCATCATCCCTCCTTCTCTCACCAACCCATCAGTTCCATCACCCAAAAAAGTTAGGAAAATGACAACAAAAATGAGATTTCTTGCAATCCCAATGTTTCTCTTGGTCATTTTGCCCCACTTCTCGTTAGCTAAAGGAGCTGTAATGTACAATGTGCAAAAATTTGGAGCGAGATCCGACGGTAGAAGTGATTGCACTCACTCTTTTCTCAGTGCATGGGCTGCGGCTTGCGCCTCCGTGCAGCCTGCAACTATATACATTCCTCCCGGACGATACTTGATTGGTGGTGTAGCATTTTGGGGACAAAGCTGCAGGAATAGACGCATAACTATGCGAATTGATGGAACTCTTGTTGCTCCATCAAATTACAATGTCCTCGGTCCTACCGGGAACTGGATTAAGTTTGAGGAAGTGAATGGACTTTCAATCTATGGTGGAACCCTTGATGGCCAAGGTTCTGGTCTTTGGGGTTGCAAAAACTACGGCCGGAACTGTCCCACCGGAGCAACTGTTAGTTCAAACCCTCCACTGATGTCTTGAAAATATCACTGCTGTTTTCTGTATTACTTTTTGTTATTTTTATCTTGTTCTCTGACACTAAAAAAATGGATGACATAAGCAATAATGCCAAATGATTAACCATGCATGTGGTGTAATTTATTAACCACCATTTACAAAATGCAAAGCCTAGCTTTTCTTAACCATGAAGAACTAAATTTTGATCTTTTCAAATTTTTTTTTTTGGAACAGTCATTGGGAATTTACAATTCCAATAATGTGATGGTGAGTGGATTAAGGTCATTAAATAGTCAACTCTTCCACATCATCGTTGATGGTTGCCAAAACATCAAGCTACTAGGGATGACTATTTCAACTCCTGGAAACAGCCCCAATACTGATGGAATTCATATCCAGTCATCATCAGGTGTCACAATAATGAATTCCCATATTGGTACTGGTGATGATTGTATCTCAATGGGTCCGGGGAGCTCTAATATGTGGATTGAGAACATCAACTGTGGCCCTGGACATGGAATAAGGTATAAGAAAGTTATGAAAAGATATCATTAATGCTTCTTGTAATTTCGTTAGTTTCTGAGGAATTTTATGGAGATTTTTTATTATGTATATTATAACTCTACATATAAATATGTCAGGGCTGAAATTTTGTGTTAATTTGTTTTCAGCATTGGGAGTTTGGGATCGAATTTACAAGAACCCGGAGTCCAAAATGTGACGGTTAAAACGGTTACATTCATCGGAACACAAAATGGTGTGAGGATAAAGACATGGGCAAAGCCTAGCAGTGGATATGTCCGTGGGGTTCTATTTCAGCATGCAACAATGATTAATGTCCAAAACCCTATCATCATCGACCAAAATTACTGCCCCAGTAGAAGTTGCCCTAATCATGTACATATCTATGATCCCATTTCATTCTATTACGATAAAAATTTGATTCTTTTTTTATTTTTTAAGAAGTTCAAATGAAACTTTTTATAATTCATTTGCATACTATTTTGATTTCAGGAGTCGGGCGTGAGGATTAGTGATGTGGCATACCAAGACATACACGGAACATCAGCAACCGAAGTAGCAGTTGCTTTTGATTGTAGTAAGAGTTACCCTTGCAGTCATATATCAATGGAAACTGTGAATCTTAGATTTAGAGATCAACCAGCCATGGCTTCATGCATTAATGCCGGTGGATTGACGCACGGTCTAGTTGAGCCAACGAGCTGCTTATAGTAGAAAATTAGATGACCAGGGGTGCAAATTATTTAATATTTGCCCAAAATTATGTTTAACTTTGATTTGAGGAAGTCTACGTAGTACTAGTACATGTGAATCACGTAATTAAAAAACTCCTACTTGAGCCTGTGGCGTTTGATTGGCCATAACTTTTGGCCTGTGCCTGGCCTCGCTAATGCCAATGCCATTATATGGGATGGTACAGTGGGAAAGGAGAACGGGGAAAGAGCACTATAAATTTGTATTTTTGAATGAGTAATGACTTAATCATTCACTATAAATTGACCATCTCTTTCTCTTATATTCTCTATTTTTGGCATGCTTTCGGGCTCCAAATTAAGGATCACTCTTTTGGATGCTCTTTGGATTTGCCCATCTTATAAATGATTCTAGTTTTAAGTTCATACTAAAGGAACTATTCGTTTTGCTTCATTTTAAGTAGAGTTAGTTAAAACAAGAAAAAAAAAAAAGACGACTTTTTCTAAATTATTAATTCTCAGTAAACAATCCCGTGTAAGTGATAGCATTTGTAGGTTGTTTGATTACAGCTCAAGGTGGAAACTGTGGTAGTTGCTAAAACAATCAGATTATAAGATGCACAAAACTGCTTATTGTTTTCTTTTTCCCCATTACAATGTCATCCAAAAAAAAAAAAAAAAAAAAATTTCCACATTCAGGTATGAACAATTATATGGACTAGGAGTATCAATTTTTCAAAATATTTCATGACCTGAAAAGAATATAAACTCTTACTTTACATAAAATTTCACAAAATTTCAATTATTTCGGATGCGTACAATTTCTCAAGAACATCAAGTAACTAATGCTACACACATATATAATTTACCCATATCATGAAACAGAACATTCACTCATACATAGAGAAACAAAAACAGCCCTAAATTTTAATAGCCCAGCTCCAAAACAAATTACCCAATTTTAATTCTTCCAATTAGTTCACTGGATTTTATGAATCAGGTAGAAAATCAACATTGGATTCGGTAAATAGGGCACATATATATAGAACGGTGATCATGCATGCACAATTGCATACATTTTCAATGCGTATATATCCTAATTTTTCTCCTTCTCTTTCACTTTCTTCGAAATATGCGTTAAGATTATCCATGTGTAATTAAGCCAGCACTTTTATTAGTCAATTCCAATAAAAGAAAATGAAATTCATCCCATGTGATTTCTGATTCCTTTTGGAAGACTTGAGAGAATATCAACATACAATTTAAACAGATGATTCAATATTAATCAGATCATCCCTAAAGGTGTTAAATGTATGAAAAATAACTTTGAGTCAAATTTATTATTTGATTAACACTAGTTAATGGCACAGTGTCACATATAGAGTCGGTGAAATTAATTTGGGTCCTGTTGACTTCATTCTACTTGCATTTGTTAATTTTCATTGCTTAATTTTGCCTTTATAATCTATTTGTTTAAAGATTAATTTTTCTACAGATCATAACTTGGCATATTAAAATTCTGATCCTTAAACGATTGGTGAAATAACAACATTTCTCCCCAAGAAACTGTGGAGACAAAAGGAGAAAACAAACAAGCCTTGTAGGTTTTCTGACAAAATTTGCAAGCCTAATTCTATTACTAAAAGCCACATGGCTCTGTTCACATTATACCAACTTTTTCTACTTGTAATTCCAACACATCATATAAAGATGCAAAAGTACGTATTTATAGATAATGAAAGCGGCCAAACTTTTTTTTTTTTTTGACAAGCCAAGAAGGCATAGTTTATTATTAGAAAGTTAGAACAAAATTTACAAAGTAGAAGTCAATAACTAAAAAAGTAAAAAGAATAGTCCTACTCGGCATACAAACAAACCGGAAATAGGATGTAGCAGAAAATATACACTTATTGCTCAATGATCGCCAACAAGTTTTCCAATCTGGACACTCCTGCCGTTGCTAACCTGTCGGCCACACTAGTAATGTCCCTTGGAATATGGTAGCCCTCCCAGTGCTTGATTTTCTCCTTCAGCAGATCTATGTGGTTTGACACTTTTTTAGGTGCCAGGGGGCATTCTCTGGATTTTTGAGCCAATTGATTGAATTAACAGAGTCACTTTCAATTACAAGTACATGAGAGCTCTTCCAAATAGATTCAGAAAACACCCAAACAACCTCACAAATAGCATAGAACTTGGCCGACTCGAATCCAAAATTCCAACATGCTTAGAGAATACGGCTTTTGTTTTACCCAAATCATCTATCAGAATTCCCCCAATCCCGGCCCTACCTAGTTTTCGATTGCTGAGCCATCAACATTAAACTTCATTCTACCAGGTTGAGGTCGGGACCAAGTGGCACTTTTCTTCCTGCACTTGTGCACCTGCCTCACTTCTGCGCTATTCGGCTGTTGGAATATGTCTGTAATGGATGCTAAAGAAGATGGCCATTTCGCCTTAAACCTAGTTGCGAACCTAATGAAAATCAAAGCCATGAGTTGCGCGAAATCGAAGCTCTTATTGTTAAAAGTAACCTGATTCCTGCATAGCCAAATTGACCAAGTAATGACACAAAACAGTAGAATCCAAGGTTGCCTTCCTTGAAAATCTGGGCAGGACTGTTGCCAGCTCGTCTAGAAGATGGAAGGATCTCCCAAGCAGACCCAAGTAATACCCCAAGTTTCCAAACACCTCGTTCATACCAACCATCTACACCAACAATCGAAAAACAGATGCTGGACGGATTCTGGCTCAGAATTACAAAACAAACACACAGTAAGCTCTGCTCTAATGATTGATAGAGTGTAAATTGTGCTTATTTCTTGTTAATATTTTCTCAATATTAATTTGATTTTAAGGAGAAATTGCTTTGTTTTGATATAATTTGTATTTTGGGTATGGAAATTAAAGAATTGGAGAAAAAGAAGATAAAAGGGGGAAATTGGAGTAAAAATTCAGAAAGCTTCCTATTACTTGGCATTGGGTGTTGGCTGGATGAGCTTGCATTAAAGAGGGAGAGTTCTAGCAAGAAAAGGAAATTGGAAGCTGTCAAATTGGAGAAGGAAAGGAATTATTGCAGCAAGTTTTTAGTAAACAAGCACTTTATTTTAGTTAGGAGTATATTTTCTATTCTTTTTATATTTCCTTTTTAGAGTAGAATTAGATTTTAGTAATAATTATCATACTATATTTTATGGCTAACTTTTGTTATAAATAGGTCAACCTAGGGCCTCCTAAAAGTGCAGAATTTCTTGAGGGTAGTTGTCCCTCTCTTCTCCATTTGAAATAAACGTTTTTTTTCCTCTTTCTTCTTTTCTTTAGTTTAGTTTTTCTTTTAAATTCTCCTTTCTAATTCAAGGGAAAGATTGATTTCAATTGCAATTGCTATCAAGTTTTGTTCTTAATTTATTTTCTTGTTTTTAATTCAAGTACTTGTTAATTCTTTATTTAATTCTTATGAATAATTAATGATTGGTTAATCTGACAAATTAATTCTTTATTATTTATTTTATTGCTATCCATGAGTTCAGCGATCCGTAATTGTCATGAATAAGTGGACCACAAGTAGAAACTATGTTAATTATATTTATGACTTGAAATATGCATGCATAGCCTAGGGGAATTAATGGGACAAGATTAATTTACTGCAACTATCTTGGTTCTTTAATCTTTGTTTAACTGTTTTCATAGATATTAATGCTATCATTAAATTGATATGGAACGCTATCGTGCCCAGTTAATTAATGGTAAGTTTTGACTTAGAGTGTTGGGCTCGATCAATTATATTAGGAAAACAGAAATTTATTACGGCTATCCTAATAAGTTTGAAGTTAAATATTTGAATTTGGAAGATTTTTTTTTTTACCTATGATCAGTGATGCAACTGAATAAAATCAACCCTTGGAATGGAAACTCAGTTAATTTGGTAACTTTCGTTATTTTCATATTTTTTCTGTTTTAATATTTATTTTTATTAATTTTTAGATTTCAGTAATTTAGTTAATCGCTCAAAAATCCCCCTTGTTCTATTTGTTTTTATCTTATTGTTCAAAATTTAGAATTATACTTCGGTTCCCTTGGGATTCGACCTGGTCTTCTACTATTGCAAATTTAATTTGTAATCATTTAAGGACCAGTAATTAATTTTGCAAGCTTCGACAAACTCGCCAAAATTTTGGTGCCGTTACCGGGGAGCCAATTAGTTTTTTGTTTTGAACATTAACATTTATTTTCTATTTCTAAAAATATAAAAATAAATAAATTAATTAAAAAATTAAGGGTTAACAGACCCAATTCCTTTCTCTAATTCTCTTTATTCTCCAATTCGTTGCTGCCGCCTCTGTTCTTCTTTTCCTTTCCTCTTGCAGCAAGTCGAGCACAACCGCCACCTCCATCGTCCGTCCACCACGACCACACCTCGAGCACACAGAGGCGTTTTGCTCACCAAACCGCAGCTTAGCTCGCCCGTTCGTCCTCCATTATTCTTGGTTTGCCATTACTGCACCATCCGTGCCCCATCAAATTAGCCACCGCCACTCCACCGCTGCTTCTCAGCTACCGCCGCTCCGTCGCACCCCCCACATCAGCCTCCTACTCCGTTCCGTCGTCTGGGCGAAACCACGTCCACCTTTTCGCCACATCGTAGTAGACAACGCTGCAATTGTTTCGCCTCTCTGTTCCACCACCATGCTTCGGCATACCAACTCTCTCTTTGCTGCAGCTTTCGGCCCACATCAGCAGCCTCTTCTTTATCAGCTCTGCACTGCCGCTCTTGTTCTTCACCACACCGACGCTCAAATTGGCTGCTCCTCCGTTCTCTCCACTGCTCGCTTTCTCACCGCTACGTTGCCGCGTTTTTCCCTAACGTTGTCTCCATCGTAGAAATCATTTAGCACCTCGCACTGCCGACAAACACGGCCTCGGCGTGTTCTCTATTCATCATTGGTTGCAGTTTTCTAGCACCTCCATAGTCACTGCTTTTCTCACATCGCACTCTTGTAGCCGCTGCTTCTAGCCTTCGCTACTGCCGCTGTTCCTTTTTCTTCTTCACCGGGAATTCTTTTCCCTATTGGTTCTATTAGTTTCTGTTTTTATTTTTTAGTTTTATTTTATTTCAGTTTTAACATATGCGGGTAGTATCCTATCTTATTCTCCAAATTCCTGGTTACTTTCTTATTGCTATCACATGCCTAACAAGATTTATTGGTTCTTAGATTTAATTCTGTGGCATTTGAGCTTGAATTGATTGTTGCACACTATTCGTCCTTAATAAGTTTATTTATTTATTGTTATTTTTTTTGTGCAATTATTTTTCCATCTTTAACTACTGTTTTTAATTGCTTGATGCTACACTGTTCTTATTTATTGTGCTCTTGTTGTGATAATTTTATTGGTTAGATCATGACACCGCCAAGTAGTCTTTCTTCCCCAAGCAGTCCGTCCCCATCAAGATTTAAATTTCTTTTTTGCGATTGAATAATGGACTAATTGTAGAGTTTTTTAATGGGTTGATGAGTTCTATTATTTTTAGTTTCTAGTTTAGAAAGAATGAGTTGAAATATATGCACTAAGCAATAGTGACATAGGTAAGAAGAATTAAAACAATAGTGATTTGCAATGTATGAACTTCATTGAGAATGTGTTTTAAAAGAAGGCATGTTGTAGTGTGGCCAACTATGGCATGGTTTTGTGCATTTTCATTGTAGTGTTTTTCAACTTTCACATAGTAGCATGTAGTGCACCATGTTATCATGTGATAGAGATTTTGTTTTTATTCAATTTTTTTTTTCCTTTTGCCTAGTCTCATTTTATTTTATTTCAACCACACTTTCATATTTTTCTTGGTGCTTTAGTGTGTTGAACTTCTATTAACTCATTAATCTTTCAGACCCTTTTCAATCTTCTTTGGATATTACAGTTATAGTGGTTTATGATCATATAAATAAAGAAAGTGATTACGGCTATATAGTGATTTTTATTTGGATTACATTGCTTTATCTTTGTGAACTTATTATGTCTCTATCTTAAGTCATTTCTTATCCTATTTCACTACTATAATTCTAATTGAGTTTCAAAGATTAAGTTTGGGAGTGTTATTTGCCTTATTATTGTTTACTTTCTTCTATGATTTGTAGGTACCCATCGTTTCAGAAGAAGTATTTTTTTTAAATTTTTGTTGGCACTCTCAACCACATTAAAGGACATTGTACCCTCCTTTCCCTTGAATGTTTCGTCTCATATATTTGCAATTCAGGGAAGTTATTCAGCCCATTTATCTTCATATTTTCACTACTTCTTGTGACTGTGAGCTTATATTCTTTCATACATTGGGGGGGACAATGTATGATTTACGTGTGGGGGGGGGGGGGGGGGGAGTGGGAGTGTTCTAGTGTTTTTATGGCTAAATTTTTGCAAAAAATCATGCTTGATAATTTGAATGTCTTTCCTTGAAAGTCCTAAATCTTTAATACTTGTTTAGAATAACTCTTAATTAGCATGCATAATAGTTGAGTTGGAAAACATGAAAAGGGCCGAGTATGATTAGCCTTTGTTTTGAAAATTTTAAAGCATCTTGTTAATTTTGATGATTGAATTGAATGAAAATGTGCAATATTTGATACATTGAACCCATTTTGTGAGTATTTGAGCCTAAGAGCATTTTCTTTTCTTTGCTCACATATTTTTTTGTTGAGTATTGTCAACTATGGTATGTTCATTCTAGAACTTGCTTTGTTATGCATGTTGAGATCACATTGTGGATTTATACTTTGAAATGATAAGGGCATTTAGGATTAACCAATTAAACTTTCTAAAAAGCCATTCTATTACACATACCCCTAGTCAACCAATTTTGAGCCTTAACCTTTCTTTGTTATAACACCACATTATTAGCCTTAAACCGTTGTTTTTACCATTGTTTAACCCTTGTCAAGAGTATGTGGGAATGAATTGCATGATAAAATATTTATTGATTCAAAGGAAAAGAACCACTGAAAAAAAAGGAAAGTGTGAAAAAGGAAAAAAATAGAAAAAGAAGAAAAAAAAAAGAGAAGAGAAAAGTGAAAAGTTTCCCTACGAAGATTGGGCAAATTTAATGTTTTCCATTGTATACAAACGGTCCAGTTATATGATGAAGTTGCAAAAAGGGGATGCATTTTATTTGGAATAAAGAAGTGGTTCTAATGGGCTATTGTTGCTACTTTTGAGTCATGCAAGGAAGTTCCTACATATTTTGATTTGTGTAGCCTAAATTTTTCCTTTCTTTTTACCTACCTTTACCTAAACCCCGTTACAACCATTTTCAAGACCCTTTGATTTTGGCATGGATTCATATTTATTAGTGATGGAGATGTAATATATAAGCAAGCCTATGGTAATGATATGCTATGTTTGATTTGAGTGCTAAATGAACCCATAAACACTTTAAGTGCTTAGAGTGTAACCTGTGAGAAGTTATCAAATCTTGTTGCATTTGATTTCGATGAAATTGTTGGTATTAATGAGATGCATATGTTTTGTTAGAAAATCGGGCTATGAATACTTGTTCCCTGGATTGTTATTCCAATCTTGATTTCTAATGTGTGATGACTTTGGGTTATTTGTGAATGGGTTGAAAAAGGAAAAGGGATGGAGAGGAAGATATTTATCTAATGCATGCTTGAGGACAAGCATGGTTTATGTGTGGGGAATTTGATAGAGTTTAAATTGTGCATATTTCTTGTTAATATTTTCTCAATATTAATTTCATTTTAAGGAGAAATTGCTTGGTTTTGATATAATTTGTATTTTAGGTATGGAAATTAAAGAATTGAAGAAAAAGAAGATAAAAGGGGGAAATTGAAGCAAAACTTCAGACAGCTTTCTATTACTTGGCATTGGGTGTTGGCTGGATGAGTTTGCATAAAAGAGCGAGAGTTCTAGCAAGAAAAGGAAATTGGAAGCTGTCAAATTGAAGAAGGAAAGGAATTATTGCAGCAAGCTTTTAGGAAACAAGCACTTTATTTTAGTTAGGAGTATATTTTCTATTCTTTTTATGTTTCCTTTTTAGAGTAGAATTAGATTTTAGTAATAATTATCATTACTATATTTTATGGCTAACTTTTGTTATAAATAGGTCAAGCTAGGGCCTTCTAAAAGTGCAGAATTTCTTGAGGGCAGTTGTCCCTCTCTTCTCCCTTTGAAACATATGTTTTTTTTCTTCTTTCTTCTTTTCTTTAATTTAGTTTTTCTTTTAAATTCTCCTTTCTAATTCAAGGGAAAGATTGATTTCAATTGCAATCACTGTGAGGTTTTGTTCTTAATTTATTTTCTTGCTTTTAATTCAAATACTTGTTAATTCTTTATTTAATTCTTATGAAGAATTAATGATTGGTTAATCTAACAAATTAATTCTTTATTATTTATTTTATTGCTATCCATGAGTTCAGTGATCCGTAATTGTCATGAATAAGTGGACCATAAGTAGAAACTAGGTTAATTATGTTTATGACTTGAAATATGCATGCTTAACCTAGGGGAATTAACGGGACAAGATTAATTTACTACAGCTATCTCAGTTCTTTAATCTTTGTTTAATTGTTTAATTGTTTTCATAGATCTTAATGCTATCATTAAATTGATATGGAACGCTATTGTGTCTAGTCAATTAATGGTAAGTTTTGATTTAGGGTACTAGGCTCGGTCAATTATATTAGGAAAACAGAAATTTATTACGGCTATCCTAATAAGTTTGAAGTTAAATATTTGAATTTGCATGATTATTTTTTTGTAACCTATGATCAGTGATGCAATTGAATGAAATCAACCCTTAGATTGGAAACTCGGTTAATTTGGTAACTTTCATTATTTTCATATTTTTTTGGTTTTAATATTTATTTTTATTAATTTTTAGATTTTAGTAATTTAGTTAATCGTTCAAAAATCCCCCTTGTTCTATATGTTTTTATCTTATTGTTCAAAATTTGGAATTATACTTCGGTTCCTTTGGGATTCGACTTGGTCTGCTACTATTGCAAATTTAATTTGTAATCACTTAAGGACCAGTAATTAATTTTGCAAGTTTCGACAAACCTACCAAAATTTTGGCGCCATTGCCAGGGAGCCAATTGGTTTCTTGTTTTGAACATTAACATTTATTTTCTGTTTCTAAAAAAAATAATAAATAAATAAAAATTAATTAATTAATTAATTAATTAAGGGTTAACAGATCCAATTCCTTTCTCCAATTCTCTTTATTCTCCAATTCGTTGCCACCACCTCTGGTCTTTTTTTCTTTTCCTCTTGCAAGAGTCGAGCACATCCATCGCTCCATCGTTCGCCCGCCATGACCACACCTCATGCCGTACCGAGGCGTTCTGCTCACTAAACCACAGCTCAACGCAGCCGTTCATCCTCCATTAATCTTGCTTTGTCATTGTTGCACCATCCATGCCTTATCAAATTAGCCACCGCCACTCCACCGCTGCTTCTCAGCCATCGCCGCTTCGTCGCACCCCTCACATTAGCCTCCTGCTCCATTCCTTCGTCTGGGGAAAACCATGCCCACCATTCCGCCACATCGCAGTGGACAATGCTGCAATTGTTTCGCCTCTGCTCGCTACCATGCTCCGCGTACCAACTCTCTTTGCCGCAGCTTTCGGCCCACATCAGCAGCCTCTTCTCTATCAACTCCACACCGCCGCTCTTGTTCTTCACCACACTGACGCTCAGATCGGCCGTTCGTCCGTTCTCTCCGCTACGCCGCCGCGTTTCTCCTAACGTTGTCTCCATCGTAGAAATCATTTAGCACCTCGCATTGCCGACAAACACGGCCTCAGCGTGTTCTCTATTCATCATTGGTTGCAGTTTTCTAGCACCTCCATAGCCGCTGCTTCTCTCATGTCGCACTCTTGTAGCCACTGCTTCTAGCCTCCGCTACTGACACCGTTCCTTTTTCTTCTTCGCTGGGAATTCTTTTCCTCATCGGTTCTATTAGTTTCTATTTTTTATTTTTTTGTTTTATTTTATTTCAGTTTTAACATATGTGGGTAATATGCTATCTTATTCTCCAAAGTTATATAAGAGATTTCTTACAATTTTTAACACATTTTTTACTTAAAACATTTTTTAATACTATTTTGTATCAAATTATTCAACCATACATTTGAGATTTCATATAATTTATATTTAGTTTAAATTTAACTATAATTGAAAACTAAATAATTTATTTCAAATATTTTTGTACACTAATATTAATACTTTTAAATTAATTTATATTTATTATATCATAATAATATTATCAAAATTTTTATTATCAATGTGATCAATTAACTCCTAATTCTTGATTTGACTAGTTCGCTCTCCATCTAATTTGTACAACATTAATCAACTTCAACCATTTCCGCTGGTATTGGTAGCATATTGAATGCTGGAGTACGGCAGACAATAACACTATATTATGATTTAACTCCTAACTCTTGATTTGATTGGTTCGCTCTCCAAGCGCTTCAAGTTCTAGGCCAAAATGTTATCCATGTCTATATTCTGTCATTGTAATCTTCACTTAAGTTGGTAGATTAGTTGGCCTCATTAATTGGGAGGAAAAAAAATCTTTGATTTTTTCTTTTGTTATTTTTTTAAACAATCGTCAACAACTAGTAGAGTATATTTGATTGTACGAGAGAATACAATTGATAATATTTGGTATTCCTATCTCCTTTTTGAAGCCATTTAGTTCTGAACTTCTGCAACCAAACTCTCTTTTCTGCCCTATACACATTCCATAGCTGGGCCTGCTTATTTGCAAGTTCAATTCTTTTATCGGCTGGTAACGCATTTGCTGCATCTAACTTCTCCAACATATCAATCTCCTCCTCTAGTCCCTAGATATAGTTGGGATGAGCCTCGCTATTCTGAAGTTTCCACTATTTGATAAGAGGCTTAAGCCTCTTTAACTTTAGCCATATACCATCATTATTTCTAGAAAGAGCTACAATATTCTTCCATTCATTACGGACCATAATGTTAAAGCCTTCTTTGTCTAGCCAATGGTTGAAGAACTTGAAAGGTCTAGGGCCCCAATTAACCTCCTTTGTGTCTAGAAAAATGGGATGGTGGTCGGACAAAGACCTTGGCAACACTCATTGGACCAACGATGGGGAGTTGTCAAATAATTCACTCGAGAACAGAAATCTGTCCAGCCTACTTCTAACAAGAGAATAGCGATTATTGCCCTAGGTGAATTGCCCATCTAACAAAGGCAAGTTTACAACCTGTAGATTTTCAATAAAACCATTGAACTCATTCATGGCTAACTGATTACCTGAGTGACCACTTCTTTCATCTGGCGATCTCATGACATCAAAATTTCCTCCAAAGCACCACGGCATTTGTCAGTTTGCTACTCTGGTAGACAACTCGATCCAAAGGGCTCTTCTTTGGTTATTACAATTTGGAGCATAGACAGTACAAAAAGCATACTCAAAATTTGTTCCTTTCAATTTACCTCTTAGCAGGATGTATCTTTGCTCTAAAATAGTCTCGGTACAGTGGAGAAAATCACCATTCCAGATAGCAATTAAACTTCCCAAATGGCTAGAAGAGGGAACCCACTCAAAATTATATTCGTTGCCTCCCCAAATTTGGCCTACTCCACGCCTGTCAAGTTGTTCCAATTTTGATTCTTGGAAGAAACCTATCCCAAATTTTTTCCTTAAAACCATTTTTTGGACAGCCATTTTTTTCTCCCTAGCTCCCAAACTCCTTACATTCTAAGAAAGAATCCTCATTTATCCAATATAAACTCGTAAACAGAAAAAGCAGGAGGTGAACTAACCTGCTCTTAACTCTTGATGCTCCTCCTTCATTTTGGCAAAATGGTCAACCATTGCATCATGATGAAGCTTGAAGACAATCCCTAGTTGAGAGCTGTTGTGTTCATGGATACTATCCCACATTGAAAAAGTAAGAGAAACTAGAGCACCTAATAAGTGGCAAGGACCCAGAACCCACTAGCTTAAGCTTTTGAGTTCAGGTGGGCTCCATCGCTTATTACGCTCTAGCTGGGCTCCCCAGGTTTAGAACCTCCCCAACAAGTAACTAGAAGAGGAAAGCAAAGACTGGCCACCGTGCTACCTTGTAAAATGTAGAGACCAAACTGTCTAATTCCTTTCATGACCATTAGTGCACCTCTAAAGATACTCAAAACTCCACCTTTATAGTGACAGCCAATTGCGTCAAGTGTTCCTAAAGAAATCAAATTTTTCTTCAAGTCAGGTACATGTCTGACATCTGTCAAAGTCCTTACCATACCATCATGCATCTTAATTCTTACTATACCTATTCCAACCACTTCACAAGCAATATTATTGCCCATGAGAACTTTACCACCATCAATAGATTGATAAGTAGTAAACCAGTCCCCATGTGGACTCATGCAGCATGGGAAGTGACCAAGCCTGAGGTAGCCAAAGCAAGCAGCTCACCCAGCAAACAGAACTGAAATGAGATGGAAGTCTTCTCTAGGCGATCGGCAAGTAGAGATAGCAGAGAACCCAGGGACCTGGTGGATTTCACTCTTTCGGATGAAGAAATTACCCATCACAACAATATCCTTAAAGAGGCATTATCAACATGGGAATTGAGCTCTTGTTGGGGAGGTTTTAAACCTGGGGAGCCCAACTAGAGCGGCTCAATAAGCAGTAGGAGCCCACCTGAACTCAAAAGTTTAAGCTAGTGGGTTCTGGGTTCTTGCCACTTATTAGGTGCTCTAGTTTCTCTTACTTTTCCAATGTGGGATAGTATCCATGAACACAACAAACCTCCCCCTTCATGGATACACTACCACATTAAAGCCCACTCCCCCACAAGCCCATTCCTTACTCCAGCAAGCCCACAAGTAGTAAAGCACCAAACCTACTTGTCCACGAGTTGCCCACTAAGACCCGGTCCAACCAGAAGAGGAACCACCTGCTTCCCCGAGTAGGCCAACATTCCGACTCTGATACCACTTGTTGTAGTTATTCCCAAGATTGTTCAAGAACAGAAAAGTAAGAACAAAGAATAAATCAAGACACAAGAGTTAACGTGGTTCGGCTCAACAATTCAAGCCTACGTCCACGACAAAGACGATGATGATATTAATAACAAACGCAGAGATTACAAGGATTTCCCAAACCCTTAGAAACACCCCACCTCTCACAAAAGCTCTTAAAACTTTCTTTGAAATCTCTCTCAATTTCTCTATGAAAAAAACCTCTACTACATCTATATTTATAGACACCAAGTAGAGACCCAATCCTAACCTGATAGAAATTCAATCCTAATCTCATTTAGATTAGTGTTACAAAACACAGTAGGATTATATAAAGGTTCCAAATCCTAATTGAATTATGAAAAACACCAAATTAGAATATTAGATAAAATTATCTAATCCCATTCCAATTTGGAAACAAGGCATAATCCAACAAATCTCCACCTTGACTTGTTTCCCATCATGACGTCTTCGCCCATCCGAAACATTCCTATCTCAAACTGCACACATTGACCAAATCTAAACAATGCTTGAACTTTGTCGATGTAATGGACTTAGTCATCATATCTGCTGGATTATCTGCAGTCCCAATCTTCTTTACAGAGATTAACCCTTGAGTCAAAATTTCTCGAACAAAATAATGTCTAACATCAATATGCTTGGTCCTCTCATGGTACATTTGGTTCTTTGTCAAGTGTATGGCACTTTGACTATCACAATAGATAGTGTTTTGCTTTAACTCCATACTTAATTCGCCAACCAAACCATTTAACCAAATAGCTTCTTTCACAGCCTCTGCCAAAGCCATGTACTCTGCCTCAGTTGTAGACAAAGCAACAGTTGATTGTAACGTAGCCTTCCAACTGATAGTACAACCGCAAAATGTGAAAATATAGTCTGTCAAAGATCTTCTTTTGTCTAAGTCTCCTGCATAATCCGAATCCACATAACTAAAGAGTTCGCCAAGTCTACGATCTCGTTCATATACTAAGCCAATATCTGCAGTTCCTTTGAGATACCTTAAGATCCATTTCACAGCTTCCCAGTGAGTTTTTCCAGGACAATGCATGAATCTACTCACAACACTTACTGCATATGAAAGATCTATCATGTTTTTAATGGGCTCTTCTGGAGTTATTTGGGGAACTTTTTCAAAAGTTTTAACCTCAAACTCCACCTGCTTCTCAATGCTCTTGTCTTTATCAATGTCAGTCTTCTCCTCTTTCTTTGATAATAAAGCAGACTCATCAAAGGTAACATCCCTGCTGATAAAAAACTTGGATGACTTGTTATCAGAACACCACAATCGATAACCCTTCACTCCATCTGCATACCCTAGAAATATGCACTTCCTTGCCCTTGGCTCAAGCTTACCATCCTTAACATGAGCATATGCAGGGCAACCAAATACTCTCAATTCAGAGTAATTTGCAGGGGAACCTGACCATCTTTTTTCAGGAGTCTGACAATTAATTTCTGTGGATGGAGACCGATTTACCAAGTAACAAGCTGTGTTTGCAGCTTCAGCCCAAAATTCCTTAGTTAATCGAGCATTAGAAAGCATGCACCTTACTTTTTCCAGAATAGTTCTATTCATCCGTTCTGCAACTCCATTCTGTTGTGGTGTGTATGTGACTGTGCGGTGCCTCACAATCCCCTCATCCTTGCAGAACTCATTGAATTCCTCTTTACAGAATTCCATGCCATTATCCGTTCTAAAGCGCTTAATCTTCTTACCAGTCTGCTTTTCAATCATGGTCTTCCAACGCTTGAACGCCACAAAGACTTCATCTTTGTGTTTAAGAAAATACACCCATACCTTCCTTGAATAATCATCAATGAATGTTAACATGTATCTTACACCACCTTTTGAAGGAACTTGAGAAGGGCCCCAAAGATCAGAATGAATATAATCCAAAGTACCTTTGGTTTGGTGAATTCCAGTACTAAATTTTACCCTGTGTTGCTTGCCGAATATGCAATGCTCACAGAAATCCAACTTCCCTATCACCAGCCCACCAAGCAAACCCTGTTTGCTTAATTCAGACATCCCTCTTTTGCTCATATGACCTAATCGCATATGCCATAGTTTAGTAGTATCCATGTTATTATCCAAACTAGAAGAGGAAACAGCTGCAGCACCTGTCACCGTGCTACCTTGTAAAATGTAGAGACCAAACTGTCTAATTCCTTTCATGACCATTAGTGCACCTCTAAAGATACTCAAAACTCCACCTCCACCTTTATAGTGATAGCCAATTGCGTCAAGTGTTCCTAAAGAAATCAAATTTTTCTTCAAGTCAGGTACATGTCTGACATCTGTCAAAGTCCTTACCATACCATCATGCATCTTAATTCTTATCAGATCTATTCCAACCACTTCACAAGCAATATTATTGCCCATGAGAACTTTACCACCATCAATAGATTGATAAGTAGTAAACCAGTCCCTATGTGGACTCATGTGGAAAGTGCAGCCTGAATCAAGAATCCACTCTGAACCCGAGTAACCAACAGTAGCAGTGAGAACATCTGCACCCTCTGACTCACCTTCAGCAATTCCAACATTTCTTGTAGAGCTCATTATCTTCTTCCCTTGGACCTTTGGACAATCTCTTTTATAATGCCCTTTTTGCCCACAATTATAGCACTTGTCATTTTTCTTGGATTTAGATTTTGATCGGGATCTTCTTTTACCCCCTTTTCTTTTTTCATTCTCTCTACCCCGAATAACCAATCCTTCTGCACTAACTGTATCACCTTGTTCAGTAACTGACTTCTGCAACTCATTAGAGTTCAACGATGCTTTTACATCCTCCATGGAAATTGAGTCACGCCCATACAACAAAGTGGTAACCAAGTGATCGTAGGATTTTGGTAAAGAACACAGAAGAATAAGGGCTTGATCCTCATCTTCCATTTTCACATCGATATTATTCAAGTCTAAAATAACTTTATTGAACACATCTATATGTGTATCAATGAGTGTACCTTCCTTCATCTTCAGGTTGTATAATCGCTGTTTCAAATACAACCGATTTGTGAGAGACTTTGTCATGTAGAGATTCTCAAGCTTTAACCAAAGTCCTGCAGGTGTTGTTTCTCCAGCAACTTCTCTCAAGACATTATCCGCCAATGACAAAACAATTGAGCCATATGCCTTCTCTAAAAATTCATCCTTCTCAGAGTCTGTCATTGTTTGAGGCAAATGTTCTTTACCCTTTAATGCCCTCTGGAGACCTTCTTTACATAAAGAAGCATACATCTTCATCTTCCACAGTCCAAAATCATTCTTCCCATCAAACTTTTCAATGTCATATTTGACAGTAGCCATCTTGAACTAACCCAAGCTCTGATACTAGATTGTTGTAGTTATTCCGATGTCTGACATTTGTCCATAATTGGGTGGAGGCTCACTTAGGCACACCTGCTGGGTTGGGAAACCCACTTTAAGCCCAACTTCTCCAGGCCTTGCTAACAACCCATCATTTGGAAGTCCCTTATTGAGCCCAACAATATCCGACTCATTGAAAGCGGCCAAACTTGAAGCTAAACAATGTTCCCTTTTCTTTTTTTTTTTTTTGAGATAATATTATTTACATCTTTTGAGATTTTGTAATATATCAATTAGCCTCCTGTGGTTTTGAAAAATATCAACCAACTTCCTTGATTAATAGTCAACTTAACTGTAGTTGGCAAAAAGACGAAAAAGCTCTCAGGGGACTGGTTGTTATTTTTCAAAATCATAGGAGGCTGGTTGACATATTACAAAATCTTGAGGAAGGTAAATGATATTAACTCTAAAATATGAAAAATACAAAATTTGAAGTAAAAAATCTAATAAAATTATATAAAATTTTGTTAAAATTTTTAATGCAAAAAGATAAAATTCCATTCTTCTCAAAACAGAAACCAATATAGATATTCTCTCAAGTCTTCCAAAAGGAATCAGAAATCACATGGGATAAATTTCTTTTTCTTTTAATGGAATTGACTAATAAAAGGGTCCGCTTAATTACACATGGCTAATCTTAACGCATATTCCGAAGAAAGCGAAAGAGAAGGAGAAAAATTAGGATATATACGCATTGAACATGTATGCAATTGTGCATGCATGATCACCGTTCTATATATATATGCCCTATTTACCGAATCCAATGTTGATTTTCTACCTGATTCATAAAATTCAGTGAACTTGGAAGAATTAGAATTAGGTGATTTGTTTTGGAGTTGAGGTATTAAAATTTGAGTAATGATTGGGACAGTAACAAATTATAATGACTGACGTGGCAACCATGAAAAGACAAAATTATCCTTCATTATTTGTATTTTGTAAGGATGATGAATGGATAATTTTGTTTTTTTATGATTACTACATCAGTCACTATATAAAGTCACTATAATTTGTCACTATTTCTATCATCACTCTTAAAATTTATGGCATTTTTTGTTTCTCTATGTATGGGTGAATGTTCTATTTCATGATGGAATTAGGTGATTTTTTTTTCTTGTTTTAACTAACTCGACTAAAAATGAAGCAAAACGAATAGTTCCTTTAGTATGAACTTAAAACTAGAATCATTTATAAGATGGGCAAATCCAAAGAGCATCCCCACATCTTAAGAGCATATAAGAGTAATCATTAATTTGGAGCCCGAAAGAATGCCAAAAATAGAGAATACAAGAGAAAGAAATGGTCAATTTATAGTGAATTCATTACTCATTCAAAAATACAAAGTTATAGTGCTCTTTCCCCTTTCTCCTTTCCCACTGTACCATCCCATATAATGGCATTGGCATTAGCATGGCCAGGCACAGGCCAAAAGTTACGGCCAATCTGACGCCACAGGCTCAAGTAAGAGTATTTTAATTACATGATTCACGTGTACTTGTACTACGTAGACTTCCTCAAATCAAAGTTAAACATATTTTTGAGGAAATAGTAAATAATTTGCACCCATGTTTATCTAATTTTCTACTATAAGCAGCTCGTTGGCTCAACTAGACCGTGCGTCAATCCACCGGCATTAATGCATGAAGCCATGGCTGGTTGATCTCTAAATATAAGATTCACAGTTTCCATTGATATATGACTGCAAGGGTAACTCTTACTGCAATCAAAAGCAACTGCTACTTCAGTTGCTGATGTTCCATGTATGTCTTGGTATGTCACATCACTAATCCTCACGCCCGACTCCTGAAATCAAAATAGTATGCAAATGAATTATAAAAAGTTTTATTTGAACTTCTTAAAAAAATAAAAAAATAAAAATTTTATTGTAATAGAATGAAATGGGATCATAGATATGTACATGATTAGGGCAACTTCTACTGGGGCAGTAATTTTGGTCGATGATGATAGGGTTTTGGACATTAATCATTGTTGCATGTTGAAATAGAACCCCTCGGACGTATCCACTGCTAGGCTTTGCCCATGTCTTTATCCTCACACCATTTTGTGTTCCGATGAATGTAACCGTTTTAACCGTCACATTTTGGACTCCTGGTTCTTGCAAATTCGATCCCAAACTCCCAATGCTGAAAACAAATTAACACAAAATTTCAGCCCTGACATATTTATATCTAGAGTTATAATATGCATAATAAAAAATCTCCATAAAATTCCTCAGAAACTAACGAAATTACAAGAAGCATTAATGATAACTTTTCATACTTTTTTTATACCTTATTCCATGTCCAGGGCCACAGTTGACGTTCTCAATCCACATATTAGAGCACCCCGGACCCATTGAGATGCAATCATCACCAGTACCAATATGGGAATTCATTATTGTGACACCTGATGATGACTGCATATGAATTCCATCAGTATTGGGGCTGTTTCCAGGAGCTGAAATGGTCATCCCTAGCAGCTTGATGTTTTGGCAACCATCAACGATGATGTGGAAGAGTTGACTATTTAATGACCTTAATCCACTCACTATCACATTATTGGAATTGTAAATTCCCAATGACTATTCCAAAAAAAAAGAAAGGAAAAGATCAAAATTTAATTCTCGATGATTAAGAAAAGCTAGGCTTTGCATTTTATAAATGGTGGCTAATGAATTACACCACATGCATGGTTAATCATTTGGCATTATTGCTTATGTCATCCATTTTTAAGTTTCAGAGAACATGATAAAAATAACTAAAAATAATAAAGAAAACAGCAGTGATATTTTCAAGACATCAGTGGAGGGCTTGAACTAACCGTTGCCCCGGTGGGACAGTTCCCGCCGTAGTTTTTGCAACCCCAAAGACCAGAACCTTGGCCGTCAAGGGTTCCACCATAGATTGAAAGTCCATTCACTCCCTCAAACTTAATCCAGTTCCCGGTAGGACCGAGGACATTGTAATTTGATGGAGCAACAAGAGTTCCATCAATGCGCATAGTTATGCCACTATTACTGCAACTTTGTCCCCAAAATGCTACACCACCAATCAAGTATAGTCCGGGAGGAACGTATATAGTTGCAGGCTGCACGGAGGCGCAAGCCGCAGCCCATGCACTAAGAAAAGAGTGAGTGCAATCACTTCTACCGTCGGATCTCGCCCCAAATGTTTGCACATTGTACATTACAGCTCCTTTAGCTAACGATAAGTGGAGCAAAATGACAAAGAGAAACATTGGGATTGCAAGAAATCTCATTTTTGTTGCCATTTTCCTAACTTTTTTGGGTGATGGAACCGATGGGATGGTGAGAATGGGAGGGATAATGGATTTGAAATGAAAGAATTGGGCATTCTTTATAGTGGTTTCAATGAGTTTTGGATCAAACCAATCATGGCAGGTATGCTATAAAAAAAAATTTTAAAAAAAAGCCTGATTATTATTTATTTGTTATTATTTTTCTTTTTTGGGAATTCGGAATTTTTTTTGGGTCCAAGTGACAGTTTAACGAACTAAAACTGTAGTATTGGGAATCACGACGGTGGAAAAAGAAAAAAAAAAACAGCCTAAATAAAAGGAGGAGATAAGAGGAAGAACAAGAACTATTGGCTGATCTGCTTGTCATATGAGAAAGCGGTCAGAATAATGTGGACAGGGGTTTTGAGAAAACGCAAGTAACTAGAGTTGGTGGAAAGATAAATGAATATTTCTAATTATAAAATTGAAGAAATATTCCATGTCCACATGGAGGGATCCCTCCCCCATATAGTTTAGAGGTAGCCCATGTTCAAAACTAAAAAAGAAATGGCAGAAATAATTACCTTCTTGATTTTGAACTAAAGTATTTAATTAATAAGTAATCATACATTCTATAAGAAATTATAATAAGCTTTTTTAGTAATTAATATGACATTTATATGACATATATCACTAAATAACATGCAATTACGCTTAATATCTATTAATGTTCTTTATATACATAAATACTACATTAGCTAATAATAGTATCTACAATGATTTTCACCATAAATATCATCACATTAAAGAAATTGAAGAAGGGGACGAGGAATAAAACTACTTAGCATGGTGACCATAAAACAACCCAAGTTAGAACTACTCCTTTAGCTTCTTTTCTTTCTCATCCATTATCCATAGCTGGACGAGGATATTTGATTCCAAATGCTCTGACTGTGTAGCCTGCGACAGACGTACACATCTGTAAAAAAAAAAATTCTAAATTTTCCAATGTGAGGTGGTTCGACATAAGGTATGGTATAGATTAAAACTCACAAAATTATTGTATTTGATTATTTATTTTTTTCAATTAATGATTATCATAACCACATATTAAAAACATAGCCATCCATTTGGAAGAGATGTGGGATTTCTGGCATTAATTTGGACGATGTATTGTTTCTTCTCATTAATGAAATTCATGGGTTGATTATCATAAAAATAAATAAGTATCAATTTGGAGCAAATCCAGAAATAAAATAAAATAAATTGGACGTAACTCAGCCGGTGATTACGTCCAGAGATGAAGCAGCTTTGCTTGACATGCACGCACGTCAATGCATCCTTAATTTGTTCTAATTTGTCAATACAAACCCTGGAATTTCTCCCATGCACCCATAAAGGCCCTAATTTAGTAATTATGGTAGTGTTAGGAATTTGTAGTAGAGAAAATGCTTAAAGAATCCAACATAATCAAGCAAATAAATAAGTTAGACAAAAGTTGGGGGCTCAAATTCTACAATAATATATTTGTTGAGAAAACATATTAGCAGTTGGCTAAGATACAGCAACTATAGTCAATTGGCTACAATATTGTAACTAAGTCAATAGGCTACAATATTCATTTAAAAGGAATTAAAATAAGAAAAATATTTACAGAAGATTAAAAAATTGCCAATTAATTAATAACAAAATAATAACTGAAATTTATAATGTCAAATGTAGTTCTTAATTAATAGACTAGTTTTCTTGTCATACATAATATGCTTTAGAGAACAATCCTATTGAGATAAAGCTTCTCTTGGTATCCTTTCAGTGGTATTTTCCCTTTCAAAAACTTGAGTTGACCGTCTTTTACCAGAGTAAAAAGTGTAAATATTTCACTTTTTAATTTTTTTTATGTTAAATACTCCGAATTTTAGTGTTTGCTATAACACAATCTCTTCGGTAATAAATGTGTTCATTTAAGTTTTCATTAAGAAAACAATGTTAAGTTCTATACATTTCCATATAAGATAATACATTACAACCAATTAGGGAGATCAGCCTATAATTTAGAGATAAACAACCTATAATTTAGGGTGAAAGAAGATAATCTATCAACATATGAGGAAAAAAAAAGCAGAAAGTTATATAATTAATTTATTATATTAAAAATAAAGATCCAGTTACTATATAAACTATTTTTTTCTTCATTAATTAATTTTCTCAAAAAAAAAAAAACCATTGCCACATTAAGATATATGCCAATCATTGAGGCCACCTTAATGGTTGACCTTTATATTGTTTTCTTAACTTACATTACTGCCCCCATCATTTTAATTCATTGTATTTATTAAGTATTCTACACTATTAGGGGCGGATTCAGAACTCCAAAGTTAAAAGAGACCAAATAATTTTTATTTTTTTGGCTATGATTATTGGAGTTGTAATAATTATAAATACTTAAAACTATGGAATTGTATATATTGTTCGAAAGTAGGTATTTGTTCCTATTGAAAATGATTATAACACTTTCAATGATAAAATGGACAATAATTAAAACGTTTTTAAACTTTTACAGGGGCCAAGAATGGGAGGAGAAGATTTTTTTTTAAAAAATAAATTAGGGGGCCAAATTAAGAGAAGAAAGGGATTTTAAAAAAAAAATTCATGAGGATCAATTTTAATAAAATATTCTGAAAAACCAAAAACTATCCTTGCCCACCCTCAACGTAATGTGGATTCATAATCTCATTTCATTAACTACCATATAGATTCCAACGGCCAAATGTCAATGCCAAGAAAATAGGTCTAGATGAAAAACATTAATTATATGAGATTTTCTTTCCAATTAACTGTATTTTCCTACTATGGCAAAATTGCATTTATGGCGGATCTCATCCAACTGATTGCACAATTGCTTACGTAAACCATGACAACAAGCAAAAGATGTGACAACAACCACCAAAACCACTTCGAAATGATTGGGTTTATTTTACATATTACATTATATATCCAAAGAGAAATATTTTGGTGTACATATTTTATTATAGTCTATTGCATATTATAAGCACCATTGTTGTTTGAGATGTTCTTCGCCATCGAAGCTCCCAAATGGCAATAGGACACGTTGGGGTTGTGTGAGGGTCAAATCAGATCACATGCGATCTGTACAAGTTGGAAATCAAGAGGGGAAGAAACAAGGTGCCCTCAAAACAAGCAACGTGCGTTCATGGATACCTCTCCTATATGTGTGTTCTGATGATCGAATTCGTGTATCATGAACATGTACTCATAGATGCCGCTTCTGTATATGCGTTCATGATGCATGAATAGCACAACTTACATAGATTTTGATGGTAGGGTTGGACTATCAGTGAGTATTGTCAAAAATGATTGAATGGTATAGCAAATGTGATTTTGTTGAAATTTGAAAATGTAATGAGGCAAAAGGGAGAAGCCGTTTTAACTTTTGTCATTAGATTTCTATTAAATTATAAGTTTTTATTTAGTATAAGTATAATTTGTCAAAATTTGAAGCTAGTTTCTTAATATTTTTATGAATATTAATTCATTTAAAAAAATTTATGTTATTTTCTTTAATTTTTAGTAAAAAAACTTATCATTAATTGTTTATATTTTACTTTGAAATGCAAATAAATATGTAAAAATCTAAAATTAATTAAAATTTTATCATACAAAGTAATTTTCGTATAAACTTTGTAAACAAAATGCACATATATTTCTCTTATACATATTTTTGAAATTGCTTTTTTGTTATTTTTATATTGAAAAAAAATTGCTGGTTACTACAAATTAAAAAATAATTTATAGAACATAAGTTAAGCTGCAAATTTTAAACTTTGTACTCTAATTTAAGCAAATTACATGTTCCTATGACAATATATATATATAAACTTTGTTAACAAAAAAAACTTTTCACCTTCCGAATTAGTATTTAGTTAAAAATTACGCAACGTTACTACCATGTGATTAATATGTGAGAATTCTTAAATGTTTTGTACATCTACTCTTAGGGAAGAAAAAATAATTTCTAAGTAAATTTTTGTTATTTACTCTGATATTCACCTATGTATATTCAATTACCTATAAAATGTTTATCTTTTATTTTAATTTTTTTTTAGTTTTAGGTTTATTATTCATTTTGTCCCAAAGAAAAGTGTTCACTTTTATTTTTATACAACTTTTTTTAGTTACAAGATACAATACATTTAATACATTATAAAATGCTTATTTTTACATTTTCATCATTACTTTTTAATTTAGACTATATATTATTATTATTAGTAAATATAACACAAGAATTTCACACAAAAAGTAAACTTTTTTTTAACACTACAGAAAATTTTTGAAATTAACTATTTTTTCATGACGAATGTAGTATAATATAATCTAGAACAATGTATCCATATCTCGTAGTTCCTTTGTTTTTTTCATCTCTTATAATTCAAAGGCTATATATGGCGTTTAGTTAGTTGCGATTAATAATGGTGATTAAGGAGCCATGATGAGGCCTGTCCTCGTAGCATAGTTCCCGAGCAAATGATGGACATTAAACTTTTTTTTTTTTTTACCAAAATGTCCGCACCGTCAAACAAATTTTTTTTTTTTTTTCTGCTTTTGTATTTGGGGGCAATCCAAGGGGTAGAATTGTCTGACTATAGCACATTCTACGGTATCGAAAAATTTTAATTTGAAAAAGACAAACAAAGGGTGCATGTCTCGATGCTCCAATTAATTATCTCTTTCTTAACCAACCAAAAAGGAACAAAAACTTTGATTAGTTTTGTGGTATAATTAATTAGAAAAGGGAAAATGGAAGAGGTTTGTTTATGTTGTCATTTCCGAACACCACGTTGAGCAGAATTTTAATGATTCCCTTACTGGTCCTTCTCCCCCACAATTATTGGTCAAACACTTAATTGGCCTAGGTAAAATAAATTTGCATGATTAATATTTGAAGTGAAGCAAAGTTTTCGGCTGAATATGGTTGATCAGAAGCAAGTGATGGCCGAAAGGCCATAAATTAGTCGACTCTTTGCCCAAAAATGTAGTTAATATTTGTTCTTGATGAGTATCATAATTCAATTAGTCCAAGTGATTTTTTGGAAAAAAAAATGTATATATTTGTTGTATTTTTATTTTTAAAACAAGTTAATCATATAAATTGCTATTTTGTAACCTGTATATGCAGACAGAGATTTCCCCATAAGTGTCTTGAACTGTATCATTTGTACGAAATATTTTATGAATTTGTTGAAAATCTATTTGTTTAAACTATGAGCAAATTGAAAGGAAGTATGCGGGAAAAGTAAGCAATCAATTGCATTGATTAAGTAGAAGGAACATTGAAGTCAAGAGGACCAAAATTTCAACCAAACCATGTGACATGTGCAATAAACAACACGTAACATGATAGACTGAAAATTTCCGCAATAGCCCATTAACAGCTTTAGGAATGCTTGAGTAAATATTGTCGATGCGAGTTCTTTTATCGGAAATCACATCGGATTAATTTTAGATACTGAAAGTACCACTGCATTAATTGAATTGAGAAACAAAATGGTAGCTTCACATGGCTAGTCTTAAAGCATATTCCAAAGAATGCAAAAAAAGTGGAGGAAACTAAGAATCATTGAACATGCAACAAGCAAATTATTTATGCATCATCTTCTTATCTCCTACTAATTAATCATCGAATCCAATGTTGATTTTCTACGATTTATTCTTGATCGACCGGATTCATTAAATCAAATGAACATTTAGCGACCAAAATTTAACCCTAAATCCACCAAGTTATAAATTGATTTATCACCATGGATGTCATCACACAACTTACAAATATCTATGAAGGTGTTCTTTTATGGATTATAGATGATAGTGACATTTACCCTTTGTGAAAATTAACTCATAACTAAAATTATCAAAAGTAACTTTAAATGATAAGGCATTGTTGTCAGAAAATCTAACATGCCATAAATAACATAGTAGCGGAATAAAAACACGATTTTCTCTACATAACAAGATTTTTGAACTTTTCATTTAAACAAGTAAAATTACCTTTGATATAGATTATCTTGACATTGGAAGGTTGTCAATTACAGGCGAACAAGAAACCAACCTCTAATGGTATCTACGTGAACCTGTTTTTAGAGTCCTTTTGGAATTGATTGACAACATATCAATAAGTTAAATCCTCTTTGAATTACTACATATATAACCTAAAAAACAAAACTAAAAGAAAAAAAAAACTTTTATTCTCTACTAATTTTCTCAACGTACACTATCAATCTATATCTGTAATTCAATACTTGACATCATCCCCTCAATAAGAGACTTGTGACTATTCAAAATAGATAAAATGTGTAACAGACTCTATCAAGATATAGTCTGTTTAAAACACATAAAACGCATAAGGATTATATCTTGATAGAGTCTGTTAAAAATGTATATAACAATTCGTTCAGAAGAACAAATAAAATTTTTTCTCAAAATTACTTTTACCTTATCATAATATTTTGAGAGCAAATTTGATATTTACACAATAGCCCTCTTATTAAGAGATCATTGGAATCAATTGTTTCACAAATTAACCCTAATAATTATCATTTAATTATTTAATTATTTTAACGCAATAACAAATACTTATGTGTATGACCCTTCAGGTTTTTAATCGTTTGGCAATAAATATATATTATAATTTTAGAATTAATTAGCTTTAGTACAAAACCAATAATTGCACCATCAATCCATTTTTTTCCTAGAAAACTTAATAATCCATTTAATGTTTATCGTTCATTACTCGTCCAATTGCAGCAATAATAAAGAGCTTTGATTGACATTGAGAAAAAAAAAATGAGCTAATTCATAAGCTTCTTATTGTAAGAATGAAAAATACCTTTGGTGTTGTGTTCAACACTTCAGCTGAGCTAACGTAATAATTAAAAAGTAATTAAAAATTCACAAAGAAAAACATACTATCTATTCATCACAAGATATATCAAGTTCAAATGTAAGTAATTTTGTGTATTTATATTGTATGTATGTATGTATGTTCATGAAAGATGTTTTGGCATAACCTTTTTGAGAATCTCACGAAAATTGTAGATATAAGATGATGTAAATAGAGCAATAGAATAATACAAAGAGTTGAGATTGAACTTAAGGTTAAAAAGAAATAAAAAAATTTGAGCTAGCGTCCTCGTGTGTGAAAAATAGATAGAGAATGTCATGGGATAAGGTAAAGAGAATAAGATAGACAAGATATGTTTGTCAAAAATGGCTTGGGTATAAAGGAAGATAAACACATAATGTTGGTATACTTTAAATATTTCAAAAGATTCTCTCTATATTGCATTGGAAAATTATGAGTATTCTTGACTTAGGAAAGTTATATTAAGAAGGTTTTAGAGAGGTTTGGCATACAAGATGCTAAATCGATCGGTACTTCTTTTGATTGCCACTTTAAACTATCTGCTGCTCAATCACCACAGTTAAAGCAAGAGGAAGATTATATGGCACATGTGCCTTATTCTAGCATTGTTGGCAGTATTATGTATGCAATGGTTTGTACTCGTTCTAATCTATCACAAGCAGTTAATGTTGTTAGCAGATATATGGCCAATCTTGGCAAAGAACATTGGAAGGCTGTAAAGTGGATACTCAAATACTTAAGTGGTACTTCTAGCATTTGTTTGGAGTTTGGATATTCTAGTAACACCTTGGTTGGTTTTGTAGATTCAGACTATGTTGGTGATCTCGACAAGCGCAGATCTCTTACAGGCTATATATTTTGTATTAAATGTTGTATTGTTAGCTGGAAAACTACTTTATAACATGTAGTGGCTTTATCTACTACCGAGGCAAAATATATGGCAGTCATTGAGGCTGTTAAAAAAGTTTTATGGTAGAGGTTTATTCGGTGAGTTATCTTTACAACAAAGGGTTATTACCATTTACGGTGATAGTCAAAGTGCAATTCATTTGACTAAAGACTAGATGTATCATGAGCGAACGAAGCATATTAATGTGAACTATCACTTCATTCATGCTACTATTGCTGAAAAGAAGGTCCTTGTTCAAAAGATCAGTACCAAGGACAATCATACAGATATGTTTACAAAAGCTCTTCTATTTTACAAGTTCAAGCAGTACTTGGACTTGATTGGTATTAATAGTCCACGATTCAACCGTTGGGGCATTACTAGAGAAGGTGGAGCAAATCACTAATTGTTCGAATCCAAGTCAAGGTGAATATTTGTTAGGTGGCCTTGGGTCCTTTCCAATAATGAAGTGAATGATAGTGAAGACTTTTGGCTCTGCAAATGTGGATTGACGATTGCTTACTCATGTGCAACAATTTTTAGCCGAAGTATACATATTTCTAAGGATTGTGGTTTTGGCATTTTTCTTCCAACTTCTACCTGTAAATAGTGGAGTTTCAAAAGCATTCAAGAACAAGAAAGTACCATTACAAAAGCAAAACCAGTTTCTTCTCTTCGATCTATTCTTTCCAACATAATTCCTTTATTCAGATATCCAAATGATGTTTTATGGATTTTCTTGATAGATTCCTGCTAGTATTTTATATATAAATCATTGTTTGATATGTGTTATTTTTCACATACATTTATTGGGTAGTTGAGTAGTTAGAAAGGTATTACTTGTAAATTATATCTATGTATTAGTGAAGTTTGGCTCCTCCTCCAGTCGTGGACATAAGTCACATTAACTGAACCACATAAATTTTTGTATTTTGTCTTATTTGTTTTCTCTCTTTTACTGTCTTTGTTGTTTTTTTTACGGGCTATCAGCTAATAGTGGGGCCCATTCCTCACACATCCATGCATTTATATAGAGGCTTCAACAAGAATTAATGCATGCAACAAAAGTAAAAATAAAAATTTAAAGAGTTCATTAATTTTTCTTTTTGGGAAAATTAAATATTAAGGGGGAGGCAGGAAAAGAAAAGAGGCAAAGATGCTGCTCTATGATTAAGGCTATGATTGAGTTGTGAATTTGCTGATGGATTATGCTTTATAAGTTATACATCTTACAATTCTTGGCACACTTGCATTAGCCAAGGAGGCTGCACCTGCGAAATGTCAATTAATTTCGCTGTTAACTGTTTGCCATGAGATGCATCAATGGAAGAATAAGCATTAATGGACGAATGTGAGGAAGAATAAACATTAATGATGCTCAGAATAAGTGATTTTTAATTCAGAATTATGAGTTTTGATTGGTTCAAAATCCTTGTTTAAGTTTTTAATAGTGGTCAAATGAGAGAATGTGTACAAGTACAACCGTATAGCATCCATGTGCCCTCTTCTGTTGGATCAGAGATGAGATTCAAATTAAACACCTGCACAATTGCAGTAGCTTGTGAATAATTGAAGTATACATCCATTCTAAGTAAAATAATGGCTGCTAATATTTGTGCTGAGGAGTACGATGATGGCTGCAAAGTCTAATTAGTAACAAGAATTATAGCACATGGCCTAAGATGCTTCGTGAAGAAAACTATCCTTTGCCCAAGGTAGGAGAATTGAAATGCAAGTTAAGCATGACTTAGCAAACATTTGATTACAGTTTTTTCAATATCTTGCAGCATCTATGCGGGCAATATGTTCATATTAATTGGCAGTAGTAAATGATTCTTCAAGAGTATATATTTGTATATGAGTTAAATCCCAATTATTGAGGAAATATGAACTGTTAAGTGTTTTAGTTTAGATTATAGTTTGACAATTCATGTTTGCATAAGTCTACCATAATCTATTAAAAAAGATCATAAAATATTTGTGACTTAATTTACGAAATTAAATTGAAACCATACATACTCTACTTTTCGACTAGTTGACAAGAATAAATTTTAAAAATTGATATTAAATGCGTGTTTGTTATTGATCGATCAACTATTATAATGTAAACACACATAGGATTAATTTCTACTTAAGCTTAGTGATTTAAAATTACGAAGCAGCCCTTTTGGAAACCTTCAAGTGACTGTCTCTGATATATAACAAAAGTTGGGCATTAAAATGTTTTCTGAGAGTGTTTCTATTTTACCAATTTTTATTTTTTGATCCGTGTTTTAATTTGATTTAGCATGTTCAAAAGGTTCAATTTATTCCCTGAACTTCAAAATACAGTGTAATTTGTCCAATTAATAAAATAAATCAAACGTTTGTAAAACTCTAACAGGCTTGTTCGACATTGAAAAAGCACAGTTGATTTTAAGAGGAAAAATGAAAGAAAATTTTCTCAGTACACATCGATCCTACAATTTTTTGGTTGACAAATGTGAAAATTAATGAAAAATAACAAAACATCGCCTTTTTATTTTTATTTTTATTTTTTTCCATTTGCCAATAAATGGAGAATTAAGAGATCGGGAAAGTAATAGTCCACACAGGTCTATTTCAGGTGTAATGCTGTATATCAAACACCAAATCAAAACATTAATTGAAGCTGAGGGATAAACGGAGTGATTTAACCTTATTTTCAGTTGAAGTCAAACAAACCTGTACTTCAATATGCAAATTAATACTTCCTCTGTTTGAAAAAAAAAAATGCCACTTTTAATTTGGTAGAACATACACTTAATGCACAATTAAATATATAATTTCACATTTTTATCTTTACTTTTTAATTTGGATTATATGTCATCATTGTTAATAATGTTAATATAATAATTTTCACAGCAAAATTAAGTACACTATTTTTCTAGGAGCAAAAAAAAAATAAAAAATTGTATCCTTTTTTGGAACGAATGTAGTATCATTTAAGCATTTTTGTGTTTCTTTTTTATTTTATTTTATTTTTGGTAGTGAAATTCAAAACTTTTTTCTTGTTTTCTGATCCATGGGGAAAGTATGGGAGGGGGCAATGGAGGCTTTGGTAATTTTCCTATTTTATATCTTATTTATAAGGGTGTTGTAATTTATAGAATTGAGATCTTATATAAAAGGGTAAATTACATCTACTATCTCTGTGGTTTGTAAAAACTGCCAATCAAACCCTAAGATTTGGAAAATTACCAATACTACCTTAAATTTGATAAATTCATAACATTCAACCCCTTTAATCAACTAAATTCATAACATTTAGCCCCCTTAAATTCATAACATTTAGCCCCCTTAATGGGGTATTGGTAGTTTTACCAAATTTCGAGATTCGATTGGTAATTTACACGAATCACAGGGGTAGTAGATGTAATTTACCATATATAAAATTAATTTAGAGTAGCAAGATTAGATCAGTACGATCAGATCATGAAATCACAAAATCTTAGGGAAAAAAAGAAGAGAAATTATACTTTATAAATTATTTTTAAAAAAATTATTAATCAATATATGAATAGATATGCAGACAATTTATGTATGGTTTATAATTAAATATTATTACTCAAAATTTTATCACATATAATATTTTATATAATTTTCTTAATATTCAAGTTGCCATCAGTCAAAGGGCAATTATGTCTAATTTATTTATTAATGCAGTGGAAGATGTTGAAAACGTGAGACATGCGATCACCACCCAAATAATTTCATTGAAACTAAAACAACACCTTGAGTGCACTCATGGAAAAGAGGTAATCCAACCTCAACAAGAATCCATGATGCAAAAATATTATTAATAACCTCTCTAAAAATCTATTACATTGGGACCTTTTTGTAGAATCCCTTACTAACTAAAACTAATCACAATTTGATAGTTAAATCTTATACGAAAACTATTTTCTGAAGGCAATTTGAATCTAATTAGACTAATAATTATCAAATCTAAACAAATTTGACAGTTGAAAAAATACCATCTTTATTACAATTCTAAAACCCGAATTAGCTTATTTTATTGAACATTTATCAAAATCCAATTAAAACTACTACAGTATATTCTACATCAGACTTCCCCATTTCAAAAGAACTCGTCCTCGAATTCAAAAGAAAAGAAATCTTCATGTAGGTGATCCCTCTTTCCATAACCCAAGAGATATGATCTTCACAATTCATCGGCTACTTTTGTTTTAAATCAATCTCAAAAATCTGAAATTTAAGAAATTATTGTTGTAGAAAAATATGAATAATAGGTTGATCAAAAGTGAAACTCCTGACACAAATCTATTACCTATATAATTTTGCTAAATATCCCTAACTCCATTAGTCAGATGGTTATCATCTACTTGGTAGGTAGTGATTGATCAGGTAAATCCTACTCTAGTACCAACTAATGCTGCAGAAGAGGACAAAAAGTTGAAACACCCGATCATCACCCAAATAGTTTCATAAAAAATAGAAAACACCATAAGCACACTCATAAAAGAGAGTCAATACAACATCAAAAAGAACTCTTGTTGCAAAAATATTATTAATAGCATCTCTAAAAATCTATTACATTAGGAACTCTATATAGAATCCCTTACTAACTAAAGCTAACCACAATTTGAGAGTCAAATCTTATATGAAAACTATTTTCCCAAAGAAATTTGAATTTAATTATACCAATATTAAATTTAAAACAAATTTCCTAGTTGAGAAAGACCATCTCTATTACAATTCTAAAACTCTAATGAGATTATTTTATTAAACATCTATTAATACTTAAAACTATTACGGTATATCCCACATCACTTATTTATCATTGAAAACTAATAAAAATATGATTAAACTAATTAAATTATTTATATAATGATAAATTTCAATTTCACTTAAATATGTAAAGTTTTTTGAATAAATTTAACTATATTTTATTCATATCATAATAGTTAGGATTGTAATCAACTTCAAAATTGTTCTCATAAATTTAAATTATAAAATTGTAAAATTAATGAGATCATATGGAAATTCTGATAACTAAGCGTGTTGCCTTTTTTTTTTTTTGTTGGAGGTGGGTGGGGGATAAATTAAGTGTATTGTTGAATAGAGGTATTTTATCCTCTTTACAAAATGGAGAGTGTATGCTCTCCTCATATGGAATTTTTTATTGTATTAATCTCTATCCACATGTGCTTTGGAACCGAGATCTATTCACTATCCACCAGATTAGTAGTTGGTTTCTCTTTTGGCTTTCTACGCCTAACCATCACCGGGGGAAAAAAAAAGAACAAAACAAGGAAAAGAAGACGTGAATATATGGTGGGGATTTATTGTTTAAAAGAAAATTGCCGCAAAAGTTGACGTTATTAGGGATTTCTATTATTTAATTTTAACTCCAAGAGACGCAATGACAGTTATGTCTTATGTTTATGTATTTTTATCAATTCCTATTTGTACTTATGTTTATATATTTGTAGAGTGATATATAAATAATGAAAAAATTTAACAAAATTCCTTTATGACTAAAATAGTGTTTATATCACAAAAGTTACTAAACAATAATTATTATGATCATCTAGTATCATTTTGATATGTGAATACTACATCAATCATTGTGAAAATTTATTAAAATTTTTTAGTGTAAATACCATTGCTCTTATATTTTTCTTTCCACGTTTTGTATTATGTATGGATGTCTTGTAACATCCATATTTTGGAGCTGTGTTTCTCCTTAGTTTGATCTTATCATTGTGAAGGTGGACGATGATGAGTTAGACAATATATATCATATTTCATTTTTATAATATGGCTGTCGATTATGGGGGGGAAAATAATTTTTGATATGGGGGTGTAAATGGGAATTAACTGTTTTTCTTTGAAAATTCAGGTGCTTAGGCAGATAGAATAATGCCCACCTAGAAGTGGGAAATTTTAGAAGAAAATTTTGGGCCAGCTCTAACAACATGAATCTAAATTGGATCATACTAAACCCATTTATATTATTCTGAAGCCAGAAGTATATATTCCTCTTAATTGGCAATCATTTATGGTGATTGGTCAACCCATAGTTGATAATCAAATAATAATGGCTTCACTGGTATGGGCTAAAGATTCAATTATAGCATGCAGATTTAGTTCTTGGGTTAAACTGCACAATATATGTTGGGCTGGTTTGGTGGTGATATGTTTGCCTGAAGTAGACTAGTGTCACGGACAACGGCCAAGGGCCAAGCTCAGAAGAATTTTTATTAAGGGAAAAATATGAATCAAGAAAAGAGAGTTTACAAAAGAAATGGAACAATAACAAGCTTTACATCAATCATCACTAACTCAACTAACCTCTCTCTCTTTTTTTTAATTTATACATTTCATGTTTTAATCTTGTCCATTTAGTTTCTAACCGACTTAACCTCAGTCGTCCGATTTTTTAACTATATAATGCCAAATCAAAACAACGCCAGTCTGTTAAGTCATTATTGGAACGTCGTCGTTTCTGGCTTATTGGACCAGAATTGCATCCTTAGCCCATTCTTTAGTTTTTGTCCCAAGCTCTTCAATTTATTAATCCAACCCAATTCTTGGTCCAATTCTTTCTTCTGTAATAATTGCTCCCTGTTTGTAGCATCCTTGTCATCAAGGATCAGACAAGCTCCAATACATGGTTTCTCAACCATTTTTAAGTGGAGAAATTGCTTCCTGATGAAATCCAAGTCTTCCCATGTAGACTCCTTAGGACTGAGATTAACCTAGCGAATAAGAACTTGAGTCACAGTTCTCCCATTCTATGAATGTCCCTTCTTTTGAGCACTATTTCTAGTTCTGTAATGAACTGATTCTCCTCATCTGTCAAGGGCAATATGGGCATTAACACTGCATCTTTCCCCAACTTCAATTTGAGTTTGGATTCGTGGAAAACAAGATAAATTCTTGTACCAGCAGAGAGTTGCAGTTTGTAAGCTACACCTTCAATTTTCTCTATAATAAGAAAAGGACCAAAAATATTTTGATGACAACTTAAGTTGTTTCCTGAGTTCCACAGATTGTTGCCTATATGATTGGAGTTTGACATAGACTATATCTCTCATCTTAAACTCCCTTTTTGTTCTGTTCTTGTCTGTTTCAACATTCATTCTATTTTGATCTTGGGACAATTGATCTTTTAGCAATTGGATTATGGATTGTCTGTGTTTGAGCACTTGACTAGCTGCAAGAGTGATTGAGTCAAATATTGAGCTTAAAAGTAGTTGATTTGGTTTATAGCCATAGCAGGCTTCAAAAGGGGTCCTTTGTATGCTTTTATGGTAGATATTATACCACCATTTAGCCATAGTTACCCATTGCCTCCAAGTGGTAGGCTTATCTCCACACATGCATATGAGATATCACTCTAAGTATTCGATCAATCTTTCATTTTGTCCATCAGTTTGGAGATGATAAGAAGAGCTAAAGTGCTGTGTTATTCTCATCATTTTGAACAGTTCCTTCCAAAAGAGGCTAGTGAAGAGTTTATCTTTATCACTGAATGTGGTCTTTGGACATTTATTAAGTCTGAAAATTGTATCGATAAAGATTTTGACTACTTCCTTAGTTGAAAATGGGTGTCTCAAACAAGCCATTTTTGTTAATTTGTCAACTACCACTAGTATGGTATCACAAGTTTCTGATCTTGGCAGATTCTCAACAAAATCCATACTAATATGGATCTAAGCTTTTTTAGGAATTGGTAGGGGTTGTAATAGTTCTAGATATGGATATTGCTTGTTCCTTTGGCAGCTATCAATTCCCTAACAAATTGAGTAACTTCTTTCTTCATGTGAGGCCAATAAAAGGCTAAACTTATTCTCTACAGGTTGCTTTCCAGTCCATTGTGACCTTCTCTAGTTGAGGCATTTAGTGCCCCTATGATTCTTCTGCACACTCCATTTCCTTCTCCCACATAAATTTTGTTCTTATATTTGATTAGATCTCCCACCAGAGCATAATCAGGAAGGCTATTTGGATCTAGAACTAATGTGGTAGTTAGCTCTTGATAGATAGTGTCCTGATCATAGCTAGCCTCTAATTCAATCATCCATTTAGGCTGCATTCTAGTGGTTGCAACAAACTGTCTAGCATGGTCTTCTTGCATATCCTACTTGGAAAGAGCATCAGCTACTTTGTTCTCATTGCCCTTATCGTATCTCATAGTCCAATCCAAGCAATTTAGCAAGCACTTGTGTTGTAATGTAGCTGTTTGTTATTGATCCAGCAAAAATTTTAAACTCTAGTGGTTTGTTTTAATGATAAAATGGTAACCTACCAAGTATTGCTTCCATTTTACCACATCCATAATTACTGTCTGTAGTTATTTTTCGTAGTTGGAAATGCCTAAATTTATGGAACTTAGAGCATTGCTAGAGTATGCAATGGGATTCTTGAGTTTATACATCCTCAATGCCCTTATTGTTGGCATCTGTCTTCACCACAAAGGTGTTGGAGAAGTTAGGAAGTTTCAGAAGTAGTATAGTGCTAATGAACGTTTTTAACTCCCAAAAAGCTTTGTCTACCTTTTCATTCCACATGAAGCCTTCTTTCTTGAGGAGATCAGTTAAATGGCCTAGCTATGACTCCATAGCCCTTGATGAACCCTATATAATATTTTGTAAGTCCCAAAAATCCTCTCAACCCCTTGACATCTTTTGGAATTGGCCAATCCATCATAGTTTGTACTTTGGCTTTGTCCATCTTTACTCTAGCAGCTATGATGATATGCTCCAAGTACTCTATACTTTCTTATGTGAAATCACACTTGGATTACTTTGCATATAACTAGTGAGCTCTCAAAATTTGTAAAACAATACTCAAATGCTTTTGATAAGAGGAAAAGTCAAGACTATAAATCAAAATGTCATAAAAAAAAAATACTAAAACAAACTTGCGCAAGTAAGGTTGGAATATTTGATTCCTAAGTGCTTGAAATGTGGCTAAAGCATTGGTTAGTCCAAAGGGCATAATCAAGAACTCATAATGGCCATGGTGGGTTTGCAATGTTGCTTTATGTCTATCTAGTGGTTTCACTCTTATTTGATGGTATCAACTCTCAAGTCAATTTTGGTATAAAACTTGGAGCCAAATAATTCAGCCAAGAGTTCTTCTATGTGTGGAATGAGGTATCTATCTTTAATGGTTATAGCATTTAAGTGTCTATAATCAACATAAAAATGCCAATAATTGTCTCTCTTTTTCACCAAGAAAACTGGTGATGCAAAGGGACTGTTACTAATTTGCACAATGCCATTGGTTAACATTTTTGCCACCTGGTTTTTAATTTCTCTTTTTTTTTTTGTGAATAGGAGTACTATATGGTTTAAGTTTGAAGGGTTGGCTGTCTGGTTTTAGTGGGATTGGATGGTCACAAAATCTTTTTAGTGGTAATTCCTTAGGTGTGTCAAAAACATCTAAATACTGTAAAAGCAATTAGGAAATTTCACAAGGAATAGAATCTAGACCAACATCAAGAGTAGTTATCTCACTATGCAAGCTATTTTTTAGTGGCTCCTGCTTGAATTAGTGTACAGTTTTTCCTCTGATCATCTACATTTGAGGTTGATTAGCCTCCTTTCAATGACAGCTAATCTTGCTCATTAGTGAATTGTTTCCTCAGCTGCTTGAAGTCAAAAGAGATTTGATTGAATTGGCACATCCATCCACTCTAAGAATTATGTCCCAGGCTCTAATGGTCAATATCTTCATATCAAACTTGAAAGTGTATCCTTGGATTTCCCATTCCACTTGCTTGCATATGCCAAAATTGGTCATAGTGCTTCTATTTGCCCTTGTTGCAATCAGTGGTCTAGTTAAGTCATATTTATTCCCAATTTCTACACTAGCTCTGGATTGATGAAATTAAGTGTGAGAACTTCTAGTATCCACCAAATGGTGGCCTTCTGAATTCCTAACTTCCTCTTGAGAGTTATAGTTTGTCTCTTCATGGCACTAGAAAAAGCATAGACTGGCATAACCATAACTTGACTGGATCCTTTCCCCTGTGTTCCTTCTGCATCCAGAAACACCTCTTTTTCTTCTGCCAAGAAGTTGAGATGACTGTATCTATATTGGTGCCCTAGACTATATTGTTTCTTCACACTTGAAACATAAGTGATATTCCTCCTATGTTGGATTTCTTGGCAGAAATCTTTCTTGGCTCATTGACCTCCAACTCTTTCATTTTTCTCTTGTTTCCAAGTACTGTTTTGTCTCTAGTTCCTCCAAAGTCTCTGTAGGATTTATCCATAGACCTGGTATTCTTCTGAAGTACCTCTATAGATTATTCTTGCAACAAGGCAATTTCAAATGCCTCAAATGAGTAAGTAGGTTTCAGCAGTCTCAACATTGGTTTGATCTCCTCTTTTACCCCACTAATGAAACTTGAAATGAACTAAGCTTTTGGCAATTTCAGATCTTTGAGAAATATCAATGTCCAGAGTTTCTTAAACCTTTCTTGATATTCTCTCACAGTTTCTACCTGCTGCAACTTATTAAATTCTTCTATCTCATCTTGGAGGCCAATTTCACCAATTCTCTTGCAAACTACTATACTGAATTCATCCTAATTCAATTGTCCTCTACCCATCTTTATACTACTATACCATACCTCAACCTTGTCCATTTGCACTACATCTATCCTTTGATTATCAAGAATCAGATAAATCAGGAAGTATTTTTGACACTTCCTCAACCATTCCCTTGGAGATTTTCCAGTGAACATGGGCAACTCAATTCTTGGTATTGCTGGCCATAGCCCTTTGGAAAACCTCTCTTGTCCTCCCATAAGTAAATCTCCTACTTCTTTTTGTTTGAAACTAGGAGTGGGCAATATAGGAGTTCTGTCAGCATTGGAATGCTCCTGATCCTCCCATCCAATATGTTTTTCCTGACTTTTCATCATTTTCATGAATGCTAAAATCTTAGCATCTATTGATGTCATATTGTCATCCACTTTCTTGTTGTTAGCTTCAATTTTCTCACCCACTAATTGCTAGGATTTCATCAAACACTCCAACAATTCTTGGATTATCAATTGTGTGTTCTCACACTTCTTAATTTGCTCTTCCAATGTCTTAAATATTGTGGATTCTGCCATGATCTCCTTCCACAAGCAAAGGATTTGACCTCTCTGATACCAAATTTGCCACTGGCAAGGGCCAAGCCTAGAAAATTTTTATTTAGGGTGAAATCAGAATCAAGAAAAAAGGTGTTTACAAAAGAAATGGAGCAAGAAAACGTTTACATCAATCTTCAACTACCTCAACTAACACCTCTTTCTTTTATTTATGCATTTCACGTTTTAATCTTGTCCATTGTTTTCTAACCGATTTAACTTTGACCGTCTGATTTTTTTAATTGTCCACCACATTTTATTAAATCATTACTGAAATGATGTTGTAAATGGTTTATTGGACAAGAATTGCGTCCTTGGCCCATTCTTCAACTTCCATCCCAGGCCCTTCAATTTATTAATCCAATCCAATTTCTGGCCCAAATCTTTTTTCCGTAACAACTAGCTACCCTGAATGAAGAAGAAAAAATAAAATTGTAAAGAAAATAAGTTGGTGGATAACAGTTGTGTCACAGAAAGGGAAGGAGGAAAAAAACGTCCGTTATCATATAGTTTTGCACAATTTAATATAAAAAAAACGTCCGTTATCATATGATACTTAATATATTTAATCATTAACTTGCACAATTTATAAATAGTTTATTTCAATTATATTTCTAATTATTTAAATCACGTCATATTTTAACATTTTGTAGTTAATGAGTAATTTTATCTATTCATAATATACTTTTGATAACTAATAAAAATTAGTGTGCATTGTGAAAATAACAAAGTTGGATGTGATAAAATACGAAATAAAATTTTTAGAAAACGTTTTGTGAAAAAATAAAAGTTTAGAGTGCATGGTTGCTTATAATTTATTCTTTTTATTTCAGTTTCTTTCACTACCCTTTACTAAATGCATTAAGTTGTGTGGTTTAATTACATTACAATGACTAATTAGAATTAAAATTATAAATTAAATGACCAAATTAAAACTTTGTGAATGTGAGAGACCAAATCCATTCAAGATTCCAAGTTAAAGGACGAATTATGTTATTTACCAGAATTTTTTATTTGCTTGAAATTTTTTTATTAGAAAAGTGATGAGAAAAGTTGAGAAGTACACGAATAAAAAAGGATTGGAATTTGAATTCCCTTTGTTTAAATTTGAACAAGACTAAAAACCCTTAATATCACTATATATGAGTTTGATTCTCAATCTTCTTTTGCTTGTTAAAGGAAAATTACAACTTTATGAAGTCATATTTAAAAGGGGTCGAGTCCAGACACGTCTATCAGGCTTGCCAGGAAATTATGGCAGATCATGATTGAAACTTACAACATATGGCTATAATTTACATATTTGTAAAAATTATTCTCAAATCAATGATGAAGAAGGCACGCCAAATGTCAAACGATCAGGTCGCCAAATCAAAGCAGCAATATCTAGATCTTCCACTCATTCAAATTCAATGAATCAGATCAAAAATAAATCCTAAGAAATCAACATCGGATTCGGTAAATAAATACTGGATAGAACCAAGATCTTGCATATATGTTTTGCATCATTTATAAAAATTTATAGTTTCCTTCATCTCTTTTGCATTCTTTGGAATGTTCATTAAGATTAGCCATGTGAAGCTACCACATGTATTAGTCAATTCATCTTTATTAATATGAAATTTTCATATACACAAAACTAAACTCAAATTAGTCCCATGTGATTTCTGATGAAAAAAGAAAAAACAAAGGATATTATCAGACTAACCTTGACCTAATTACTCATCTATTGTTCATCCCTAAAGATGTTAATTAATTGGATAATGTGAAAACCAGTAGTAATTATTTAATTTTGAGTCTATCACGTAACACCTTGATCCTGGCACATTGTCACATGCTTGTTGAAATTTTGGTCCTTCTGACTTTCTTCTATTCTTGGTACAATTAAAGTGCAAGCAAGGATTAATTATTTTACTATTTATTTTATTTTTTCAACAGGTCACTCTATACATTATATTTTGACCTCAACAATGTACATAATCCGTACGTAGAATCATCACTCTGGAATATTTTCATTTAAATTCAAGTGGAAAATAGGATTAAAGTGGGATAGGTAGGTTATAACTTGTACACCATTTTTTGGTTGCAATGATTTTTTACAAAGTAGTAGCTACTGAGAAGGGACTAATCTGTATTTAAGAATTGATGGAGAATGAACGGTTCATATCCCATTAAACTCTTGCTCCATGGTTTGAAGACTAGCGCAAAGGAAACTTCTTCAATTTTTCACAATTTTAAATTACAACTACTAAACATAGTCTAAGATCCTCTCCGGAGTTTTTTTTTTTTTTTTTAAATTTTTGAGAGAAATGAGATAAGATTCAAACCTATAATTTTAATAAGATTGATGTGCTTTAACATGCACTAATGTTAAACTATATTATTTAAAATTTTAGTCAAATAATATCGTTTTAACAAGATGAGACATTATTAGTAAAAAGTAGTAGGCAGAAACTATTCTTTACATGGAATATTGTGGTTTCTTCTTCTAGTTAAGACCATCTTCTTATCCCCAAATCAAGAGAAAAGTAGTACAAATTCTTATACATCTTAATTAGGTTGGCAAAGTCTTTGATGTACATGGGGTAAGATTATTATGTCAGACAACTTCTCGAGCAGTACAAGAGGAACCAAACATATGCTATCCGGGCACGTTCGCGATAATGCACACAGAAGCATTCATCAATTAATTGTGCTAAAAGACGTGGAAGAACTTACATCCATGAAAGCATGTTGCTTGTTTTGAGGGCACCTTGTTTCTTGCAATTTTAGTTTGCAAGCTTTTTTTCTACAGATAGCATGTGAGTAATTTGACCCCTACGCAACCCAATGGTCATAGCTTGACGGGGGAATAGTATTCAAACAATATTCTAAACAATGCTCATGTATAATGGTAACTGCTGATTTATTCAATTTGATAAGTATTAATATTTACATACATAAATATTTGTTGGATATAAAACTAAGCTCATCATTTCAAAGAATTTTAGGGGGTGTTATCACATCTTAGGCGTGTTTCGGTGTACGTACAACTAAGGGACAAGGAAGCTGAAATATTATACAGTTGGATAAGGAATGAGATTACGCCTGGCTGTCAATTTGCATAGTTTTGGAAATTAGCAAGAAAGTCGTACATATTTGGAAAGAAATTCATATAACCACAACACCGAGTAGGTTAGAGGGTGCATTATAATATTGCCCCACTAGGACTTGTGCTAAAAGCCAATCAAATAAAATTGAGTTTCCTGTAAATTAAGGTCAGAGCATTCGACTAGTTGTGTTATTTATTTTGAGTTTGTTACTCCCTTTTAAATTAAAATTTAATTGAACTTGATATGATAATACGGATCTCAAATAACAAGGATTCCGCATTTACCTTTTTCTTGTGCAATTAAGGAGCAGAGTTCCCATCTGACTCATCAATTAGACTCTTACTTGAAGATAAATTATAGAAAAAAGAGCACTTTATAGTTGCAAAAAAACAAGCCCTATTTGGTTTGATTTCATTAAAAGGACCAATTAGAATTGAAATTGTAAGTGAAAGGATGAAATTAAAATTTTTTACATATGAGGGATTAAATAAAACTAAGGTTCTAAGTTGAGGGATTAATTGTACCATTTACTTTAAGTTAGGATAAATGATATCAAATGATAGAAAGAGGGGTTGTAAGGATAAATGATATCGAATAAGAGAAATTGTAACTAGAAAATCACAAGTTTAACATTTTCTAGTTATAAAAGTAAAAAATGAAAAATGAAAAAAAAATCATATAACATTTCTTGATGTACATATGGTGGTTCAAGAATGAAATGATAATGTCGTATTTTTCAATATCTTCCTATTTTGTAAATAAAATAGTTTGGATTGCATTTTGCTGATCTCTTGTGCCAATAGGGTGCTTTAAGCTTTTATTAATTAATAGTATCTTTTATTTTTGTCGAATGGATCGATCGGATAAGTTTGGTAGCAATGTGGAAGTTGGATTACATTTGATTTGATACCTCCAAAAGGGTACCAAAAGGAGAAAAGAAAAAGTTAATAGCCACTTAGGTGATGAAGGATGGAAACAGTCGCCAGATTTTGTACCGACAAATTAAAGAAATTAAGGAAAAGAAGTGCGTGCACATCAAGAAAAGCTAAGCTCCTCCATCTCTGGAGTTGATTACTGCATGCTGGCTGTTTTGGAACTCATGTGGACTGGCAATAGTGCACATTTACCTAAACTACTACAACTTTGGCAAATTCCCACACACGACCCAAAAAATGATGTCTCGCCGTAATTTGGTCAGCCGTTGCCGCAAAATAATTGAAACCAACATTTTAACGAGTACCCATGAGTACCTGCGGAATTGACTTTCTTTTTAGGCTTAATCCCATCTTAACCTAAACTAATCATATATAAGTTCACAATGGTTTTTGTTGAACGTTTAACGTTATGAATTTGTCTGTAAGAGAAAATACCTACTATGAATACTGGCGGACTTGGCTTTCTTTTTAGGCTCAATCTCATCTTAACCTAAACTAATCATATATAAGTTCACAATGGTTTTTGTTGAACGCTTAACGTTATGAATTTGTCTGTAAGAGAAAATACCTACTATGAATACTGGCGGACTTGGCTTTCTCTTTAGGCCTAATCCCATCTTACTAGAAGCTAATGTCATGGATGATTTCACAAGGTTTTTTGTTGAGTTGCTTGAGAGGGATTTTGGCCGCGAGCCAAAGTGTTGCTAATGTCATGGTCATTTCATTCATTGAAAAGGACAACAGGAAAAAATTATTTAAATCAAGTAAGCCATTCTTGACTATATGTGAACTTTATACATGTGAGACCTAAATTAGAAGTCTACATATGTGCGTACATTAGTTCGCGTCTCAATATATAATATGGCTTAGGTTTCTTTGAGAGAACGAGTATTTTTTTTATTTAATTAATGACGAGAAAGAAGAGCAATCAATGGATTTCTTGTCCCCATGCACAATATATTATACTTACTGTCATCTCTTTGGTTTGTTTCTTTATTCATTTATTTCCTCACTTCCCCAAAAATCTAGAAATCATGTATGCATTATCTTTTGAGCATAGGACTTACTGCGTTTGGATTGCATGAAGCCACTGCATCATAAAATTGAATTAACAGAGAAAATGATGGTTTTAATTTTGTCATTTGTGAATATCAAACCTACTTTTATCAGTATACAGAAAATAAGGAGTTCAACTAGGTTATTTAAAAGACTAAAAACTTAGCACCTAATTATTTTATATTCACCCTCCTTTTTTAATAAAAAAAACTAGTATACGGATTTCCCATGTAACTGATGAGATGCATAATGTGATGATACTTCAATTTTCTTGCGGCTTTAATTGGAGGAAGCCCCACCATGTGGGCAAGGAATATTTCTTCAATTAAATTATTAGATAACTAATTAAATAGTCATTTCTCTTTCCCCAATTTTTATTAGCTTACAGAGAACCCATTTCACATTATTTTCTAACCGCTTCTCATCATGTGATAAGTTATTCAGCCAATAATTCTTCTTCTTTTGTTTCTTCATTTTCTCCTCTTTTGTGTATCCCAATAATACAGTTTTATTAGTTTGTTAGACTGTCACAATCCCCGAAAAAAATCATTCAAACCCCTATATATACCGCCCAATTCTCCATTTCAAATTCATCATCCCTCCCTGTCTTCAACTCTCGCCCACACAATTAACGTTAAGAAGATTAATGGCAACAAAAATGAGATTTCTTGCAATCCCAATATTTATCTTGATCACTTTCTTCCACTTAGCATTAGCAAAAGGAGCAGCAGTGTACAGTGTGCAAAATTTTGGAGCAAGATCCGACGGTAAAAGTGATTGCACTCACTCATTTCTTAGTGCATGGGCTGCCGCCTGTGCATCAGTGCAGCCTGCGACAATATATGTTCCCCCTGGTAGATATTTAATTGGTAGTGCATCATTTTTGGGTCTAACTTGCAAGAATAGTGGCATTACAATGAGGATCGACGGAACCCTTGTTGCTCCATCGGATTACAATGTTCTCGGTCGCACCGGTAACTGGATTAAGTTTGAAAGAACGGATGGACTTTCAATCTATGGAGGAACCCTTGATGGCCAAGGTGCTGGTCTTTGGGGTTGCAAAAACCAAGGCAAGAATTGCCCCAAGGGAACAACGGTTGGTTGAAATTAATTAAAGCCCTCCATTTTTTCATTTTTAATTCTCCATTTTGACCGATCGTGTTCTCTATGAAACTAAAAGAACGTGGATGAGCTGATTAAGCATGTTCTAATTAATTCACTACTGTTTCATGAACTGCAAATACTTTATTTTCTCAATCAAAAATTAATGTCTCATCAAGTTTTTTTTTTTTTGAACAGTCTTTGGGAATCTACAATTCGAATAATGTCCTAGTGAGTGGATTGACTTCATTAAACAGCCAATTTTTCCACATCATTGTTGTTGGCTGTAACAATATCAATTTACTAGGAATGACAATTTCAGCTCCAGCTAACAGCCTGAATACCGATGGAGTTCATGTCCAGTCATCATCGGGAGTCACAATAAAGAATTCCCACATTGGCACCGGTGATGATTGTATCTCTCTTGGTCCAGGATGCTCTAATGTTTGGTGTGAGAACATCGATTGTGGCCCTGGCCATGGAATAAGGTAAAATAGAATTATCAGCCAGATTGATCAACGCTGCCTATTAATCTTCTCTTACGTGTTTTATCATTCGCTTATATTTGTTAAATTTTGTGCCTGTATCAGCATTGGGAGTTTGGGATTAAGTATGCAGGAACCAGGTGTCCAAAATGTGACGGTAAAAACTGTTACATTTACTGGAACCGAAAATGGCGTTAGGATAAAGACATGGGCAAGAGCAAGTAATGGATTCGTCCGGGGAGTCATAGTTCAGCATGCAACAATGGTTAATGTCCAAAACCCCATCATCATCGACCAAAATTATTGCCCCAGTGGGGGGAGATGCCCCGGCCAAGTACGTATATATGTTGATACAAATTACAAAATCGGATTATTTTTATTTTATATTCAATTAACTAAGTTGATTGAATTAACTAATGACAGGCCTCTGGGGTGAGGATTAACGACGTGACATACCAAGATGTACATGGAACATCGGCAACCCAAGTGGCTGTGAACTTTGATTGTAGTAAGCAGTATCCATGCACTGGTATAATACTTGAAGATGTGAATCTTTCCTTCGAAGATCAGCCAGCCACGGCTTCATGTGCTAATGCGGGTGGATCCTCAGCAGGTCTAGTTGATCCCAGAAGCTGCTTATATTAGAAAATCAGATGAAATAATAAGTGCACAACTAATACATATATAATTATGTTTAATTCTCTTTAATTTTGATGTGAGGAAATTTAGAACAACAGTGAAAATTATGTAACAAAAAATTCTTGCTTGAGCCTGTGGCTTGGATTGGATGGTCTGGTTGAGCCTGGACTTGTGAGAAACATTATATATTATATATTAATGTTAATATTAAAGGAAACTAGCTCTGTTGTTCATATGTTCTCTCAGTCAATTAATTTATTCCTAATCTTCCGCTATATTTTACTTGCTAGTTGTGTGAATGATGGGACTGGTGTCCAATTAAATGATCGCGAGATCCCAAGCTTCGTTTCCTCTTTTTAATTTGTTTAAAACATTAAAAAATTGAAGAAAGGAATAAAAAAGAAAGAAGCAAATTAATTTCTAAGGGTAATTAAGGTTAATAATCCCTTAACTTTGATGTCAAATTCGATTTCAACCACTAGATTGAAAATGTTTTTGTCATGTCATCAAGGATGCCAATCAACTTCAATTAATCTCCTTTCTAAAAGAAACTAAAAAATCTCCCAACTAAAAGGTCAAACCATATGTTTTCAAATGAAAAGTGGAGAGCAAGGGATGAAAAAGAAAAAGAAAAAAAGAACGTTTGTGCAAATATGTTGACTTAATAGTTTTTAAAAGCTAAGTTAATAGTTCGTGTTGCTTCATTGGGATGATGCGGCAGAGCAGAACTGCCCAATTAAGGACAAAAACACTGACATTGTGTGTCATATTCAATATCCCTTCAGCAAAGCTAAAAGATAAGCTAAAACACGTGCCATAACTAATGCATGATAACCCATTCCATAACTGGAAATAGACTCAATTAAAAAAAAGGTCAGTGAGAAACTCTCAACGAGAGGAGGTGGAGGAGACGGATTTCCATTTTTTGGGATTTTATAAGAATGGTTACACTCACCGACTAGTATTCTTCCATAAAGAAATCATCGCAAATTAAACCTTTTTTTTTCCCTTTTTAATGAGAAAGGCCGTAACCTACTTATTTTATTGATAAAATGGAAGGAGTGCATATTACAACATTACAAAGAAATCATTCGGAAACTTCAGATACCATTCTGATCTAAATTAATAGCACCTCTATCTCCTGTAGGAAGATTAGAAAAGTTTTAAAATGTAGAAAAAGCTCTAGAATGTTAACAACGATTCGCTAAACCATATGTAAATTGATTTGTTTCTCTAAAGAAATAATTAAACCCTACAAATTCCGGCTGATGAAGATATACAAATTTTAGTTCATTTCACATTTTCCAAAGGATAAACATTTTGGATTTTAGATTGGAAATCGAAAAGGAAGAACTGAAAGACAATAGGAGTGTGAGAAAATAGACAATATGAGTGAATAAGGGTTCGAGATGCATAAGCTTTCGTAAGAGAATTTATAAGTTGATCAGTGTATGTAATCATTTGTTATGTCCTACAAGCATAAAAGTGCGGGAAACACAAAAAGCTTCGTCCAATAAAATAGAAAATATTGGCAAACGAGAGCTTTCGTAAAAGAATTTATAAGTTGATCAATTTATGTACAAGAAAAACTCGAAAGAGTTGATGATATGCATGACCATGAACAGGGTGAAAATCAATAGAATACATACTTCGTGCAAGAATGATATGCAAAATTGACAGATAGATAAGTGGTCACAATATTGTTACAATAAATTATTGGAGAATAAGAAATAAAGACTCCAGACTCACAGAGCAAGTTTGTAATCCAATTGACTTGAAGTATGTATGGAGGAGAAGTCATATGTTAGATAGTTGTTGATCAATAAAAGTTAAGAGAGTTTTATATTTATTTTTATTTTTTTTGTCAAGCCAAGAAGGCATAGTTTATTATTAGAAAGTTGGAAAAAGAAATAATTACAAAGTAGGAGTCAATAAATAACAAACCTACTCGGTGTACAAACCAACTGAAAATAGAAAAGTAACAAAAACACACACTTATTACTCAATGAACTCCTACAGGTCAGTGAGAAACTCTCAACGAGAGGAGAAGGAGGAGACGGATTTCCATTTTTTGGGATTTTATAAGAATGGTTACACTCACCGACTAGTATTCTTCCATAAAGAAAGCATCGCAAATTAAACTTTTTTTTTCCCTTTTTAATGAGAAAGGCCGTAACCTACTTATTTTATTGATAAAATGGAAGCAGTGCATATTACAACATTACAAAGAAATCATTCGGAAACTATGGATACTATTCTGATCTAAATTAATAGTACCTCTATCTCCTGTAGGAAGATTAGAAAAGTTTTAAAATGTAGAAAAAGCTCTAGAATGTTAACAACGATTCACTAAACCATATGTAAATTGATTTGTTTCTCTAAAGAAATAATTAAACCCTAAAAATTCCGACTGATGAAGATATAAAAATTTTAGTTCATTTCACATTTTCCAAAGGATAAACATTTTGAATTTTAGATTGGAAATCGAAAAGGAAGAACTAAAAGACAATAGAAGTGTAAGAAAATAGACGATATACTACTTGATTGTACAAAATAATAAAATAATAAAATAATAAAATTTATGACATCAATCACTAATAATCACCAATTGATAAATATCAATCAAATCATATTGAAAGTATAATTGAACTACTATGACCATCGCTTGCACCTGTATTTCAAAACTGGATACTTATCAAATAAATAAGAAAATTTAGAAGAATCCCTCCTTTGGAGTTCCTTGAGACTCCATCTCCTTTTGGATTAGGATTTATTTAGAGCAACTATTGGTATTGAGTTTGAGAAATATCAAAATGAAATACCCAAAAACTTAATTTTACTTAATTAATGGGGTAAATATTAAATATGTTATACTTAAAAGGGTTGCTTATGAAAAAAAAGGAGAGAAAATAATATATGTAATTAGGCAGAAAACCATCATACAATGTATTTCTAACTTTTTCGATTGTCAACGAACAAAGACAAAAACAACTATACTAACAAATTAGGAAGGCAATGAAGAAACAAAATCTAAATAACAGAGACAAAATATAGATAATTATGATTTCTAACTTTGGGACTGATTTTTTTTTTTTGGATCAAATAGAATTGTTAAGTTGAATCTTTGTAACACAATTAAATAAATTTAGTGATTGAATTGTTTGGGACAGAATTTGTTATGGAAATCATAAGGATTGGGATGATTGCATGTGAAAGAAATAAAGGAAGTGGTGTGTCGTTAAACTATCAAAAATACATTCCAACTCTCAAACCTTCCAAAGTATAGCGTGAGTCGGGTTGTCTCCTCAGAGAATAGTGGATTTATCTCTCAACAAAATAATTTGGGGGTTGTTTGAGGACAATACTAAAAATGCAAAAATGCAAAATAACAAATTAAGACTAAATATATTAATTAATGTAGAATTTAAAATAGTAAAATTCAATAATTAACAAGCTCTAGTTAAAGGAATAATTTCAGGATTAGTTCATTTAATTCGTCATTGACAAAAGGTTAATCTCATAGATCCACAAATAAATTGGTTATAGTCACTTAGTACCACCAAGCAACCAATTTCTCCTTATTTTGTTGGCAATTAAGAGACCCTCATTAATTACTTCTCTTGTTGGTAAATAATCTCGGTACCATAGAATTCAATTTACCCAAAGCATTAAGATTTAGAGAAACCCAATTCTACCAAGCATACTCATACCATGGTTGTTTTAATTAGATTGTTTATCCCTTGACAAAATTGAATCACTTACCAAGTAATAATCATGTCAATTGCTACTTCACTAAAACAATCAAACCTTGATGTTCTAGTTAACAATAGATTATATTGTAAATCAAATAATGGTACCAATTATCTAATTCAACAACACAATCATAAATAATAAATTGCAGGAAATAAACAAATACCCATGAATTCATAAGAACATTAAAAACAATAAGCCTCACAATTATTGTAGAACCATCCTTCAATTATCCTTCAACTAGAAGATGAATTTAGTTGCTAGACATGATTGATGAAAAACAAAGTAAAAAGGAGAAAAAGAAAGAATGAAAGAAGATTAGGAGAAGAAGAAGATCTCTTGTGGCGACTGCTCTTGTGTTCCTCTTATATTTTTCTTGTTGGGCCTCTAGGGTTTGCTTTTAAAGCCCAGGAGATTGCTTTTAAAGCCCAGGAGATTGCCTAAAATTTGCTCAGACTTCAGTGCCTTAGTAGTGCCCACGCCTAAGTACTGATGGTCTTCTGGTTTTTGCTCCACCAAATTCAGCTTTTAAACACATTTTTCTTCAAACACCTACTTTCAACATCTACAACACATAAAATAACCAAATCCATTAAATTCATCATAAAATTAACCAAATATTATGGAAATCATTAATAAAAGATATATATAAATTAAACTCTATCAAATCCCCCACACTTAGATCAAAGCTTGTCCTCAAGCTTTCAATAGCTCACTTATTAAATCTCCTCAAAATTCTCTTTTCTGTTCAACTCGACTATCCATAACTTAGATTCTCAATTTCTCACGTCTTCAAGAAATAAATCAAGATACAAACAGAAAATAACAATCATAAACAAACTTTATCCACCAACACGAGTGAATGATCATTCTAACAAATCCTTGAATTCCAGATGTATTATGATTTCAAGACCCTCTCATCAGAATACACTCCATACGCTTTATTAGAATACACTCAAAGTGTTTGGGGTATACATATCACTCTAGTCAACTCATAGAAAGATATTTATCATAAGCTTGCCAAGAAATCACACCTCCACCAATAAGTATTGAATTAAACATATACATCCAAGGGTCTTTAAAACAGGGTGTGATGGGGCTTAGGCAGGGTATGATAAAAAGGAAGTTATGGTTAGTGAAATCAAAGGAAATAATTGAAAGACACTGACATGTCATGATCAACTCATAAATTTTTATGGAAATTCCAAGCAAAAGGGCAAAGCATTATACTCTGTAAAAGTTCTTCTCTCCTTATTTTATTTTATTTTATTTGTTTCTCTTTTTCTATTTTTTTCTTTTTTTTGACATATATTTTGGAGAGAGGTACATTGAGCACAACTAGGCAACATTTTCAACAATGCCCAGCTTCCTATCAAACATTTATTCCATGACAACAATTTCAACCATTCCTTTGATTTAGGGTCCATAAGAGGGAAATCAACAAAAGGGTTTAAAATGGTTTGTATGGTGGTGAATAAACAAAGAATAAGTTTAAGGCTCAAAAGTGGCTTCTAAGGGTATCAATTAAGGGAGGCTATCAAGAGAAAGCTAAAATTGGTGAAACAAAAATGCCATTGCCATCTATATATATCTAATTCAAAAAAAAATGTGATCTTAGCATGCATAACTAGGCAAGTTCTAGAAAAGTCCAACTATGAATGACAATCACACAACCAGGAAAAATAGAGCATGATATGTGGAATGCTCATAGGCTCAAAAGCTCACAACTAGTTCACGTGCTTAAGCATCTTTCATTCAAGTCAAATATCAAGAATAATCACTCCTCATGTGGTATTAAAATTCATCTACTCATGCTTATCTCTATTGTATCAAAATTTATTTCACTGAGGCATGAGGCATTCAAATCTATTCATGTCAATATAAGTATCAGTGGAACCATTTTGCAAAGAATTAACAAATGAGATTAAATCAGGCTTTGATGTTGACAAAATCAATTAAAGAAAAGAATTGCAGCAAATTTTCATCAAATATTCACAAGGACCAGCAAAAGCAAAATAAATCAAACCCTCCCCCACACTTAAAGTCAACAAGGTCCTCATTTTTGTTAGAAATGGAAAATAGGAAGTAGAAATACTTCCCTGGTGAAGATGAGAAGGGACGGAATGACTGTGGAGCAACGTGAAGATCTGACAGCATAAGCGACCCAATTGGCGTACTGCATCCGACATGGAAACACAAGTGAACCGGCGCAAAAGATGCAGCGGTCCGCTCTTGTGGTGAAAAAACCATAGCGAGCAGGCGGAGCGGTGGACTTCGTGATTGTAAATTTGGCGATGGGCAATGAATTAGATAGAACATGGTTAGGGTCTCCGGTCATTTGGCAAAACCAATTTTGTTGGTTTCCTTTGCCTTTGCGAGGATTGAGGTATGGGTTGCCTTTGCGAACTTGGCCATGAACAGCGACAATTGTCTAATTTGGATTTAGGGAAAGAGGGTGGCGCTGTCTCTTCTTGGGATGGAGAAAATGCCACAACACCGGGGGTGAGAGGAAGGCGTGAGCAGTGAAACAGCGGTGCTTGTCTGGCGAAGGCAAGAACACGTCAATGGTGGTGGAGAGAAAGCTGTGAGGTGGAGAAGAAAGATAAGGCTACGATTTGATAAAGAATTAGAGAAAAGAATTTAGTTTGTTAAAAACCCTTATTGAATTTTTTTTTCTTTTTCTCTTTTTTTTTTTTTGTTTTTGTTAGCAAATTCATGAAAGAAAAACAGAAGACTAAATAAGATAAAGCGTGGGCACGCCTAAGGAGAAGAAGTCTTTGGGTTGAAAATCCAGAAGACTATAGATGTTAAGGCGTGAGCACGCCTAAGAAGGTAAAGTCTTCTGTTTTTTTTTTAAACACATAAAACCTTCACTAAAAAAATAATTAAAATCATTAGTTATATAAAGAAAAGAAAGAAAAGAAAGAAAGATTGGGTTGTCTCCCAATAAGCGCAATTATTTATAGTCGTTATGCTCGACTTCCTCTATCTCTCAAGTTATTAAATTTTTACAAGTTGCTTGGACCATACCGGCATTTTCTTTAGAGCCTGCAAAATAGAAGGGGGAATTCTCTCATCAGAAACTAGCAATGGTAAAAATGAATTTTCAAACCTGTTAGGTACTTCTAGTAATGAGTGCAACGACATTATTGCTTCTTGAATCTCCTCATTACTCTCCAGTGTCACATCACTATCCATGTTCCCCTTTTGCAACACAAAGTCTAATTCATCTTTCACAAAATTCTGCTCAAAATTAGCTTGTACAATAGAGTCAACAATTCCAACATGACAAACAGATTCAGTATCCATTAGATATTTCATTGCTTCCATAATGTTAAATGTAGCTATTTCACCATCAAACTCAAGAAACAATGTATCCTTATGCATATCTATCTTAGTTCGTGCAGTGCTCATGAATGGTCGACCCAATAAAATAATACCATAATTTGTAGAATGATCATCATCCATGTCAACAATGTAAAAATCAGCGGGGAAAATAAAGTCATGTACCCTAATTAAGACATCTTCAACAAGACCTTCAGGATAAATATTGGACCTATCAGCTAATTGAATTATCACCTTTATTTCTTTTAAAGGTCCTAAATTAAGATATCTAAAAACTAACAAAGGCATAACATTCACTACAAGAAAAACCCCCCTTTAGTGACGGAATTTCTAGTGACGAAAAAAAATATCGTCACTAAATATCACCTTTAGTGACCAAAACTTTTATCGTCACTAATTTTTTGTCTACTCCCAATTTTTAGTGACGAATCACAAAAAGTCGTCACTAAAGAGTGTGGCGGGAAACTTTCCCGCTAAAATAGTCGTAATTAGTGATGAGAATTCAGTGACGACATTCATTATCGTCACTAAAATAATCATTGTGACGAAATTTTATCATCACTAAGTTTTAATACCTTTTAATGACGATATCTTTTTCATCACTAATGGGAATATGTTTTAGTGACGCAATTGTTTCGTCACTAATTGTTTTTTTTTTTCAAACCAAACTGATTGTATTAAAGTGGAAATCCCCAATTAACACATTACATTAGTGTCCATAAAAATACTAGGTTTAAATAGACGTGCGATAACACAAAGTACCTAACCTTAGTAAGGATTGGTTAAGGCCTAAACCTACTACTGATATATGATTTTTAATTAAATTCTTGATTATATGTATATGTGTGAAATATCAGTAATTAAAAAATATAAATTTTTTAGTGCATTATAAATATAATTTTTTGGTGCAAAAGAAAATTTAATTAGTAGGTTATGTGACAATGAAAAAGAAAATAGTTGTAATCTATTAATTCATTTTTTTTATACATAGGGTTGAAGTGTGTAATATTATTACATATGGAGATAGAAAAAATTTATTTTAGTGTATAATAAAACATAATATTATAAATTTGATGAAAAAATATATGTGTTAAGCTAATTAATTTGGGATAGAGTAGATAAAATGTTTTGGGCTAAATTACTTGGGCCACAACTTATAAAGGATTGGGCTTGTTTTGGGCTAAATTTCTTGGGCCACAACTTATATAAGGATTGAGCTTGTTTTGGGCTAAATTACTTGGGCCACAATTGATATAAGGATTGGCCTTAATTTTTGTTTACTTAAGAATTTGGCTATGTAATTTACTTATTGGGCTGAAGTTAACTTTTGAAAAATATAATTCTTAATTTTTAATAATTGTACTAAAACACCCAAATATATATGCATTTGCCAACATTAGTTGACGTACGAATAAAGTATTTGTTTGTAGATACACTATCAACTTGAGAATTTACGCATATATATGAATTTGACTACATTATATGAATTTGCACATATAAGTTTAATCATTTGTAAATATATATTTTTGTTAGTAGTAATAAGCACCACAAGAACGAATTAGTTTACTAGTTTGACGTACAAACTGGGTTTAATAATATTATTAATTATGTTTGTTGTATTCATAGTTTATAACTAATAAGATGTTTTACTAAATTAGCCATTTTTAACAGATGGAGAGAGAAGGAGAAAATGTAAAATATTTTCACTATTTTAATTAAATTTGGCTTAAACCACAAAAAGCAAAGCCTGCACCTTAAGAACAATATTGCTCGCCATTTGACTAACAAGAAATGGCTCAAAATTGTATTTTAGTGTATAATATTATTAACTATGGAGATATAAAATATTTGCTTTGGTATACAAATCGAAATTGAAAAGTATAAATTTTAATATCAACATATGCATTGGGACATATATAGTTTCAAACTAATTATAGCCATTAATGTAATATAACAACACAAGATTTTCGGGGGTAATAAAAAACTATATATGTCCCAATGGCTATTTGTAACTTATACTACTTATATATGATTATTAATTAAATTCTTAATTATATGGATATATGTGAAATATCATTAATTAAAGAATAGAAATTTTTTTTGTTAGTGTGTTATAAAAATGAATTTTCTTGTTCAAAGGAAAATTTAAATAGTAAAATAGTCACAATAAAAATGAAAATAGTTACAATCTTTTAATTCATATTTTTGTACATATATAATTTCAGTGTATAATATTATTAAATATGGAGATATAAAATATTTATTTTAGTGTATAATAAAACTGAACATTGTAAATTTTAATAAAAATATATGTGTTAATCCAATTAACTTTGGATAGAGTATATAAAATATTTGGGCTAAATTCATTGGGCCAAAACTTATATAATGATTGGACTTATTTGGGTAAGGATAATGATTGGGCTATGTAAATTATTAATTGGGCTAAAGTTAACTTTTTAAATTTATAATTCTTAATTTCTAGTAATTACACTAAGACACCTCAATACATATGATTTTGCCTACATTATTTGATGTTAAGAATAGAGTATTTTTAGATACACTATCACCTACACATAATTGGATTTTTTTGACTAAGAATAATGATTGAACTAAGCATATTTTTCCTTATGCCAAATTCAGACATTTGTATTATAGCCGTGAATTTCTAATAATTGCACTAAGTATTATAGCTATGAATTTCTAATACTTGCACTAAGACACCCTAATAGATAAAATTTGTTCATATACTTGTACTTCAATCACCATACTATTAGCATTACAATACATTATTAAGTAGTATAATGCAAGAAACTAATAGAAGAAAAATAAATTTTTATACATAACTTTTTAAATTTATGTCTTTTAATTTTTAATAATTGTACTAAGACACCCTACTATATTTGAATTTGCCTACATTATTTTACTTCAAGCATAGAGGAGTTTTTTACATACACTATCAATTAATTATGATTGTATTTCTTTGGCTAAGAGTAATGATTGGATTAATCATATTTTTCTTTATGAAAAACTTAGATTACTTATTTTTCGCTCTTAAATTTTAAAAACTGTAGTAGGACACCCTAATAGTTATAATCTTTTAATTCATATCTTTCTAATAAAAGTATGGAGTCTTCAAGCATGGAGTCTTTTTTCAGATACACTATCAATTAATTATAATTGGATTTCTTTGGCTAAAAATAATGATTGGGCTAAATATATTCTTCATTATACCAAACTTAGCTTACTTATATTATAGCTCTTAATTTCTAATATTTGTACTGGGACATCCTAACATTTTTGTTTGTCCATATAATTGTAATTTAATCACATAGTCTTTTTGTATTACCATTAATACTAGTTGGCTTTTTTTGGTCAAGAATAACAATTGCACTAAGCATATTCTTTATTGAGCTGAGATTCATTAGCTTATTTATGTTATGGTTTTTAATTTAAAATAAATATACTAGAACACCTTCAAGTTTATGAATTGGCACGCATAAGTTTTGTTAGTATTAAAATAAACTATTGATTAATGGTAATCAAAAGTTTTGATATTTATTACGAACTATATTTCCTTATAAGAAAATTAGGAATAAAAATTATATAGTTTAAAACCAATTACAGCCACTAATGTACTATTATAACACAAGTAGTGATTAATATATATACATATATAGTTAGACGTATAATGTATAACAAAAGTAGTAAATACTTATACAGTTATATTCCTTTTGATCCAAAAAAGTAGTTCGATTTCACCAATGTACAACTTTTTATTTTTAGTCAACTAAATAGAAGTACAACTCATTTTATACCACTAATTTCCTCATTAAAAGGTATTACATGTCATACACCCTTTAGTGTAATCTATCTCATTAAGAGTATTTTGGATATTTTGTTGAAAAATCAGTTTTGACTTTTGAAACTCGGTTATGTTTTGAGCCAAAAACTTATGTAGAAACTGAGATTTTTTTTTTTAAGGATAGGGGGAGTATATATATATATATATATATATATATATATATATATATATATATATAGTTAGGACTAAAATCTATAGTATAAATAGTTAATACATATATATAGTAGTTATGTGGTTATGTAGTTATAATAAAAGTAATTATTACAAAGTATAATTACTTTTATTGCATATATACACATGCTTGTAATATACATAATTTTTTCAATCTCAACATGAAAATATAAATATTATTTTTTTGATAAATTACTTATAAAAAAATTCACTTTAGCATTATAACAACTAATTAGGATTTTAAAATTTAAAGGTTAGAAAAATTCAAATCAGAATTTTATTAAATCAACATAGTATTGTAAATTAAAAATTAAACAGTTTAAAAGTTAAAAAAATTAATTAATAATGAAATGAAAATTTTAAATGCTTAAACAAAAAAAACGAGGGAAAATAAATTTTGTTATGAGGGAAAGGCGGGATGTTAAAAAATTTGAGGCGCAAAATTTACAACATTTTCTGCCCAAATTTTACACTTAGACAAAATTTTACACTTAAACAAAATTTCAGTCTAGTGAAAATGAGACTTCACTCCCAAAGACTTCTCCTCCGCCTCCGCTCCGCCCGCCTGCTACAACATTCTCCGCCCTAACCCTTATTGCTCAATCGGCTAGCCAACCGCCCCCTCCAGTAGCAACTCTCTAAAGAAACGGAATTGGTGCTATTTGGTCGCCGGCCGTTCTCTTCTCTCCTCCGTTGTCCCCTCCGGCTCCTATCAGAACCACCAAAACTGCCGAGGTGGTACTCCGCTGTCCCCTCTGAAAGCCCACCGCAGTTGAGCTTGGGAAGTGAGAGCCCGCACTCCGCAGCCACCATCCGTGCCATCAACTTTTGGGTTTCTGTTTTTTTGAAATTTTTGGTAATTTTCTCGCATTGGTGCCTAAGTGCCAAAGCTGACTCTTTTTGTTTTTTCTTTTTGGACTTCAATTTTTGTAGAATTTTTTTTGCATTTTTTCAGCCTTGGTGGTTTCTGCATTTTTTGTTGTTCCGTGGCTGAAAATTGTGCTGCTGTTTCCATTAATTGTTGGTTGAAACTCTTGTTGGGCTATTTCGAATTTATGGGTTTATTGTTGTTCTTAAAGTGGATCTTTCGAATGTAATGGTGACCTTGTTTTTGTGGATTTTTTTTGCAATTTTTGAACTGTTTGTTTAGAATGAAATGGCGAGTGCCTTTTTTTTTTTTGTAATATTTTGACTGGTCTGGACAGTTTTTGTTTGGAATTTGTTCTGCAATTTTTGGACTGTTTCTTTAGAATGTAATGGTGACTGCGTTTTTATGGATTTTTTAAGCAACTTTTGGACTGTTTCCTATGAATTTAATGGCAGGTTTTTTTTTGGAATTTTTTTCTGGAATATTTAGTTTGGCCTTTTCCGTTGATTTTCTCGGATCGTTCTTCGGAATTTTACTGCATTTTCTTCGTTGTGTTCTTTATGCCTTTTGTACTTTTTCAAGGGAGCATATAGCAAACTGAAATATCTACTTAGTCATAGCATATAGCAAACTTGATGGAGATTGAGAAGGCATAAAGCATATGGAGAAGACCCCTGTTCTATGTCATCTTTTAGGATGTACGTTTTGGAAGACTTAAAAACATGAATGTAATGGTGATTGTGTTTTTCTGGAATTTTTTCTGCAATTGTTGGATTGTTTCCTTAGAATGTAATGGTGACTGCTTTTTTTTGGAATATTTTGACTGGTCTGGACTATTTTTTTCGTTTTTTGGAATTTGTTTTTGCAATTTTTAGACTGTTTCTTTAGAATGTAATGGTGACTGCATTTTTCTAGAATTTTTTTTGCAATTGTTGGATTGTTTCCTCAAAATGTAATGGCGACTTTTTTTTTTCTTTGACTTTGGGGTACTGATTCTGAAATTTGTGATTGAATGCTTATACCCCTTATGACTGTTTCTAGCTAATAGGCCTATAAATTAATTTTTCCAGACAACAGATGGAAGGCGAAATGCATATCGAGCCATTGTTCAAGCTCGGCCTCCTCATTTGAACAATATTTACCTAGCAACTCAAGTCATCTTATGTTGTTTATTGTGTTTCTCGTTTCTTTTTGGTACTATCAGTCATAATGGGACTGCGACTCCAAAGTTACACCATTGATTTGCTACCACCAAGCTACCCAGTGGTTGTGTAACTTGTTTTATTTCCCTGTTCTGACATGATTCTGCTGAATGTTTTTGAGACCTTTGTTATTGATTAATGTATATAAATGCATAACCTCATACTTGTGATACATACCTATACATGTTGACGTGCATTGAAAATGAAAGAACTACTGCCAATGTTTTCTTTTTGGTAAGGACTAATGTAGACCTTTATTCTACCGAGACCTGAACAACTTTTGAAAAGAACCCAACTTATGGGCAGGCTAGGTGGGAGGTCAAGAATATATGGACTTTGTCCGATCAAGCATTAGTTCCTGGTTCACTTTTTCATTTTCCAACTTGCTCGTTATGTCCTCTGCAGATTAGCAATTTCAATATCTCATGCAACTTAACACACCGCGAGTTGCGCTTATAATGATATTACACAGTGATACCGCATTCATTGTGTTAGTGGAATTGGTTTCACTTCTATTATTTAATTACTTTCCATTATGCAGAATCCAGTTTTCCCTTGGATCCTTTCAGACTATAGTTCAAGCACTTTAGATCTTGCCAACCCTTTTTCTTATCGTGACCTATCAAAGGTGAATTATTTTAACTTTTGCTCCTAGAGTCACCTAATTTTTTCCCTTCAACTAAAATATGATATTTTCTGTACTTGCAGCCCATTGGTGCATTAAATAGTGACCGTTTGAAGAAATTCCAAGGGAGATACTCCAGTTTTGACGATCCAATCATCCCCAAATTCCACTATGGTTCACACTATTCAAGTGCTGGAACGGTAGGCTTCTTAATATGTTGTTTACCATTTGTGACAGGGTCATGACAATCAATTGGGATAAGTAATTCATGTAATTGCTTTAGCCAAAACTAGTCTGTTAAATGACTTAATCTTACACTTTGTACTTGATTCTCTGATATATTCATTGATAATATATTGTAGATTTATTTTTGACTTGCTTAATCCTAGATGATATCATGATATTTATGTTTAAAGAACTGCTTGAGTAGAGATTTTTTATGGATGTAGTATACTCAGGCCCTTTTGTTGAGAATTGCCTGACCAAGTTGCAACTTGAATTTTGGATATAAAAGTTGGACTAAGTCCACTTTTATGTCCTTAAGGGCAGCCGCACAAGGAGGCAGCGGCCCTTTCATTCTTTACAAAGGAGGCAGCCGCCAAACTCTTCTTGTGGAAGCCAAAAGAAGACACAAGAGGGAGCAGCCAAATGGGGAAAAGAAATAGTTGGCAAGAAGAAAAACAGAGAAGGAAACCAGCACAAAAGAAAACTAAACCAGCCATCCTTCATTTATTTGACCTGGACAAAGAACAGTCGCCATTTACTCGGCCTGAACAACAATCAGCCGCCATTCATTTTCGCCCTGGAAACAACCTGCAAAGAAATAAAAGAAAGGATGAGCTTGCACAAAAGAAAACAAAGCTCAGCTGCAATTGGGAAACAAAACAAGAAGAATAGGCCAAAGGAAACAAAGGAAAACACTTGGGAAAAGACAAGCGGCGATACAAAGGAAACAAAAAATAGCCGTCCTTTATTTTCCTTGGAGATCGGCTATTCTTTTAATTTCCTGGAGGACAACAGTAATTATGGGAGACTCCTACAGCCGCATAAAAACCCAGCCACCCTTGGAACAAAAACAGCCGCAAGACAATAAAGCACAAGAGGAGACATTCGGTTGGCGAGGGACAACAAAGTAGGGGTGGCAATTTCGGGTTCACGGGTTACAAATTGCTCTTTAAATAGGTTAAGTAGGTCGACCTGTCAACCCGTCAGGTCGACCCAAACTCGACCCGTTTATTTTTCGAGTTAATTATATTCGACTTGATTTCAACCCGAATTTGTTAATTTTGTATTTTTGTGTCATGTCAATTTCGTGTTAGGTTCATGTCGTGTTATCGTGTCGTGTCGACCATTGCCGCCCCTACAACAAAGGCCATTGGACAAAGAAAAACATAGGCGCAGCCACACAACAAAAATCAACATCCGCATCATAAAAACAGGAGAGCAGCGGTCCTTTGATTTTTCTTATGTTTTCTTTTATCATGTTTAGCTAAATTTTTATTTTCCAATCAAGATTAATTGAGCTTTAAGGTTTTTTGTTGACTTAACTCCAGTTGCATTTGCAGAAACTGTGTTGTGCCTGTAATTGGCCTAAGGTTGCACCTTTGAGGTCTTGTCCAATGCCTTCCTATGTTGTTTATTAATTCATCTCATTTCGTCTCAAGCTATTCTTTTGTTCTCTGCAGGTTCTTGTGTAAATTTTGTATCTTTGAGTAGAAATCCTGACTCTATGCCTATGATCACATCTCTAGTCGTGTTAGAATAAAAGGAGCTTCATTGGTTGGTATTGAGCTTTCAATGCATTTCTTTCAATTCCAACATTGAGTTTTCAATGCCCTCGCTTAAGATGTTATGGTTACTCTTTTGAATTCTGCTCAAAAGGCTTTTCCACCAAAATACAATGACTGTGTGAAGCTCTACTTTTGTGAATTTTGCCTCAATTTCATGAAGCGCGAAGAACAGCTTCAGAGGCATATGGTGAGCTTGCCTTGAATACTTCCACTTAGCCACATTTTGTCTTTTTCATACCTTTTTCTTATTTGGAGACATCTTTGAACACATGTTTATTGTTCTAGTTTGGTCAAAGAAATGATCTCTTGTTACACAAGTTGTTTGTACCATTTCAATACTTGTAAATGTGTCTATAATAGTGGCTGACTAGTCATTCTTATTTGCTATTGTTGTGTCTAGTTCTATCTTTTTAAGACTGTTAGTTATCCTTTCCTTAGCTATTTATGGTTCATTGTAATGCTAAACATACATTAATTTACAATGCATCTTATCAAATAGAGCTATGATGTGGTTGAGCATGTTTTAATTTTTATGTTTTTTAATATATGTAGAGGAAATGTGATCTCAAGCATCCTCTTGGTGATGAAATATATCGATGCGTTACCTTGTCAATGTTTGAGGTATATTTTAATTGTTTTATCATCACTTTGTGCTGCCTATGATCTTTTTAGCTCATTGCTCGGAGGTTTTCCAATGTCTGACAAGGATTTGAGAAATTAGTCTTTTATCAATGTCCTTTGGATATTTAGACTTATTAGGATTAGATATACTTCTTCTTGTCTTTAAGTTTAAAGTTGGGTTATACTGTGAAACAGGTTGATGGGACAAAGAACAAGGTTTATGGATAGAATCTATGCTATCTTTCTAAATTGTTCCTTGACCATAAGATGATTAGAGAAACAATGAAAATATGATCTCTACATCGCATCTGCAGTATGGTTGGTTTGATGTTTGAAATGAGTAAATTACTTTTGTATTTTACAGGGGATGTTGCTTTTAGTATACTGAATAGTATCAATAGCGTGCAATGCCAAGCCTTGCAAAATTCTCTTGAAGATAATTTGCTGGAGGAAACTCAGATTTTTGTGTGTGACATCAACCCAAGTATGTTGAATGTTGGCAAGAAGTGAGCTCAAGAGAGGGGGAAAACAAAACTCATGTGAAGCAAACTGCATTTGGAAATCTTTTATTTAGAAAGGAAATGCTATTTAATATTCTTTATTACTTTCTTTACTGTGTACTGCTTTAAGTCTAGCTTTTCTTTGGCATAATCATTAGTGGTAATGTTCTTTTATCTCATAGGAGGAACCGGAGGGTGGTGCTGGATTCATGATTTAGTTCAATTATGAACCTCTATTGCACGGCCTTGTGGAGGAGTTTATTTCCCTAACCCTACCTGTTTTATTGTTTTTTTCCCTCACTCTTGAATAAAGGGGTGGATTGTGGGATGGTGATAGTTGATTGTTGTTTATGTCGTCTTTGTTTTAGGGCTCCCTTGCTAAGATGCACGTGAGGGGTTTAATGCTTTCCATGATGTGCAGAAAGAGTTAGATTTTATGTAATCTTGATGTTGATCAATAAATTTTACTTTTATATTTGTTTTTATTGGGTCAAGATTCTTCGCTCGCTTCTCTTTGGTTTTCTGCTTTCTTTTTCCTTTTTGTTGTAGGTTGCCCAAACTTTAAGACTTTGGTGGTATACCGCTTCTTGAAGATGTGGGGAGAATTGATAGTATTAATTGATTCCCTTCTTCCACCTCCCTCCTCCCAAAAAAAGACAGAAAAAAAACATGGACACACAAAAAAAAAAAGGCCTAGTTGTTCTATTTGATTTTCTAAAACAAGTTGGCTGTTTTTGGGAGGATGGTAGTTAATGGTTATATTATGTCTTCTTGTTTTGGGAACCCTTGTTTTGGTTTGGTTTCGGAAATAGGGTTTATGAATATTATCTTTGATTGGTCATATTGTATTATGTCATGTGAAAAGTTTCGTGGTCACTTTAGTTTTCTTTTGATTGGTTTAAAAGTATGATTTTTGATTTGTGGTTTTGTATTATGTCACGTGATAGATTGCATGGTCATTTCTGTTAAATGTGATGATTATCATTCATTACGATGAATTGTACTATGTCATGAGACGTATAGTTATGGGGTGTTGTTGCCGTAGCTAGTCATATTTGCAATTGGATTGAATTTACATTTAGTGCTTTTTCTTTTCTTATCACAGTGACGCATCCATCACCAGGTTGTGCCAAGCATTTACAGATTGTAGACATACTTTGGAATCAAATGGCCAGTTGGTTGCTGTTGTCAAGGTCTTAAAATAGCCTTTTGCCTATTTACTTTTAGAATGTTGTGAGAATTATGTGTACATTACTATTTTGTGGGGTGTAAGATGTTTGGATAATGTTTTATTCTCATGGATCAACTAGGATATTTAACTTTTATTTTCTTTTATGCTAGGAAAGTAAAATGTTGTTTTTTGCAATGCACAAGTTTATCTTTCGTGCCTTTCTTAATATGGGTTTTGAATGTTGAATGATTAGTAAGATTGCTTTCATTACATTTTTGATGTCGATGATGTTTGTATTTAAAGGATAAATGATGTCACGATCAATACCTTGATGTTATTAGTGATAAAATATTGAAATATACAATGTTATAGCTTCGGTTAAAATTGTCACTAATAACACTATTTAGCGACAATTTTTTTTCATCACTAATTTCATTTGTGAACGAATTTTTAGTGACGAGATTTTTCCGTCACTAATGCAAAAGGATGTCAAATTTTTCCGTCACAAAATTGCATTGGCCAATAAACTTTCTGTGACAAACTTAAAGTCGTCACTAACCATTTAGTGACAATAAAATTTTTGTGACAAACATAAAGTCGTCACTAACCATTTAGTGACGACAAAACATATCATCACTAGTTCGTCACGTAAAGAGTTGACCAAGGTTCTTTTAGTGACGACTTTTTTCCGCTACTAAACCGTCAATCGCCTAACCGATCAAATAGTTTCAGTGACGAAAATTTTTCGTCACTAAACGTGCTCAATTAGTGACGATTCTTAACTTTTAGAGACGACTTTTTTCCCCTCTTTGTGACGACTTTTTTCCGTCACTAATTTTTGTCACATCTTCAAGTCGTCACTAACGCCACTCATTTAGTGACGACTTTTTTGTTTTGGTCACTAAAACCCTTTAGTGACGGAGCATTAGTGACGACCTAGTGACGAACCATCTTTTCGACACTAACTGGTTTTTGTGACAAAAAAGCGAATTTTAGTGACGATATTCCAGTTGTCACTAAAGCCCATTTTTCTTGTAGTGATTTATGGACGCACCTAGATCAAGCATACTTTTTTTTATCTTATAATTGCCTATTATGCAAGGTATAGTGAACATACCCGGATCTTTGCACTTTTGAGGTAATTTTCTTTGAAGAACTGCCGAAACATTCTCACCAACCCTTATTTTCTCATTAGTCTTTAATTTATTCCGGTTGCTGCATTATCCTTTTAGAAATTTGGCATACTTCGATATTTTCTTAATTGCATCGATCAGTGGTATGTTGATCTTTACCCTTCGGAAAGTATCCAGGATCTCTTTCTCAGTGCCTTCTTTCTTCAACCTTGCTAACCTGCTAGGGAAAAGAGGAGCAATCTCAATTTTGGATTTGGATTCATGAATTTTACCACTTACCTCTTTGATTGGTGGTTGGAATTTTTCAATGTTCTCTTTCTCTTGTTTCTCTTTAGCTTCAACATCCACTTGTGGTGATGTATTTTGCAATTCTTTTCCACTTCTAAGAGTCATGGCACTAGCATTCTCTCGTGCGTTGATCACAACTTGTGCTAGGAGCTTCCCTTTATTTCCTTCAACATTACTTGAAGAAGCTACCATTTGAGATATCTGAGATTCTAAATTCTGAATACTTGCCCTCATTTCTTGTTAGGATCTTTGAAATTTCTGTTGAAGATATATCACCAAGTTAGACAAGGTTTTCAAATTATCCTCAAGAAACGCACCTTGATTGAATGTTGATGGTTGTCTCGCTTGATATGGTTGTTAAAACCCAGATGGCTTGGATGAATAACTCAAGTTTGGGTGATCCCTCCACCCCAGATTGTACGTGTTTAAGTACGGATCATATCTCATTTGGGATGGTCCTAGAAATCCCCCAACAGAATTCACAAATTCACATGTGTTTTCTTGGAGCGCCGGGCATGAATTGGTGGAATGCCTAGGAACAACACATATTCCACATGCTTTGACTTGTTGATTTTGGCCTAAAACCAACTTTTCAAGAAGAGCAGTTATAACCTCAAGTTTTCTATCAGAACTAGAAGTGCTCACCTCGTTTACTTTCATTGGGAGATTATCTTGCCGATTCCCAAATTGTTGTGCATTTGCTGCCATATTTGGTATCAGATTTCTTGCGTCAGTAGGAGTCTTGTTCACTAGAGCAGCTCCACTTGCAGCATCAATCATATTCCGGTCCATGATAGAAAGTCCTTTGTAGAAATATTGAATTAGCAACTGCTCAGGAATTTGGTGCTGCGGACAACTTGCACACATTTTTTAAATCTCTCCCAATACTCATAAAGAGTTTCACATGAGTTTGATGATTTCCACAAATGTCCTTTTTGATATTCGTGGCTCTTGAAGCAGGGAAAAACTTCTCTAAAAATTGCCGCCTAACTCATCCCATGTGGTGATTGAGCGTATGCGATAATATAACCAATCTTGGGCCTTGTCTGCCCAAGAAAATGGAAAAGCCCTTAACTTGATCTGCTCTTCGGATATCCCTTGTGATTTCATGGTGGAGCATACCACGTGAAATTCCTTTAGATGTTTGTGAGGGTCCTCATCTGTAAGGCCACGAAAAACTAGAAGTAAATGTATCAATCTAGATTTTAGTTCAAAAGCTACCTCAAGGTTAGGATATTGGATAGCAAGTGGTCATTGTGTTACGTCAGGAGCTGCTACCTCCCACAAAGTTCTTGTGCAACCATTGGTTCTTCTTCTTCACTCTTTTCTTCCTCAGAATCTCTTGAGGTCTCAGGCAAATCAGTTGTTAAATTGAAACTTGGAGAAGACACTTGACAAGCTCGTTCTCTAGCTTCCTTTCGTAATTGTTTGGCAGTCTTCTCAATCTTTGGGTTGTATTGAAGTTGGCTTGTACGAAAAGAACGAGGCATAAACTAGTACAAATGAAAGGAGATTAAAAGTGAAAGAAAATAAAGAAAATAAATAAATAAAAATAAAAATTCAGAGAAACAAATCACAAATGACACCACCCCCCGGCAACGGCGCCAAAATTTGGTGTGTCTTTAAACCACCAAAAATAAATGTACCCACAGCATTAAGATTTAGAGAAACCCAATTCTAACAAACATACTCATACCATGGTTGTTTTAATTAGATTGTTTATCCCTTGACACAATTGAATCACTTACCAAGTAATAATCATGTTAATTGCTCCTTCACTAAAACAATCAAACCTTGATGTTCTAGTTGGCAATAGATTATATTGCCAATCAAATAATGGTACCAATTATATAATTCAACAACACAATCATAAATAATAAATTGCAAGAATTAAACAAATACCCATGAATTCATAAGAACATTAAAAACAATAAGCCTCACAATTATTGTAGAACCATCCTTCAATTATCCTTCAACTAGAAGATGAATTTAGTTGCTAGACATGATTGATGAAAAACACAGTAAAGAGGAGAAAAGGAAAGAATGAAAGAAGAATAGGAGAAGAAGAAGATCTCTTGTGGCCGCTATTGTGTTCCTCTTATGTTTTTCTTGTTGAGCCTCTAGGGTTTGCTTTAAAGCCCAAGTGATTGCCTAAAATTTGCTCAGACTTCAGTGCCTTAGTGGTGCCTACGCCTAAGCACTGATGGTCTTATGGTTTTTACTCCACCAAATTCAGCTTTTAGACACATTATTTTTCAAACACCTACTTTCAACATCTACAACACATAAAATAACCAAATCCATTAAATTAATCATAAAATTAACCAAATATCATGGAAATCATTAATAAAATATATATATATATATATATATATATATATATAAATTAAGCTCTATCAGGAAGCTACGGCTTACAAGACAAAAAAAAAAGAAAAAAAAAGAATTTTTGTGAAAATAAGAGTTTGTCACCAAAAAGGGAAAAAGTCTGATGCTATTAAGTAACAACTTTTAGTGACAAACAAAAATCAGTCACTAAAGATCCAAATTTGTTATAATATTACTTTTAGTGACAAATTGCAAAATTAGTCTTACATTTGCAAGTTTTTTTTTTTAAATGGAAATTGAGATTCTTCTTGGGTTCTTTCAGGGTTGGATAAGGACAAGTTTACTTAAAAAATTTAGGAACATATATTTAGAGTGACACTAAATGTGTGAAATTATATACAGCACAAGAGGAGAAGAATAGTTTGAATACTTATGCTAAGGTTGAACTTTTTGTTTGGTATTGAAATAAGTAGCTCTAGTGCTATTTTGAAATTTTTGTTAAAGTATTTAAATAATGTTTTTGAGAAGAAATTTATTTTATGTAAGATAGAGTGAGCATCGCTTATTTTAATAGCGTTTTTGGTATGCAAATTGTCAGGCAAATTGTTTTCGTACTATTTGATTAAATATTTTATTTAAACTCTTTCAATGTTTGATGAACTATTGAGAGAACATATTTCACATTGTTATAATATGACTTCCTACTAACAAGACAAAAGTTCGATCGCTTTAATATGTTTGGCCTACCTAATAGGATAAGTAGTTAAACTGTACCAATTATTCAGACTAATAAGTGACTTGAAATATTCATGAGCTTAATGGTTATCAAAGTCATTAATTTGGTTGATTGTTTTGCCATTAGTTGAGTACATATGTATGTTTGAAAAGAAAAAAATATATTATACCTAGTTAAGGTATTTAAAAGAAAATGTATACCAAACTAATGCTTTGTTTAAAGTTTTATACGTAATATGCTTAGGTTTACTAGGGAGTGCTATAGTTACTTATTAGGTGAAATTTTCGTTCACATTTTTATCATTGATTTCTAATGTAGTTAAAGATAGAGATGTGGAAGGTTATCGTGATATAAGGAATTGCTAGAGTTTCGAAAATTTAATCAATTTATTGAATAAGTTTATTTAGATTGAATGAGACATTTTCCTACTTTTCCTATGTTATGGAATTATGTAAGATTTGTATTTCATTTTATGGATCTTAATATTAATGTATAGATTTTGTATTTTGGACTTAAGTTGCTATTGAATAACTCGTAATTGGATGTTAGAATAAAACATATAATGTTTAATGATACTCTTATTTGCTGGAAATAATTTGCTCTGCTTGCAAGAGACTTTTCACTTTTAAAAAGTTAACCCTAAAGTTATACTCATGTCATGCCTAAGTTTTGGAGTTTGACACAAAATGGGTTAAGTATTTGAAGATTAGCACTTTTTATATGAATTTAAAGAGAAAATATTTTATATATTCGCTGTATTATGTAAAATAGTGTAGTCGGAAATAATTATGAAAAGTAGTCTATTTTTATATAGGATGCAAAAAAATAAAAATTTATATGATTAACATATTACACTAAAAATAAGAATACGATGAATCTATAAATTTTTTTTTTTTTTTAAAATCTAAGAACTGAACAAATTCCAATGAAGATGAGGCCGAGAGTGATACCTTCGAAAATTGAGCTGGGAAGAGAATATTGAATTCATGGAGAATAAAATCACAAGCCAAATTAACTGGCCATAGCTATATATATATATATAAAAGCAATCATCTAAGACGTTTTTCAAGTCTTAATTTAGGATTTCTCATAGTGTAGATAATACATATACTTTTTTCACCTTTAGAATAGTTAGTTTAGCTAGGTTATATTCTAATCCAGATTCAAATTCAATAAAATCTTGTTGAGGTTGCACAATTTTTATGGACCTGACTAAATTGCTATTGATTTTTCGTTTGATTATGCATAGCTAATAATATTTATTTTTTCATTATTTAAATTTTGGCATTCGGCACTATATTCATGTTTCAATTTTTACTTCTTATACTCTTCATTCCCTCTTAAGAATAAAACTTCGTTCCGGCCCATCCCTAGTGGAGAATTTAATCAAATCGGAAAATTAGAGTAATATATCATAGCATGTTAAATTAAGTAATGAGCAATAAGATTATAATTTCGACTAAAGCAATTGGTTTTCTGAAATGCTAAGTTGTTCAAAGAAACTCTAATATGATCAACCATAAAACAAATATGGATTTTCAATTAGCAAATTTTAGGCTATGTTTGGAGTAATGCATGTCTATTTGCAAAAAGAAATTTTTTCTTACAAAATAAATAAAATATTTAAATATTGTTTTATTTCAAAATTTAAGATTCAAATTTTCCTCCTAAATTTTATTCACATAATTTCAAAAAAAATTCCCTCTAATACACTTTTTATTTTCCCTCCAAAATACTTTCTTTTTAATAAAAAAATTTTAATCAAAATTTTCACATATTCTAATATAAAATTTTTTCAAATAACCCACAATCCAAACATTGCAATTAGTTCTTTGATTTATTAATCGACACAACTAATTTAGCTACAAGCTTCTTTGGTACAACTCACATCCTCGTAGCTTAGAATAGGAGAAAAGAAACTTTAGCCTAACTCCCTCCAATGACACGAAAGAAAACAATTATGAGATGAAAAACTCTTTAAAATCAATCATGTTCTCATTTAATGTCCCGTGATGAGAAACTATTATGATTGTTTAACCTTGATTAGAAAGGGCTCTCATAGTGTTAATGAAGTCCCGTCAAAGAGGGACCAACTCCAATATTGTCTTCTACATAAATAAACCCCATGAATCATTGGGTTTGCTTCAATAACCACCCAACATGTGTTGGAGCTAAAAGATTAGCGGTTTGTACCTTGCCGCTAACATTCCTCTCTCATCGTCCTCCTTACTTCTTGGTTGACATGGAGTCTCATCCTATATCGTGTCACATATATACTCTTATAATAGGCACATTAATAGAATTGTCCTAACACAAAAGAAATAAACACGATGAATAAGGCCAAAATGTTAGCGTTTTATATCTTTTCGTGTTTGTAGCTCTGCCACTTTGAAGAAAAATCAACTAGGCTTTTTCATTTACAAATAAGTAAATTTTCAAAAAAAAACAACTTATCCAAACACATTTTTATTTCAAAATTTAAAAATCAAATTTTCCCACTCAAAAATCCTCTCACATAATTTTTCAAAAAAATTTCTTCTAATTTTTCCCTCAAAAATACTTTTTCTATCAAAAAATACCCACCAAAATTTTCACACATTCTAACACAACTCTTTCCAAATAAATCACACTCCAAACAACCCCAAAGTTTCCATTGGGTACTGGATATAGAAAGTTCAAGTGTTTTGGGCTTTAGTAGAGGAATTTATCATTTTTCACTTATATTCTTGCCCAAAGATCATATACACTTTTTATCGTATCAAATCCGGGTATATATGTTATTCTCTAAGCCCAGAACATTGAAATTTGGACAAGCCCAAGTTTCTTATAAATCTTTGTTGTATTACTCTTTGAAAAGTAGGACACACTTGGATGAAAATAGGATTTTAGCCTATCCCTGGACCTTTTTATATTGTTATTTTGAATAAAAGTGATTTCATTGCTGTAAACTAATTGAAACTATTACAGACATGCAGTAGCTAATATGTGAGCTTCACTCACCACATCCTTAGGGCATTTCATGAAAATACAATGATGTGCTAAATTTATGTAATGCAAAATGTCTAATACTATATCTCTATACAGTATACACTATGGGAGCCTCCTGAGGATTAACCAACAATTGGAGGGAGATAAGTCTGTCACCAAAATAAATTTGAGCCATCCTTTGACTACCAAATCCTTCACTGCATTCAGAATAGCACAGAGTTCCACCTGCTCAGGTATTGCGGCCTTGATTTTCCTAGCATGTGATGCTATTAAACGGCCTTGGTTATCTTTAATAACCCACACCCCGCAAAGATTTTCCATCCCCTTCTTGAAAACACCTGTTAAGGTTTAAAGTCAAGCAATAGTATATGCGATTGCTTGAAGCATTACACCCTAAGTATCTAATTTGGAATACTTAGTATGTTGACTCCTAGGAAGAACAATAATTTTTTTTATATGGGGGTGTAAATGGGAATTAACTGTTTTTCTTTGAAAATTCAGGTGCTTTGACAGATAGAATAATGCCCACCTAGAAGTGGGCAATTTTAGAAGAAAATTCTGGGCCAGCTCTAATAACACGAATCTAAATTGGATCATAGTAAACCCATTTATATTATTCTGAAGCTAGAAATATATATTCCTATTAATTGGCAATCATTTATGGTGCCCCTTAAAGGGCCCAGGGGTTGCTCAAGCCATAGTTCATCATCAGATAATACTTGCTTCACTGGTATAGGCTAAAGATTATGGCAAGCGGATTTAGTTCTTGGGTCAAACTGCACAATATATGTTGGGCTGGTTTGGTGGTGACTTCTTGTGGATCTTGAGAGAACTTACTACGAAAGCTACTTTGTAAGGTCGAAAAATCCCATGTTATATAAACACTCTCATTCGCTCACACGAAAATCTCATATCTTTCATGTAAACTAAACAATATCTCGGGTGAAAATCTCATACTTTCACGTGAGACGGAAGGTAGTGTTCTGATATCACTTGTTATCGATCTTGTAGGAACCCACTAGCAAATCTAGCTTGTGAAATGGAATAACCCAAACTATATAAACCCCTTATGAAAATCTAATACTTTTTATTTGAAAACCAAGTAGTTCATAACAATATGTTTGCCTGAAGTAGACTAGTGTCACGGACAAGGCCCAAGCCCAAAAGAATTTTTATTAAGGGAGAAATCAAAATCAAGAAAAAGGAGTTTACAAAGAAAAGAAACAAGCTCAAGCTTACACCAATCATCAACTAACTCATCTAATCTCTCTCTTTTTATTTTTATTTTTTTTTTATACATTTCACTTTTTAATCTTGCCCCTTAGTTTCTTTCTAACCAACTTCATCTCGATCATCTGATTTTTTAATTGTATATCACCAAATCGAAACGACGTCATCCTTTTAAGTCATTATTGGAATGTCATTGTGTATGATTTCTTGGACTAGATTTGCGTCCTTGGCCCATTCTTCAGTTTTCGTCTAGGCTCTTCAATTTATTAATCCAACCCAATTCTTGGTCCAATTCTTTCTTCTGTAACAATTGCTTCCCGTTTGTAGCATCCTTGTCATCAAGGATCAGACAAGCTACAATACATGGTTTCTCAGTCATTTTGAAGTGTAGAAATTGCTTCCTGATGAAATCTAAGTCTTCCCATGTAGACTCCTTAGTATTGAGATTGACCCAATAAGAACTTGAGTGATAGTTCTCCTGATTCTATGAAGTGTCCCTTCTTTTGAGCACTACTTCTGGTTCTGCAAGAAACTGATTCTCCACATTTGCCAACGGCAATGTGGGCATTAACACTGCATCTTTCCCCAACTTCAGTTTGAGTTTGGATATGTGGAAAACAGAATAAATCCTTGTACTAGCAAAGAGTTGCAGTTTGTAAGCTATAGCTTCAATTTTCTCTATATTAAGAATAGGCCAAAAAATTTTTATGACAACTTAAGTTCTTTTCTGAGTTCCACAGATTGCTGCCTATATGACTGGAGTTCAACATAGAGCATATCTCCCATTTTAAACTCCCTTTTTATTCTGTTCTTGTCTGTTTGTACCTTCATTCTATTTTGACCTTAGGACAAGTGATTTTTCGGCAATTGGATTATAGCTTGTTAGTGTTTGAGCACTCGACTAGCTGCAGGAGTGATTGAGTCAAATATTGAGCTTAAAGGTAGTTGATTTGGCTTATAGCCATAGCAAGCTTCAATAGGGATAATTTGTATGCTTGTATGGTAGTTGATAATATACCACCATTTAGCCATAAGTAGCCATTGCCTCCAAGTGGTAGGCCTGTCTCCACACTTACATCTGAGATATCACTCTAAGCATTAGATCAATCTTTCATTTGGTCCATCAGTTTGGAGAAGCAGAGCTGAAGTGCAGTGTTATTCTCACCATTTTGAACAGTTCCTTTCAAAAGAGGCTGGTGAAGAGTTTGTCTTTATCACTAAATATGGTATTTGGACATTCATGGAGTCTGAAAATTGTATTGATAAAGATTTTGGCTACTTCTTTAGATGAAAAGGTGTCCCAAGCCAATAGACTAGCCATTTTGTTAATCTATCAACTACCACTAGTATGGTATCACAAGTTTCTGATCTTGGCAGATTCTCAACAAAATACATACTAATATGGATCTAAGCTTTTTTAGGAATGGGTAGGGGTTGTAATAGTCCTGGATATGGGATATTTTCATGCTTGTTCCTTTGGCAGCTATCAATTCCCTGACAAATTGAGTAACTTCTTTCTTCATGTGAGGCCAATAAAAGGCTAAACTTATTCTCTATAGGTTGCTTTCCTGTCCATTGTGACCTCCTATAGTTGAGGAATTTAGTGCCTCTATGAATAGTTGTGATGAAATGCCTGAAGTACTCTATACTTTCTTGTGAAAAGCACACTTGGATTGCTTTGCATATAACTTGTGAGCCCTCAGAATTGTAAAACCATATCATATGCTTTTGATGAGAGGAAAGGTCATGACTAGAAATCAAAATGTCATTAAAAAAAAAAAAAAAACTAAAACAAACTTGCACAAGTAAGACTGGAATGTTTGATTCCTAAGCGCGTGAAATGTGGCTGGAGCATTGGTTAGTCCTAAAGGCATAATCAAGAACTCATCATGGTCATGGTGGGTTTGCAATGCTGTTTTATGCCTATCTGGGGGTTTCACTCTTATTTTATAATATCTGGCTCTCAAGTCAATTTTGGTATAAAACTTGGAGCCAAATAATTCAGCGGAGAGTTCTTCTATGTGTGGAATGGGGTATCTATCTTTAATGGTTATAGCATTTAAGTGTCTATAATCAACATAAAAATGCCAATAATTTTCTTTTTTTTTCACCAAGAAAATTGGGGATCCAAAGGGATTGTTACCAGGTTGCACAATGTCGTTGGTTAACATTTCTGCCACATGGTTTTTAATTTGATTTTTTTTTTTAGTGAATGGGAATATTGTATGGTTTAAGTTTGAAGGGTTGGCCATCTGGTTTCAATGGGATTGGATCATAGCGCTTCTATCTGCCCTTGTTGCAATCAGTGGTCCAATTAAGTCATATTTATTTCCCGATTTCTGCACTAGTTGTGGATTGATGAAAGTAAGTGTGAGAACTTCTAGTATCCACCAAAATGGTGGCATTCTGAATTCCTAACTTCCTTTTGAGAGTTATAGTTTGTCTCTTCATGGCACTAGAAAGGGCATAGATTGACACAACCATAACTTGACTAGATCCTTCCTCCTGTGCTCCTTTTGCATCTAGACACACCTCTTCTTCTTCTGCCAAAAAGTTGAGATAACTATATCTATTTTGGTGCCCTGGACTGTATTTTTTATTCAGACTTGAAACATAGGTGTTATTCCTCTTATGTTGGATTTTTTGGCAAAAATCTTTCTTGGTTCATTGACCTCAACTCCTTCATTTTTCTCTTGTTTCCAAGTACTGTTTTGTCTCCAGTTCCTCCAAAGTCTCTCTAAAGTCTCTCTGGGATTTAACTATAGACCTAGTCTTCTTTCGAAGTAGCTCCATAGATTATTCTTGTAACAAGGCAATTTCAAATGCCTCTAATGAGTAAGTAGGTTTCAGCAGTCTCAACATTTGTTTGATCTCTTCTTTTACCCCACTGATGAAACTTGAAATGAACTAAGTTTTTGGCAATCTCGGATATTTGAGAAGCATCAATGTCCTGAGTTTCTCAAACCTTTCTTGATATCCCCTCATAGTTCCTACCTGATGCAACATATTAAATTCTTTTATCTCATCTTGGATGCTAATTTCACCAATTCTCTTGCAAACTGCTATACTGAATTCATCCCAATTCAATTGTCCTATAGCCATCTTTATCCTACGATAGCATACCTCAACCTTGTTCATTTCCACTACATGTATCCTCTGATTATCAAGAATCTGACAAATCAGGAAGTATTTTTGACACTTCTTCAACCACTCTCTTGGAAATTCTCCAGTGAACATGGGCAACTCAATTCTTGGTGTTGCTGGCCATAGCCCTTTGGAAAACCTCTCTTGTCCACCCATAACTAATTCTCCTGCTTTTGTCTGAAACTGGGAGTGGGCAATATAGGAGTTTTGTTAGCACTGGAATGCTCCTGATCCTCTCATCCAATTTGTTTTTACTGGCTTTTCATCATTTTCATAAATGCTAAAATCTTAACATCTATTGTTGTCGTATTGTCATCCACTTTCTTGTTTTGGTTTCAATTTTGTCACCCAATAATTTATGGAATTTCATCAAACACTCCAGTAATTCTTGGATTTTCAATTGTGTGTTCTCACACTTAATTTGCTCTTCCAATGTCTTAAATATTGTGGGGTTTTGACATGATCTCCTTCCACAAGCAAAGGATTTGATCTCTCTGATACCAAATTTGTCACTAACAAGAGCCAAGCCTAGAAGAAATTTTATTAAGGGAGAAATCAGAATCAAGAAAAAAGGAGTTCACAAAAGAAATGAAGCAAGAAAAAGCTTACATCAATCATCAACGAACTCAACTAACACGTTTTCTTTATTCATACCTTTCACATTTTAATCTTATCCATTGCTTTCTAACCTTGGCCGTTCGATTTTGTAATTGTCCACTAACCAATTAAAACGATGTCGTTCTATTAAATCATTATTGGAACGACATTGTATATGATTTATTGGACCAGAATTGCATCCTTGGCCCCGTTTTGAACTTCCATGCCAAGCCCTTCAATTTGTTAATCCAATCTAATTTCTGACCCAATTATTTTTTCCGTAACAACTATCTACCCATATGAAAAAGAAAAAAAAAATTGTAAACAAAGGAAGTTGGTGGATAACAATTGGGCCTATTTGTCACAGAAAGGGAAGGAGCAAAAAAATGTCCGTTATCATATAGTTTTGCATTAATCATATAATTTGTTATTAATCATATAATTTGTTATTGTTATTACTATTTTCTTCATGAAAATTTTACATTGTTCTTGCAATTGGGCCAGGAAGTAGATAAATCTTTTTTTTTTTAAAAAATATCTATATTATTTAGTTTCTATGTAAAGAATATTTTGTTGAAGACACAAATCTTATTTTATCTACTTATTCTAATGTGCTTTAACTTTTGGATAAATAGTGTCATTCATTTCTCAATTTAAAGTGTTAATTTGATTTTGTCTTTTATGTTAAAAAAGTTTCAATTTAATCATTTCATTTGCAAATTTAGTTTTAATTAGTCCTTATAATAGAATTAAATCAAATGAGATTTAATTTATTCAATCACTAACTTGCACAATTTATAAATATTTTATTTAAATTATATTTATAATTATTTAAATCACGTCCTATTTTAACATTTGTAGTTAATGAGTAATTTTATCTATTCATGATATGCTTTGATAAATAATAGAAATTAATGTACATTGTGAAAATAACAAAGTTGGATGTGATAAAATATGAAATAAATTTTTTACAAAGCATTTAGAAAAAGAATGAAAGTTTAGAGTGGTTGCTTATAATTTACTCTTTTTATTTTAGTTTCTTTCACTACCCTTTACCATAGGCATATGTAAGTCACATGATTAAATGCATTAAGTTGGGTGTGGTTTAATTACATTAGACTGAATAATTAAAATTAAAATTGTAAATTAAAGGACCAAGTTAAAACTTTGTGAGCATTAGAGACCAAATCCATTCAAGGTCCAAAGTTAAAGGACAAATTATGCTATTTACCTAAATTTTTATTTGCTTGAAATTTTTTAGTAGAAAAGTGACGAAAAGGTGAAAATACACTAATAAAAATGATTGATTTATGTTAAGTTCATCTAGTGCTCTGAACAAGTTTGTTGAATGTTCATTTAAAACTCTTTATTGTTTATTTATAATATAATATATATAAATGTATATAATAATATTAATAATTATCAAAACAATGTCGTTTTGACTTAGGGTTAATTTTCAGTTTTGCTAGCAGCCTCTCACAATCTCACTTCCTCAGCCTCCAGCCAATAGCCACACTCTCTCAGCCTCTCATTCAAAAACAGCCGATTTCGTTAATAAAAAACAACCGATTTCATTCATCAAAAATAGCCGATTTGGTTCATAAAGAACAACCGATTTCATTCATAATAAACAACCGATTTCATTCATCAAAAACAACCGATTTCATTCAGCAAACACAACCTATTTCGATCACCAAAAACAGCCGTTTTCATTTATAAAAAATAGCTAATTTCGTTCATAAAAAACACCCGATTTTGTTCATCAAAAGCAGCCAATTTCATTCATTAAAAATAGCGGATTTCGTTCATTAAAAAAAAAAACTTATTTCATTCATCAAAAACAGGAGTGTACCGTAGCCATGGTGTTTTTCGCTCCTTAAAACCAAAACTAGCCGATTTCGTTCATTGCGAGTTTGCGATTGCAAGCGGCAAGTCTGCAACCAATCAGTAATTTTTTCTTTTTCTTTTTTCTGTAAGCGATTTCGTTCATCACAGTCCAAACGTTTTTCTTTTTTCTCGGTTTTTTGCATAATTTTTTTTTTAAAAATTTTGACAGCTTTTTTTGGCTTTGTCTTATATACACTTTCTTTTATTTTTTTTGGTGTGTACACTCCTAGTCTTTTTAGCAATCTCTCCAAGCTTTGAAGAGTTTGGGGAAGGAGTTACAGCTGTGTGCTATTTTATGGTATTTTTTTTTCCTTTTTTGTTTCTTTCTACTATATCATTCTATCTCTGATTTGGACTGTACTGATTATTGAGGTGGGTCAATAGGATAATGAGATTTTTCAAATTGATATAGTTTGAAATATATTTTTGTGTTGCCTTCTTTGTATGAAGTGATTGTAAGAATAAAAGGAAATAGCGTTATAATTTCATCGGTTTCTTCTTTGTTGGTTTTATCTGCTCCTTTCTCTTTGTTAATTTCGGTGAGTTTTCTATTTTTTGTTAATTTATTTTCATGCAAATGGAAGTATTTGTATTTATATTTGTTTATGCTTGCTAAGATTTAGTTGTTGAGGCTTTAATTCCTGCATTTCCAAATTTTATTTCTTATTATTAGATCTTTTATTTTATGTTTCCAAATCTTAACCACCCCACAAGACTCTAGAAAGTACTTATCTGCTGTTACTCAGGCTACAGCAGCTAAAATTCATCCCTTTCTTCTGCTCAGATGTCACCTCTCTTTTTATCACTTCAAATTTTTTATATGAGAAACATGATTTGGCTTATGAATTTGTAGAGTTTTAGTTATTTTATCTTACTTTGTTTTTTTAGATGATCATGTAGGGTTTATTAAGGTTTTTTTCTAGATTTTACAATTTTATTCTCTATAAATTTTGATTTTAAAATTTTTGTTTGCATGATGCTTGTGTTTAGCTATAAGGAAATGAAATGTACAAACAGATAAGAAATTTAATTTAATCCTTAGACAGAAGATATACTATGTGTTTGTATAGAGAAATGTGATGTCATTTTTCTTTTTGAGCTGCCCTATTACAGTTTTAAAAAATTTTAATTTTTTTTTGCTTTAGTTTGTTCTGTAATGTGTTTACTATATATGTGAAAGGAAATTCCTTGATGCATGTATGTTTTTTGTTATTTTTTTCACCCTCACTCTTGCATAAGTTCATACGAATGGAGGATGAATATTAAATTCTAAAATTGTAATAATTTTATTTACTAGAGGAAATGCTATATCGATACATTGTTAATCTGGGCGTTGTATGATTTCACATTGTTGAATGACACGAAGATTTTCCCATTGAGTAATTAATAATTATACTTCATATTATTTTGGTTTCTTCTAACTCTTGATAGCAACATACGTTATGACAATTTTTAGCAGTTGAATTGATTGAAATTAGAATTTTTAATCTAAAATTTTGATTATATGACATTTATTACATTTGGACCCCATGTAGATTTACAGGTATGTCTTACAACTCACGCGAAAAATATACTAGTCCAATTCCAATTTTTCAATTACCTGTGAAAAGTTAGCATTCTTCCTTTTCAAGTGCTGGTTCATCATCACTGCCTATGGCTGCAAGTGAAGAAATTGAGAATGCAAAGTTAGAGAGGGATAATAGCCCCCATGAGGAATGTGAAAATGATGCTACAAATTATATGAAGAGACAAAAAAAGAAGAAACCACTTGTTTGGCAAGAGTTTAGAATAGTTACTGAGTCTGATGGGATTGAAAAAGTGCAGTGCGTTCATTGTAACTTCAAACTTTCCAAGCAGATTAGTGGTACAACCACACAATAGAAGAGACATTTAGATGGCTGCTTCAAACACCGAATGGTTTTGAAGGGACAAAGTAATATTTTTGTTGCTCCACAAACACCTAGATCGGAGAGTACGAGTTGTGTTCAAACTTGGAAGTATGATCAAGCAAAGGTAAGGTAGATTGTTTCTCACATGATCATGGTTCATGAGTTGCTATTTGCATTTACTGAATATGAGTTATTTAATCTGTTGATGAAAATTGTTAGTTCACATTATGAAAGGATCTCTAGAGCAACAGCCAAGGATGATTGTTGGACCAGTTTTTAGGTAGAGAAGAAAAAGCTAAATGGGCTGTTGAAAATAGTTGACAGAGTTAGCATTACAACAAATATGTGGAGGTCAAATAAAAAAATTCAATATATGGTCTTAACTGGTCATTTTTTTGACTCTGATCGGAAGCTTCAAAAAAGGGTTTTGAATTTTGTTGATGTGCCTCCTCCTCACACTGGAGTGAATATTTTTGATGCATTGTATAAATGCTTGCAAGAATAGGGCATTGAAAGTAAAGTGTGCACAATTACTGGAGGCAATGCTTCATACAGTGATTTAGTTGTGAGAATGTTGCAAGATAGTCCATCTTTTCATAAAAGTTTTCCTTTGAGTGGTAAGTTGTTTCATGTTAGATGTTGTGCCCATATCTTGAATCTCTTGGTACAAGATCGTATTTTCGAAATTCAAGATATCATTGAAAATGTTCGAGAAAATGTGTGAAATATATTACTGCTTCCACTCAACGTCTGCATATGTTTAGTGAGATTGCCAAGCAACTTAAAATGCCTAATAAAAGGTTGATTGTAGATTGTTGCACTTGTTCGAATGCAACATATGCTATGCTGAAATGTGAATTAGAGTTCAAACAAATATTTCCTCGATATCAACAAAGGGATCCAAGTTATAAATACTTGTCAAGTGAAGAAAATTGGGCCAAAGTCAAGGATGTTTGTATTTTTTTGGCACTCATCAATGAAGTGACAAAGATTAACTCATGTAATAAACATTTAATATTTTATTGTGTTATTTTAAATTTTACAATCCAATAAAACATATTGCATGATAGAACTCTTGTATGTTAGTAGGAATTTTATGGAATTAATTGTCTAGATCATTATGGACTATGCAATGATGAAAATTGAAACATGTAGATTGCAATGGTATTAACTTTTTTCTTTTCTATTTTCTTATCAATTTAGGTTTTGAGTACCCAACATTAAATTTATTTCTTACTAAGCTCTATAATGTAAAAGAGTTGTTGGATATGAGGTCTCAAAGTAATGTGTCTTGGATGAGATTAATGGCTAGAAAAATATAAATGAAGTTTGACAAGTATTGGGGTGATTGTAATCGGTTAATCTCTGTTGCTAATGTGTTAGATCCTAGGAATAAGATGACATTGATCAACTTTAGTTTCAAAGTTATCTATTCTAAGAAAGAAGCTTCTTGGCAAATGAACATTGCGCGTGATAGTTTGTATGAGTTGTATAAAGAGTACGCGGGCTATAAAGGTGATAATATCAATGAATATTTGGAAAATGATACGAGAAAATTTTATTAGTTTGGTTCTACCGAAAGTGAGGAGGATCTTGAACTTGTGTCATGGAGGTCAAGGTATGAAGATTCTTTAGAAAGAATACAATCGAAGGACATGATGCCAAGTCCAGCCGGATACATACTTAGAAGGAGTTTTCATTTGCAAAGAAAATCCAAGTCATTTGGATGCCTTAGATTGGTGGAAGGCAAATAATCTCAAGTTTTGAATTTTATCAAAATGGCTTGTGAAATTTTGTCTACTCCTATTACCAAAGTAGCTTGAATCAACTTTTTAGTCTTTGGTGGTAGGTCATAGATACAAATTGATCATATTTGGGAACCGACATAGTGCATATGTTATTTTGTGGTAGCGATTAGTATAGATATTTCTACGATCTCAAAGGAAGAAAGTAAGTAACATTTATTTATTGTTTTACTTGTTTTATATTTGAAATTAAATAATACTTATCGGTGATTATTGATTATTTTTATATAGTTTAAGGAATAAGTGAAAGAGATTCCACTTGTTTGAATTTGAAGGTATTTGTTCTCAACTTTTTAAAGGTAAACATATATACTTTTTAACTTTGTCCTTAATTTTCTTGTTAATCTCTTTTCTTTTCCTTCTTGTTGAAATAGGATGTGCTAAGATTTCAAATTTTATAGTCATCATATGGGTCGATGACTTAGGTTTAAAATTTCCAACGCACTATTTGCCTTCCGGTTCATTCCTTCCTTCTCTTTCTTGATGAGATGTGATTTGTTGTACACGACAGAAGATTATTATTATAGCCATTTTCATATGTTATGTGATTGTGTTTCTTTTAGGTCCATTCTCAGTATTGACAAATTCCAGATTTAAACCGAGGATTTATGGAACTTAAGTACTTATTTGGAAAGTATTTGAATGGCTATAATATGCTTACTCTCCTTGCATCTTGATTTGTGCATTGAATCTTATTTCATGCATTCTACGACTTTTTTTATTGTGGGAGAAGCAATAATGGTTGTTGATATTTGGTCGTGAAATGTAGATAAGATTCGTTTAGGCTTGATATTCTTGGTCTGCTCTATATTGACAAATTTTAGCATTTAAACCGAGGGGATTTATGGAACTTAAGTGCTTATTCGTGGAGTATTTGAAGCGGGCTTATAATATGCTTACTCTCCTTGCATCTTGATCTGCAGCATTGAATCTTATTTCTATTGCAATCTACGTGCTTTTTTTATTTTGGGAGAAGTGAACAATGGTTGTTGATTTTTGGTCGTGAAATGTGGATAAGATTCAGTTTAGGCTTGGATATTCTTGGTCTTTTTTTAATCAAGCTTCCCACTTAAGTTACTCATATTTTTAGTTACTTGTAATGGTGTTATTTAGGTATTAATATCCTACAATATGGTGGTTGTCCAATGTAAAGGATGTTGTAGCATCATTAATGGCGATTTCAAGCTAAGCATTTATGTCAATAGATATAGCAGCCTTTGTATTTATAAAGTATGAAATTGTGTACTAGAACAATAAATGTTTTCTTTTCCTACCAACAATCAAGATTGAGGTACTTGATAAGTTGATTTAACATATTTGACACAATGAAGTTAAAAAGAAAATAGTCTATATCATTGGGGATAATGGATAATGGATATTGGTTTGGTCCTAAAACATGAAAGCTCTACTTCAACACTTTGACTTTTGTTTGAGAAAATGAATTTTTTTTTTTAGAAATGAAAATTTGTGTTGCTCGATGAACATGTTCGCTTTAGCATCTAACGAAGTTGTTCATGAATATATTCTTTAATG